>CM023362.1:6778496-6961580 GCA_013282895.1 Eriosoma lanigerum
TTAGGTTAGGTTAGGTTAGGTTAGGTTAGGTTAGGTTAGGTTAGGTTTTCTAACACATTACAATCTAAAAAATTTAACTACTTACCAAATAGAAATTTTTAAAATAGGACTACTTATTTCTTTAATTACATAAATATTGGTGTCAAATTTGGAAGAGCTTGGTCCTCTCTAAAATTTGGTGCTGTTTACAGCTAATTAATTTTATAGCGATCTGGATCGTACAATTTTCCATTTCGAGCACTGATTATAACTACCTATTAAGTATTTTAATTAGGAACAAAATATTGACAAGAAATATATTTTTCTACACATTTTCAACTCGTAGGATCATATCAACCAAAATATTAAACTTTAAATATTTTATATTAATAATAATTTAAGTCGAGGTAGTAAAGTATATATAGTTAATAAACTATATCAAGTCTTGCTAACCATTAATTTATTACGTCGTGTTTTATTATTATTATTACATTTACTTTCTTTTTCTATTTGTATTCTTTCAGTATAGATATTATTCTATTAACTTTAACACATTTTATTAGTACCAACGTATTATGTTCCCAACTCATACCTGTTAATGTTAATTTTAAATTTAAATTTTAGCTTAGCATATTTAAATACAAGATTGTTCTTGACACAAAATAATAAAAGTACCAACATAGTTCTTTATATTACAACATTTATAATTATTCATAATTAATTTTCTAGTCTATCGAAGAATTCCTGGATGGGTGTCCCATGTTTGATGAACGCAATTTTACTAACTTCAAAACAAACAGCAAAACGAAAACTCCAGTTTATATATCAACGGTGGATCAACCAAATGCTGAAGGTTTATATTTATTATTTTATAAACAGGGTTCAGAACTTGAAGCATCTACTAATTTTTTTAGTTTGACATAAAATCTTGCAAACTTCTATGTAAATTTATGTTGTGTTTTGCAACAAATTAAAAATATAAAATTTAAAAGTGCTTCTTGTTACTTATTTTCAATAATTTTATTTCATAAATGTATTTTTCTAGTTTTTTTTTTTTTTGTTTCAATTGTATATTTTCAACTAAATGGTGCAGGCTACTGATGATTTCTTTACTGTAAATAGTTTTTTTTTTTTTAGAGGATTCAATCCAGGAATAAAAATATAGTATTAAAGACTAAAAAGCAATATAAAATTGTGGGGCTTTTAGATGTCGCATTTAAAGTCTAAAAATATTTTTTTAATTTTCAGTTTGTCTTGTTTGAAATATTAAAATACCATTTTTTTTTTTTTTTATATAATTTATTTCTTATTTTAAATTTAGATTTTAGTAATAGAAAAAAATGCCTTGATCGATTACAATAATAAACAAATTTCAGAAATCATCTGTATATCCTATTATATCAAGAAAATGTTTATCTTCTCTAATTTTCTTTTTAATTTGTAAATTTTATATGAAAAAAAAAAAATTAAAGAGTTCATTTTATAAATACAGTAGTTGTAGTTTTAGAAAAATATATACAGTAAAGATGTAATATTAACTATAATTGTATAGATTTATAATTATACTTATAGAGTATGTTTGGGCAGCACTACATTTTTTATTTTGTAGTTGCTATTTTTCTTTTTATATGCGTTTTAATTTGATTTTAAGAGCTTTAAGTCCTGAACCCTGGTTATCCTGTAAATAATATTTAGGAAAAATCTTATATTTTATTTATTTTAAGATTGAGATATTATGTTACGGTCAATGTAGAAAATTATACATTGTCCTGGCATTGTATATAATAACCAAACTATGGCAGCCAACTTGTAATGAAAATTATATTATTTATACTTATTTTTCTTAACCTTACTTCCCAACTATATAGGGTTAGCCACCATAGTTTTAAACCTCCATAGATTTTGATCACCATCTTGTCCATTCACATCCTCTATCTTCATATCACTATCAATTCCACCTCTATTAGACTATCAGCAATAAAGTTATTACATTTAGTGATTATATATTGTGTAAAAACTAAAATACCCACTATATATCGATAAGATATCTTTAACTTATAAAACATTGTTTTATAATATAATATAATTACTATACTATTAAATATTTGGTACTTTAATCCAAATTAATTAAAAAAAATATATACATTTTATCAATATTTTAAGCAACATACATCATTGTCTAAAATTATGTATATTTCATACATATAGGTACGTTTTTACTCGTATTTTATTTTATATTTTTCACAATAAAGATTTTAAGATGTTAATGTTATTAAGTTGTAGAAAAACTTAAGCATTGTTTGAATTATACACATTGACCGTAACATAAATTATATACAGTATGTCTTGTTTTGTAGGTATAAGAAAATATCTCAGCCAGATAACCTTGGATTCTAAATTTATTGAAATAGATTTAGAGCATGCTTGCGCACGCAATTTTGACAACTTCAATTTTATTAAATGGCAACCTACCATTTTGATCATGAATTAATTTTCTTTGATTTTTATCATAATTTTTACCATTTTTAGTGATAAAATCAACTTCATAAATTTATTGAGTTAGAGCAAGTTGAATATTTGAAATTGTAAGCACATTTTAAGTAACGAAACAAGTATGATATAACTAATTATACTCTAATAACTTTATGCAGACTCATTGCTTAAAATTTTTTTTTTTTACTGTCCTAAAAAACTTAATAATGCACTAATTTAAGTCATTAGAATAATTTTATATTGATTAATTTTGCGCTAACTTAAATTTATTAACACAACCCATGTTTTTGTCATTAGATTTGAATAACACATATTTTAAAAATATTTTTTGACTCTACAACTGTCATCCTTAATCTAAAGTTGACTGAGGTACAACTAATATAATTTATATTATAACTTGTGTAGGTAGTTACATTAAAATAATGAAAAGTCTAATATTAGTCGTATGTTATTAAATTGTAATTTAGATATAACTTTGAATAATTTATAAGGATAATTAATATATAATATTTAAAAATTATATTTTGCTTTATAGAAATGTACATTATTATTTTTTAAATACCTATTGATTTTTTAAACTTTGAATTAGTTATTAAGTTTTTAGGCAACTAAAAAAAAATTAAATAACACGAGCGCATAAAGTTTTTAAAGTGTAATTAGTTGTCTAAAATGTGCTTACAATTTCAAATATTCAATTTGCTTGATAAATTTTTAACTCATGAAGTTGATTTTACCACCAAAAATTATAACAAAATAATAATAATAATTCATAATTAAAATAATGGGTTGCCGTTTGAAAAAATTGAATTTGTTTTGTGCATGCAAACACCAAAAGAATTACAAATTTTAAATTATGTCTAATATGTGTATCTTGGTATTCTAAATTTATTTCAATAAACTGTTTTAGAATCCAAGATTATCCAGCTGAGATATTTACTAGTACCCACAAAACAAGAAACACCGTGTATATATTATACAGTATTTTTGAATAATGAGAGATTTGGTTATGTTATAGAATAAATTATTTAAGTAAATTTTTGCATATAAATATTAATATTTTTTCTTAAATAAGACCTAACTTAATAATCAAAAAGATATTTGGTTTAGTATTGTATTTTGATATCAGTTCCTTAAAAATGGGATGTGCATCGTGTACATTGTACGTAGGTCATGGGCTTAATATTATATTTAAGACTCTCATTTTTCATTTTTCTGTCATATTTCGGTAGTTTTTCTTCTCCCAAAGAAAAACTTTAGAGAAATTTGAAAAAGAGCTAAATAAAGTACTATATTGAAGCATACCTGAATTGTTATAATTGGAATATTATTTCTACACAAAAAAGGGTTTACACACATTAAAAAAAATCACATCATTGTAAAACCAATACATTCTCTGATTCGTTAAGAATCTAAAATTTATATTAATTTTTTAAAAAGTACAATTTGTATTTGTTGTATTCTATTTCAGTTATTATAAACGAACAGCCAAAAAATTTGTTCAACTATGTTCATCGCTCTTGGACTGCAGAGGTAAATAAAATTATCTTAGAATGTTAAAATTTTATAAATTAATAAAAAAAAAATTGTTTTGATAATTTAATTTTTTTTAGTTGTATAACTAAAAAACTTATCATTTCATTTTTATCATCTTTTATTTGATACTAACTTTTATTATCTAAAACTTAGTAGGTAGTTTATTTCAAAACAAATTGTTGTTCAGACTTTACTTTTAAATATTATATTAGTACATATTTATATATATATCTAGTAAAATCCCATGTTAGTTTTATGTATAATATATTTTTATTTTTTAGTATTCTGGACAAAAAAGAAAGTTTGATGATACTGAGGAAGAAAGTGTGTTAACAGGTCCATCAACATCTAAAAGATCATTGATAGAAAATTGATGTTTTTAAAACAATCCTTATGTTATAATGACAATACATAGGTATATTTTATTGTGTATTATAAATATTGCTTTGTGTTGAAATTGTTTCTGGAATGTTTTAATAAATGATAATCATATTAATGTTTGTTTATTATTGTACATTGATTTATTATTTTTAATTAATTATGTAACAATACAAGAACAATGTATTTAATAATTAATAATTATTTTAGATTAAAATTAAAAAAATAATAATAATTAGTTATTAGAAAGTGGAAAGATACCCATATTGAAGCACTATATTTTGAAAAGAAAAGATGTGTGTTAATTTGATTAGTTGAAAACTTTTATAAATACAATAATTTTCTTTTAAAATTAAAATACTATTATAATTATTAATTTTATACATACATTAGGTATTAAAATAGTTTTTTTATTTTTGGTACATGTTATTGTGGTATATGTGCAGATTTTTGTTTAAAATATAAATTTATAACTAAAATATTATAGACAATCTAGTGCATGAGACACTCTATAATATATATTTGTAATTTGTTACAATAGTTCATGGATTATAATTGTCTAGTAACGGTACATTTTTACATAATAAAGCTTGGTACAGATTTCTGTTAATTAGTGAGTGCACATTAAAACATATAACATTTC
Organism: Eriosoma lanigerum; assembly: GCA_013282895.1. Taxonomy (NCBI): domain Eukaryota; kingdom Metazoa; phylum Arthropoda; class Insecta; order Hemiptera; family Aphididae; genus Eriosoma; species Eriosoma lanigerum. The sequence continues at coordinate 6,783,523 of CM023362.1, forward strand.
AACACACATGTTTAGAAAAAGCTTATTATTTTGAACATATTTTGTTTATTATTTAATTGTAATTTTCTTACTTTTCTTTTTTCAATACCTTTTTACTACTTCCATCTATTATCAGAAGGAGTATTAAAGCTTTTAAATAATCTATCCAATTGGGAAGGTTATAATTTTTGTTGTAACTTAGAAAATGAATTATATATGCTTAAACTTTTTAGCTATTCATTAAGTGAAATATTGAAATCAATTGTCCTTAGATAAATAAATATCATATAAAACATATATCCTCATTGGCTGAATTGAATGTAGCAATTGTTGATATTGAATAATTAAACATCTTCAGTTTATGAAAACTGTTTTTTTATATGTAGTGTCTAATAAATAATTGTGTTTAATTTATGTATATTGAAATAGAAATGTGTAAATTGTTATTTAGTATTGTGATTAATTTTTTTGTACCACCACAGTCATTAATGTAACATTAGAAACTTATCTTATTCAATGTTTAGTATGTACATTAACATTTGAACTAAATGCCAAGTAACCATCTTTGATTTTGTTAATTAATATGGGTACATCCAATTTCTCAATTTCATCAAAGTCTTCAAGGATTTTCAGATTTTGCTATATTAATGTCTGAACAATATTTTTTATAAATTTCACAGACTATTGTTTATATAATTAAAACAAATTATATCTTTATATTATATTTTATGATATTCATCTTTGATGGGACTCCAATAATTTTTATTTCAATCAAAAATTTAAATTTATAGTCTAATCTTTAGTGTTGCTTAGTGTTAACACTTAACTTGGTAATTTATTATTTGAAGCTTAAATTTTTAATATCATGTATTTATCAGTCATATGCAATAATTGTTATCGCTTTAATTAATTGGTCATAGCTAGAGAGCCTAGATAAATAATTATTTATTTAAGCTCTAGTCATAGCTATAGTCATGTTCCATCTTCAATGACGGTGATCTATGGATAAATCAGGTACGAATCAAAACCATTTACAACTAATTTAACTCGTAGAGTTAATTTCTATTAAGTCATAGTACCAGTTACAAATTATTAACATACAGTTTAGACGTGAATGTCACTGATAAACACGGACGTCAACCAATTCTAGTGTCAGTTAGTGCTGTAAGTTTGGTTGAACTTTGGCTTTTGGATGAAGTTTGGATTAAGTTTATTATTTTAAGTTTAATGAGTTTTATGATATTATTTATATTTTATTTATTATTATTTATTTGGAGATTTATAAATAAAGCAATTTGTCGCAAACTCTCAAATATTAAGATAAAGAATAAGGATATAATACATAAATAAATATTAAAATAGAAAGTATATAATCATATAGGCACATTAAGTATATAATATAATAATATTAGATTAAAAATATAATGAATACCATAAATAATAATGAAGGGAACTGAATAATGTTTTGTAATTATATTCATTCAAAATAGTTTGAATAAATAAGTAGGTACAACAAATGGATAAACAGACGAAAAATGTGTATTATCTAATTTAAATAATTAATTGAAAAATAATTTTTAAAAGTATTAAGAACTAAAAGAAGCCATATTGTTCATTTATCACAAATTTAAATGATGTGTAAAGGTAAAATTATATAATAACTTTTTTCTAAATGGTATGTCTTTTACTACGCAAATTTTTTATTATAATACCAATTCTGAACAAAAATAAACAAATTTGAATTAATTTTTAATTTTACTAGAATTCTATTATTATTGTATGAAGAAATTGCCATACTAGTAGGTCTTTCTTTTCAATATTTTCATCTACGCTTATTGTTGATGAAATATTAATAATTATCAGGTTAATTATTGATTGAATTTAAAAGTAGCAGAAACTAATATAAATTGAATGACACAATTTTTTTTATAGTAATAGGTGACAGTATTCCAGAAATGGCTATCGTATTGGCAAATCAACTTTATTGAAAATTATTTTAAAATGTAAAGTTTTATGGAATACATTAAGAGATAAGGTTAATATTTATTTTTAAATATAAAAATGGCTAATTTTCAGAAGTACTAAAACGTACTGAAGACAAATGGGTAAAACTAGAAGATAAATTAGAAAATAAATTGCAAATGCTTTTAATATTTAACAAGGATTATATTTTCAATAACACTACAAAAATGGTAAATAAAAAAATAGTCATAATTCATAGTATAATAAATTTTACTTTTTTCTTAATTGTCATGACCTCATCTAAAAATCAAGACATTTTGATTGAGCCCATCACCTTTTCACTTGTTTTTCGTTATTTTTACTATTGTATAATTTTTTTTTAAATACTTTTGAAAATTCTTTATCGAATATTTACGATTTTTTTATAAATCAGAAAATTATTAAAATATATTTATTATTGTTATTAGTTTATAATATAAAATATTATACCCGATTTTATGTATATCGTATGACATAAATACATAATGAAACTTGTAAAATGTATTTGAAATTTTTAAAACATAAAAATAATAAATAAAATACATAATTGGTATTGGACAGCAAACAGGAATAACCACATATCCACATAATTCGATTTTGTAGTAACGTTTGCTTGTTACAAAAAAAGTGTAGAAAATACACGGTATATCCTTGGTATAAAAATTGTGACGGGCGTAGTACAGAAAAATAATAAACACGGTGTAGTGGAAACACAGATTAATCTTACCAGTTACCTGTTAACTGGACGATAATTTTACCGTTTATCGATTAGGTCAGGTCAAGTATTTGGAATATTATATAATAATTTGTATTATTTTACACTAGTAAGATAAGTGCTTTATATCAAGTTTTTTTAAATATCAAGGTGGAATTAATGACATTGACATTGAGTTAATTCTTTATGATAATATAGGATTTTTATTTTTTGTTCTGAATTGAGATTTTCCTTAATTTATATAAATCTGTGTAATTTCGTGTCAAAGTTAATTTATTTTCGTAAACCTAATAAATAATTTGGACGTATTTAATTTCTATTCTAGTTATTTGGTATGTTTAATAAATTATTTTGATTTTCGTAAAGTTATTTTTTGTCTAAATTTTTATGTCAAAGTAGTTGAAAATTATTTTCTATCAATTATATTTACTAATTTATTATTATATCTAATACTGGTTTTCAGAAGTTTGCTAATGTCGCAGTGTAATGCTTTTAAAAATAAAGATGATCATGATAATTTGTCTGTTTCCACTGAAGAAATCGCTGATAATGATATTCAAAGCATACGGCATAAAGTTAATGAGGTTAGTATAAAAAATAAATACTAATATATAGCCATATAGGTATATAAGAACATCAATAATAGTAAATTTTATAAATTCATTTAGGCTGTTAAGAGATGTAGAAGGAAAAAGAATAAACCTTTACTAGACGGATTGAAACGTATAGCACAATTAAAAGCTGAAAATATTATACTGAAGCAAAGTATTGGAACTTTACGCAGAGAAATAAATTTATTAAAAATGTTATATATAGAACATGTTGGTAAGATACCTATTATAGTATTTGTATTTTAATTGTGAAAAAGCTTGCTAAGAAACTTGATACTTCAATTAATGAGATTTTTCAAATATTATATTTTAGGTATGCCACAATTGGGATTATCTAATTTACCTGATAACATCGAACATAATGATTTAACAAAACCTTCATCTTCATCATAAATACTTATATATAATGTATTTATTTATAAATACAATATTTTTATTATAATACATTAATATCTATTGACTTTTAATCATAAAGTAATATTGATTTTGTTTTTTCAAAAATAATTTCTTCTTGAACGTTAAAAAATAATTGTAACATTTTAAAATTTCCTTAAATTCTTATGCTAACATTAATATTTAATTAATTAAATTAATACTCTGATTATAATTATACAATAATTATGTTGTGCAAATTTCATTAATTTTTTCTAATGTTTTAATTTTATGATTTAAATACTGTGTTTAATGAATGTTTAATAAAAGTTTTTATTTTATACATAACATGTTTGTATAATCAACGACGACAGTATAATTTCACGTGGTATATAATTATGAAGTGTATGTTGTTAAAATTATTAAAATTCTTCAGTAAAAATTTGTATTCGTTATCTTATGTACTTTTTGTGAACATATTTATTTAAAACAATTTAAAATATTATTTTAAAATAATTTGTTGTATATATTTTTAATTAATAATAACTTATGTAACAACTTATTATGACAGTCATGCCTGGAAGTACTATAATATGTAACACTTCGATCTATTTGGATTGTATAAGTTTTTCACAATTATATTAGTGTATTAATTTAATTTTGTATACAGCCATACAGGAGTAGATTGGTTGCTCACGACACGACTCTGTGGACAAAATTGGTAACAGCCCAATGTTCATACAATTAGAAAAAACTTGTTTTTACTGATCTTAATATGAGAAATAGTTGACCTAGTTTACTTAAAATTTTTCCACCAACCCAGTCTGTCCATGAAGCCATGTTCTGTATCAGTGAGCTTTTTTCTATTTGATAATTCTTCAACATATTGATACTAAAATTAATCATATTGTCACATTTATATTATTAATTTAATTGAACAAATAAATATCTCAACTCTGAGGTAATAAGTATAATTATTCATTGTGATGTAATCAAAAAGTTAGACATTCTGTAAATGCAATAGGTAAAGTCTAATATATTATTATAAATAAATACAATGTTTACACTACTTTTACAATTTATTTCCCTTATTGTCTGGTACTCTTATGCATAATAATATGAAATTTAATATTGAATGTTATCGTTGTAGTGAACCTACAAGTAACATGTTCTACTTTAATGTGATGAAGTCAGTGCCACTGTAAGATCTTGTAATTTACAAAACTGTGAGGTTGTATAGAATAAACTAATACTTTTTATTCAATATTAAATAAATTTTTTAATAATATAAAATCGCACACCAAAATTATACGTAAATTTTGAAGATACATACTTATCGTATCTACCTAACATTTAGGTTAATAATGTACACAGACATCTTGACACAAAGAATACAGTTAAAATTAAAAACTATGTTAGTATACATCTAATACTTATATTAGTAAATTAAAGAGGAGTGGAATGGATGTTTACTACTAAGAAATTTCCTTATTGAACTTTTTTTGTATATAAGTACCTACAATGTTGTTTTCGTACTTTGTTCCAAAATTATGTCGTTCCTTTTATGGTTTGGTTAAAATACATAAACAAATTTTTTTTGTAAATCTAAACTTTTCATATTGACTAAGAGAATGGTTTTACCCAGGGGTATTTATTCACCCACTTGTAGGGTGCGTTCTGTGTTGAATAACAACAGTAGTTGTTATTGTTCTAAAGACATAGTCGTTATTTTATATTATATATATTATTGATTAATAATTATTGTAAAACCACCTGGATTTACTACATCATTGAATTTATATTAATTGACTTTTAATATTTTATTACATTATTTTTTAAATTGTATATTTTAAAATATTTCTGATTTTAATTAATTAATTGATCAATATTATTCTAAAAATGAAATTATTTCATTTATTGATTGTAACATAAATATTGGTGTATGTACAGTAATATTATCAGCACTTGGACATTGTAAACATTTTCTTCATTGATGGATTAGGACAAAACCAGTATTTGTTATTTATTATCATAATATGAATATTATCGAAACATCCAATTGATTTTAATTTTTATTAAATGAAAATTATTATGTAAAAGAAGTAGGAGGTTTCATGTACAAATTTCATGTAATCTAGTGAGTTTTTTATTGTAGGAATTTGAGTTGCTAATATTCTGAAAAATATAAAGAATTCAATGTAGACATAAGTAAAAAAAAATTAACGATAAACATTGATGATGATAATGAATCCAGTAAATAGACTTCAGACGTAAAATATGCAATATAAATTTCATACAAATTTCATATGCACGACAATGCGGAGGACGGGGGTAGATTGTATAGATATTATTCAATACACGGTGACTAGAGTCATTCAAAGTTTTTACTGTTCGCACAGGTCGTCACGTATTTTTCTGTAAACACGAAAACCTGCAGCGTGTCGCGCGTCCGAAGAAAAAAGAAAGAAGAATTGAATTAGAATATAAAATAATATGAATTATCTATTCTTATAATATAATTAATCTATTACAATTGTAATAATAAAAAAAAGGATTTTTTTGTCACTTTTGTATTAAATTTTCAGTCTCCCCAATAAATTTACTTGCGAGCCGCCACTGGTACCAAAGGTTTATATATACTAAATACCTATATAAAGCAAAATTAAACAAAATAATAATATACTTAAAATCGTTTATATATTAAATATGATATTATTAAATTAAAATTAAAATGTGTATTACAAATATGGATATAATAGGTACTAAAATATTATTATCTATACAAAAATATACGCTAATCGTTAATATTTATGTACTACGTAGTGAGTCAATATGCCTAGGCGTATTCTATATGCGTAGGCGTACTGCGATTTATTTGTTATTAATTGAAAACGGATAACAATATAACAGTACAACAAGTTATATAATACATGTATACGAATTATTTATAGAAATGTACAAATAATTTTAGAAGCCTGTAACATTTACTAACATTTATTAAAATTTAAAGAGACGACAAATCAAATTTCAAATGTTTTTGAATTCATGTATTACATCGTATTATTATTACAATTACTTTTACAGGGTACAGATATGTATATAAATTATTATTATTATTCGACATAATATTATAGTATACAGGGATGTTCCAGACTCATTTACCAATTGCAATATCTCTGCGAAAAATTAAAATTATTGAATGAGTTTTTTTTTTTTTCTAAATTATTAGTTAAACAACAGTCTATTATAATATTACCTTAATAGTTTTTTTTTAAAAAAATACGTCACAATAAAAAATAATAAAAAGTATATGGATGTTCATTGACGACGGTGGCAGTGTTAAACGTGTGATACAAAACGTTGTCGTCTCGCCAGGTACGATGGCGACTGCTCAATGGCATTTATCGGTCGCTCTCTTGGCGGTATTATTTTCGTTTACAAGCACGGAAAACGGTCCAGATTTAAATACAACACACATTTTTAGATTATGAGGGAAGCGAGAAATGTATTAGTTTTACAAAGATGTTTTTTTTTTTTATGTCTGAAAGCACGATTTTGAGTAGAAATATTGGACGATTACCACGAATAGGGTATGCTTCGGTAGAAAATTGCGTCTAGTTGGTACTTTATTTAGCTCATTTTTCGAATTTCTCAAAAGATTTCCCTGGGAGAAAAAAAAACTACCAAAAAATGGCAGAAAATCGGCAAAATTACGATTTCTGTTATTTTTAATTTTTTTATTTCGTGATATCTAATTGAAGTTTGATCGTAGAGACTTTTTTTGAGTATTTAAATAGGTGTTCTACATTAAAGAAAAATATTTGGAAACGATTGGTTGATTTTTAGACTGAGTATAGTGCTTTGAAATTGTTTCCAAAAATGTTTAATATTACATGCAATTTTGGATTTATCGGTTTAAAAATGTTATAGAAGTCTACTCAAATACTACTTAATCTATTTCCAAAATATTTTTAAAACCGAAGTTGACAATTTTTTCCTATAAACTCCTAAAATTTGAATATTTTTATAAATTGAATATTATGATATTTTTTTTTATGTCTGAAAGCACAATTTTGGGTAGAAATAATAGCCCGATCATCACGAATAGGGTATGATTTCGGTAGAAAATTGCGTCAAAGTGATACTTTATTAAGCTCATTTTTCGAAATTCTAAAAAGTTTTTCTTCGGGTAAAGAAAAACTAACAAAAAATGACGGAAAAACGTCAAAATTTACGTAAATCGTAATTTTGATGAAATTAATTTTAGGATTTTTATGATACTAATGCAATTTTGAACGTAGGTACTTTAAATTTTTTTTGGGTTTTCTCATAGGTAGTTTACACACGTGGTAAATTTATGGTACGACCTATTAGTATATTTTATTATATATTGAGTTTCGCTTGGAATCATATTTTTTAATGCAATATCATTGCATTCAAATTTTAATTATAATAAACTATTAATTGCTCCAAGGACCGGAGGAACGAAGGAGGAACATCCAAAGTCGACCTTTCCACTTTTTACTATTATATTGGGTACAATAGATTCACGATCGAATTGAAACTATTATATAGAATCGATTCTATTAACGATAATAAATAATATGTTAATTATAAATTTGAGAATTCGGCATATCGTACTATGCAAATTAACTTATTATTTTTTTTTTTTAGGCTTTTACAGGCTATTTAGGCCTATTGTCGCAACAACCATTTGTCTCCATCGATCTCTGTCTCTCGCCAATTCTTCTTTATTCCCTACTCCGAGTTCATTCAAGTCCTTGACCACTATCCTTCTATCTTTGTCTAGGACATCCTTATTACTTATGATATAGTAATAAAGAGAGCCTTAAAAATACATTAACGATATGCACATTTTATAAATCGTATAATGAGAATATTATTTTAAAAGTAACTTAATATTATTTAAGATTTTATTTATGATATCTGTTTATACTGATAATATAATTTATAGCAATATATTTATTATTTAATATAAAATAAAATACTTTAAAATCAGATAGTGTTTTTGATGTCCTTAGTTATCAATTCAACTACAAAATATTAAAAAAATTATATAATAGTTCGCACGAAACTGATAGGTATGCAAAATTATATGTATCGATTTAAAAACTTACAAAAATTTACTCGGATTATTCATAGCTAATAAAACGATATCGCGTGATATTTACGACATTTTTACTTAGCTAATATATTGATTTTGATAATAATAATAATCATAAATACCTAATACACATCAACAAGTGTTCTCTTAATATAGGCATATAATGAATTAAATAACATAATTCACAGAATTATATTTTTAACCTAGCACAATGTTACAAATATAATATTTACAGAATAAGTATACTATTTTTAAACATTGCTTGAATTTCTAATTAAACATATATTTACATTTATGATATAGAAATAATTGATATACTTAGAATATTCGGAAATTATTTGAAACGATATTCTTAGCATGTACATTTGTCTATTCATCAGTCATAGTTATTGTGTTTAGGTATAGCTGATTAAAAACAAAATAGGATATTTGAGAAACCCGCCGACGTATCGAAGTTTTCGAAATGGCCACGATCGATGATAAGGATAGAGTGCCCGTGTTATAAAATTAAAATATAACGATATTATGTTAATAAAATAGTATAGTATTCGTATCCATTATACAATATTACATTGTTTGCAGTTTAATAAAAATAACAACATATGATTTATTATATAATTATGTTTCGTATGATTGTCATTCTGGTCGGCTCGCGATTCGGTCGGCGGTATGGTACCAGTGGATGTCCACGCGTCCGACCCTGGACCGGATCACCGTGTACGAGCCGGTATCGCCCCGCCCGTCGTCCACCAGCGACAAGCTCGAACCGACCGGTCGGAATCTGCTCTGTTTCTTGGCCCGGCCGTCGACATCCTTCCACGTGATCCGGTAAACCATGCCCGTCAGGCCACGAAGCGACGCGTCCGTCGTGGAATCTCGGACGACGTCCGCGCTGTTGGTGATCGAGAACACGCCCGCGCGGATGCGGGACCGCCTCTCGCGGTTCAACAGTACCCAAAACATACCGTCCGGCGTTCGGACCAGGTACGCCCGACGTCGGTTGGACGCGATCGTGTCCGCGTCGTTCACGATCACCCGATTTAGCTGTGGTAACACAATTACCGCGTGCGACGTCAGTGTAACGTTACACGAAAAATAATCGCGCGCGTGTTCAGACGATTCGTAGACGACCAGAGTGGTTACGGGAACGAACGAAGAAGAGTGGTAAGAGATGGCGAAAAAGACCAGCGAAGAGGCGGATAGACGGAATCGAGAGAGTTATGTGCGTGTACAGGTCATGGTGTGAATGGACGAGGTGTAGGACTAGGGTGTTTTAAATGATCTGTGTCCTGCATCCTGACAAAACGCTATGCCACCCGCCCGACACAAATCACCTAACGTCAAGTGGTCGAACACCATTTTAGATTTTCGGGTAATTGTGGCTGGAATCATGCGCTTTGACCAGGGCTTTGCACCCAAATTATTTATTCGGGTTACGGGTTTCGTGTGTTGATGATATTCGGATGTTTAAAACAAAGACATTTGGGTATTCGTAACCGTTACTATATACAGGTACATAGTAAGAACATAAATGATTTAAGCAATTTCCTACCTGAAATACTTGGACCCATCATAAACGTAAAATTATCCTACGTAAACTGATATCGAATTTGCATTCAGTGCTTAAAACACGCTTGAAATTTATTCGAGTTATTGGGTATTGATTAAACGATTCAACAAATAAATAACATTCGGGATAATAATGGTTCCAGGTGTTTGAATTTTAAGGGTTTTCAATGGTGTGCGCTCTGACTGGATTATGAATTAAAAAAAAAAAAAATTTAAAAAATACCACGTGTCATTAAAAACACGTTTAACCGCGGACGTTGGAATGTTCTAAGTTTACCGGTGTCTCGACGATTACGCTGGGGTGAACGTGGCTCACGTGTTCGAACAGTTGATCGAAGACGCCCACCCACCGGCACACGGTCACCAGGCACCGGACGTCCGGTTTGTGCGGACACTCGGCCTCGTGACCGTTCACCTCGTAGACGGGCAATAGCTCGGCGCAACCGAACTTCCGGTACGAGCACGCTACCTTCACCATGACCAGCGCCTCGGAGAGCTTGACGGACGTGACCGACAGGTCCACCGTGGCCACCATGGACGACCGGCACATCGGACACGTGTGCTCAGTGTTCCTGTTCCAGAGTTGGATCAGACAGTTTTCGCACACCATGTGTCCGTTCGGACAGAAACACGACATGTTCCCGGTCAGCACCAGGCACACGGGACACTCCATTGCCCGGCGAATCTTGTCGGTGATATCGTCGATTTCGGCGGACATCGTTAAAAAAAATGTTGAATCAGACAAATATATTATATTATGATTATGACGAATTTCATAAATGTCAAAATTTTTTATGCAAACAATTTAATATAATAATAATAATAATAGTGTTTGGTATTATTATTGTTGTTATTGTTACAAATAAACATAATATTATGGTAACTATGGCGAAAGGATTGTTATTTATTACGGTCTGTGTAGGACTGTAGTGGATACGATTAAATCGTAAATTAAATTATCATAAATATGACCTTCTTAAATAAAGGTAAATTAAATTAAATTTATTTATCTTACAAGTAATTCTCAAAAATACGATAATGATAAAAAGTTATTTAAAAAAATTACAATCATAGGACATCTAACTGTGTTTAAGATGTATGCAAATTAGTTGTGTGTTTAAGACTATAATATTTTTTTATACCAACGTTAAATCGTTTCATACGGTAACCAAAATATTGGCATTGAAAATTTTCAATTGATAATAATTATTATAAGTGTTTACCTATGTTTCCTTGTCTTGTAATATGATAATAATTAATCTATTTATTGTATAACTTTTTACTCGAATAATTAAATAATTATTTAATACTTTTTCTATATTTTCTCTTTGGTATTATGAATAATGAAATAATTTAAAAATAATAGATTTTACGCTAGGTATAAAATTTATAATTGTTTGAACTGTTATGTTTTCTTACAAAATGTTCAATTAAATTAAAGAAAACTATTTCTAAACATACAATTAGATTTAGAATATTTTAATAATCGATCATTAGAGCGAAATCAACTATATTGCATACGAGTAGGTATGTTAAAAGTATTAAAGTAATATTTCGTTAAAAATACAGTTCTGTTCTGTTTACTTTTATTGCCAATTTTTCGTTAATTTATACCTAGGTAAAATTATATACCAGGGAGTTTTCTTACTTTACTTGAAATGATTGGACTATTATTTCAATTCGAAAAAGTGTTTACATACATAATAAACAAAATTAAAACACACACCATTCTAAAACGAATACATATACAATACAGTTTATAATTAGTTGCTATAATCAGAATTTAAAAGTTATTTACATCATGTAGATAATAATAAGGTTACAATTAACACCATGATATGAAATAATATATTTTATACTATACAATTTATATATTTACCTACTTGTAAAGTAGAAAGTAATGTTGGCCAAGAATATATTTTTGTTTTTCTGATATGATATCAAAATAAAGTAATAAATTAAAACAATGGACAATAACATAAAAACAATTGAACATACTTAGTAAATTTAATATTATAGTACCTACCTACTACTTACCTACAGCTATTTTATATTTTTAATACATTTTAAATAATCGTTGTTGATAATAATTTGTAACATTTAAATAATTATTTTTCTCATTTTAGTAATTACGTATAGGTACACAGACGAAATCACGATATTTACGATAATAATTAATTTAATTCTACTACGATATCGAAAAGTCTTTATGATTGTCTATTTGTATACTATATAGTAATCATGGAGTGAACCGAGAACAATTTGGCCAACTGTAAAAATTTAGACTAATTATAATTATAATTAAAATTGATTTATTATTAGTTATTATATATAGTTTTAATAAGTATAGGTAGGTTGTTAATGTTACCTAAAATATCACTAGTAATTATTATATTTATTAAATTTGTTATTTTTGTAACTACAAATTGAAATTGCATTTAATCTGTGACTACAGATAAATAATCAATAATTATTAAACAAAGTATAATTTCAATAAATAGTACACGTAAATAGTACGTGTAAAAATCAATTATCCATTTCTTGGACGATTTTCGTATGTACACTGAACTCCTTTAAGTTTCGTCCCTGCGAGTACCTTTTTACATATTACGTTATACACATTAAATCAAATTCGAAACAAAAAATGAATATGTTTATACATTTATAATGATCGTATTATACAATAAAATCTTAAGAAATATTAAATGGTTACAGATTTTAAATGTCTATAATAGGTGCAATTTCTTGATTCGTTAGAACATACTATCGTTAGGTCTTAGGTCCATTTAGTCGAAATTAATTGGTTACCATTCGCTTCTTGTCGAGGGCAAAGACCTTTTAACGAGTACCTACGTATGTATATCTATATAGGTATATGTGGTCACGTTGCGGTTAAATTGATCGCGTCCGAATCTAAACGGACGGTTGTCGGGCTACCGAAAAACGTAAACACAAGCTACCCACGTTTACGTTAAAGTACGTTATTAAGTCATTTACTTGTCAACAAATGCCAGAAAAAGACGTTTTTTGAACTATCGCCGTTTTCACAAGAAATCCAATCCGCAACAAAGTCGGTATGTAGACATTACACAAATTACATGTTATTTTTTTTCCTAATAATAATTCAATTAGTCTGTCAATATTATTTTATACTAATTGAACATTACATTTTAGCAAAAAGAAAGTTCAATTTAATATTTTTACTCTTATTATTCAACTATGAAACATTTTTTTTATTACGCACAAAAATTATTTTCAATTTATTTGTCGATTTTATAAAATTGACTATTAATTTTGCCCTATCATTTATTATTATTATTATTTACAATAGTATTATATAATACGCGTATATCATAATTTTTTTTTATATTTAATTTATTACACTTTTTAATTCTTTAACCGAATTTTCATTAGGTACCTACCTACTATTGAAAACTGTATAATTAATATCAATAAAATAAAAACGGGAAGATTATAAAATAATTAAAAAATACAAGATTGTCTTCAAGAGTTTTTAATCATTTTGATAATCAGAAACCACTAAACATAATATAAATCAGTTATTAATATTAATTTATAATATAAAAAGAATCCTGAAATTAATCGTGTTTATAAAATATATAATCATAGTATTCAAAGTAATATTAATGATAAACAAATTATGTTTAATTATAATTCAGTTAATTATTTTTATGTTGGTAAGTTTTTTTAATTAAGCTACTGTTTTTTTTGTTTTAACATAAAATATATAGCTTGATAAACTATGTTAGTATGTTATTATCAAATATTATACATACAATTTTCTGTATTTTATTTGAAATACTTTAAACGTATATTTTTCAAAATTATTTTGAGGTTCGTCTACAATATCTATTATTATACCTATAATACATTGTCTTGCCTTTACAGACAATTACATGCAGTTTATTCTTATTTTTTTATACTTAAATATTGTAATTTGTATTACTTATCCATTTATTACTTATCTTTATTATATTAAGATTTTCTCTGTTAACAGTAGAATAAAAAACTATGAAAACTCATAGAATGGTCAAAACGAGAAATTTTAATGTATTATTATTACAATGTTATAACTTATAAGAATGTCAAGAAAAAGAAATTGAACAATGATGACAATGATATCCTCCTTTTTTACAAATATGTTGAAAATTTAATACAAGAAATTAATTATAATACATTTGGATTTGGACCTGCTGCTATTTTTCTTAAATTTTAAATTATTATTGAAAAAACTAAAATGTTATATAATTATAAATCTATAATTTGTATTAATATAGTTTGATGATCGATATTTTTAGAACTATACTTTATTTGTTCTATAAATAAACATATTATTTGTTCATATAAATAAGTTTAATATTAGTAGGTTTAAAAGTTCTTAGAAATAGCACTATATGCTATTTGATTATATAAATTTCATGTTTTTGTTCGTTAAAATTATTTTGTATTCAGTAATAACATTGTACATGACCTACAAAATAAATGAAAAAAACTAAATAGGACTCTTAATATTTTGCTATCTAAGTATTTAGATTTTTCATTATTACCTTGAAAAAATAAAATATAATCATTGATACTTTGATAAATCTATCAATATATAGATAATAAATATGTATATTGAAATTTTAAAATGGATAAATCATTAATTATAATTAAATTTACTTTTAAATGTTAGAAAGGATTTTATGATTAAATTTTCTGGCGCATTTGTTATTTTATATTATTTATATTATTCTTTATATCAATACACAATTTTAATAAAGATATAGTTTTTCTTATCTAGAACATTGATCAAAACATTATTATTATTATTATTTTTTTTTTCTGTATTAAACTTGATATTATAATAATATTATTAAAAAATCATCAAAATTTCATTTCATTGCAATAAGAAAATTATTTTTTAATTAACTGTTTTAATGAAACACATTACAAGAGAATCAAACAATAATTATTATATTAAATATATATAAAAAAAGATGTAAATGCAAGAACTTAAATTCCTTATTTTTAAATAATAATGAATAACATATATATGTTAATATTTACTATATACATATATTGTGCATAATATGGGAGGCACTATGTTTTTATATAATTATAAAAAATATAATATTACTATAAATTTAAATTATGAACGTTGAAAAACATTATATCATGTAAATAAAAACTATCAATTATTAAATTACCTAGACCAAAAATAATATATAGTTTTTTCGGGGTTATTTTACTTGTGCACCTACCATAATAATTACCATAATAATTAGTTTTAAATATTATGATGAATTAATTAGCATAATTTGGTGAAAAGGGTAACAGACTCGTATGAAAATGAGCGCAACCGGGGAAAAGGAAAAAAATGACAAAAAATCCAAAAATGTGGAATTGGAGATCGAAAAATCGTTGGAAGAAAACAATAATCAAGTGGATGATTGCAATGGCGATAAATGCGTAAGTACGGTATAAGAGTGTACTTTAACCTTCATTTAACCTACACTTATGAAGAAATTGGCAATATCAACATAATAAAAAAAATCGTTTGATATGATATTTTTGGAAGTGTTTGAATTGAAAATATATTATATTCGTTTATACACTTTATCTATATCTATTGTATATAATTACATACATATCTATATTATACAGATATAGTTTTGTTTGTTTATATTTTTTAATTGTATCGTTTTGTTTGAAATATCTGTAGTAAAATGTTCAACCTAATCGTCATTTAAATTTTTTTTTATAATAATACATTTTTAACGAAACTGTTTACATTGCACTTGTACGCAATCATTTTTAAGTATCATCTAATGATGCGTATTAGTTTGTCCAATAAAAATCGTTAAAAAAATCGTTATTCGACAGATTTTTATCAACTTCGCACAAAATGCGTGACAAAATATTATCATTGCAGCGCGTATATTCTTAGTTAATATTTTTAAAGCATAAACACACTATATGTATCACGGGACACGGCCCAATAGAGTGGGACATTTATTAAAAATTTGATAAAAGTCGCGTGTTTCCTAAAGATTGTTATTCAATAGTGGCGATTATGTTTTGCTCAACAATAACTCAACAATCAACGTATTAATGAATTTTTTAAGTGAAAAAATTTTTTTTAATAATTTTAGTTAAAATATAATATGAAATGAAATGAATTATATTTTATTAAAATATTAATAATTTATAATATAAATATTCTATACAATTAAAACACACTCCTAATGATGATATAATAATACCGATTCCGTAATGAAACGAATAATAGTTGTTTTATCGAAATATTATTAACTTTTAACAGTAGCATAGCTAAGGGAAGGTTAAAGGGGCAGCAAACCCCACTCTCCGAAATTAAAAAATAAATATATAAATTATTTTAAGTTATATATTATAGTATATTATGTTATATTATTATTATTATAGTCTACTCGTATGAAAGACACTACAAAAGTTTTCAATTGTATTTTACTGTATTTATGAATTATTTATTAAATAATGTTTATTTTTTTTTTCATCATATATTCATATTTATTAAATAGGGTTTTGTTTAATTATATAAAATGTTCGCATATTATATTTCATAAAAAAGAAAATACATTTCTTTTTTTCATTCTCTTTTTTAAAAAGTCTAAAACAATTAAATAAAAAGCATGTTAACCTTATAGAAGACTTTAGTTAAACCACCTTTGTGTATTAATTGATCAGCCCCCTCCTGAAAAAAAACCCTGTATACATAACTGATTTTTATGATATTATTACATACATATATATAGTTCTATTTTTTCTTCTTCTTATAATGATTATAAATGGAGTAAAAATATAGATAATAGGTAGGCACACAAAATAAACCGATCGAAATGTCTTTCATTTTTACTGAGCAACATTTTATCATATAGGTATGACATATTTTTATCGTGAAACCTAATATAAACAGTTTTATATCATAACAAAATATGAAATAAAATATAAAATGTACTGCAAATTCATATTTTGTTCAAATTAGGTTAATAATTTTTATGTTCAAAATGTTATAAAATAAATTACTATACGAAAGTTATAGGTATTTACAATTTATTTTTTTTAAGTAGTATTTTTTTCAAATACGAATAAAATTAATAGCGATTAAACATATTTTAGTTGGCTAATATTTATATTCACCGAATTCTATTCGTTAATAATAATATTAATATTGTATTATATTATATAACAATAAGTTAATGCCTAAATCTGCAAATTCTAAAATTCTAAGAAATGTGTATATATTTCATTAGTCATTTATCAAAAAATAATATAAATTAATTAAATTATTATATTAATGAATAATAATTATTAATATATTTATATTTAATTAAAATAAAAAACAAAAACACTCTTTCTATTGTTAAGAAATATGAAAGTGTTTATTTTTTATAATTATAATATAGGTATTTATTTTATTTTACGCGTTTTGTGAAAACTATTCTAATATTTTAATAAATTTATATTTTACAACGTAGATTTGCTTAATACTGGTATATACATATTTTGTTTAACAAAAACGTGTAAACAATTTAAAAAATAATTTTTTGGGTTTGAAGTGATAAAATATAATACATAGGTTTATTAATATGATTAATTATCACAGCTCATACGTGTTAAGGAATAACAATATATTATATTATATTTCAATTTAGTATAATTATTGAATTTAACTCAGGCAACTTAATAAACACGTGTTAAAATCGTAACATTAAGATTTTATAAATCTAACGAAACCGTATAGCTTAACATTCAGGACACACCTATAAAACTATAATAGTAGTTGTAGGTGTTAACAATGTTTGAAATTTGATACCATTACGTATTCCGTCAAGAATGCCAAAGTAACTTGAACTTTTCCGACACCAAAAAGATTTTTAAAGTTGAAGTGTAATTTTATGATGAAAAATCACGAAGATTAGATTTAGAATAGGTGTTTAAGTAAGATTAGACGAGTTGTGATAATGTATGATCAATAAATAGAGTTTAAGTGACCAAATAATGGTGGAATAGTTGGGTTAGGTTATTTTTTTTTTATACAATGGGGATTCGTTAAAAATAAAATGTTAAAACGTCTTTGTTTGGCGACTTCTTCACCGTTGATATGAGTTAGGGTGATATGAAAACCACCAATAAAACAATTATCAATATTACGCCATTTTCAAACATTTAATTAATAAAATAATTATAAATTATTTATAATGCGGAAAAATGCTCAAAATATATTAATCAAAAATAAAATATTCAAAAATAATAATAATAATAACAATTAATATAATTCGCACGCGGCACACACGACGTATTGTACGATAATTAACAAACAATAAGTAGGTACTTAAAGTACTAAAGACGATGTACATCGATCAACGTCAACACAACGTATTCGTTCTACAACGATCCAAGATGCAATGTATATCATTAAAACAAAAACAAAATATATAATTTATAATCCGGCACTATTGTCAACGAAAAAAAGGCAACCAAAAAACGGACGGACGGACAACACACGATACGCGGGTACTCCACACCGCATACTTGGCGGAACCGCGCGCGCCGCGTCGGTCACCCACGTAAATTTATTATTTTTTTTACGTATCTTTTAATTCATATCGCTAACCCGTATTTACTGCGATTGTGCGATTGATTGACAATATTACGATGTACAAAACGATGTACGATTGAACAAATTATATTTTATTATAATAAATAATAATGCATTATTATTTAGATATTATTATACACACAGAACAGTCTCACACAAATGATATTAGATCACTATCGATCGTTCGCTATTAGGTACCTACATATATTTTATAGTAAGATAATTACAAATAATTTGATGAATATATTATTTTTTAATGATATCATATTATAATTATCGCCCCCTCCCTTCCGCCCATATGACCGACACTCCCCGAAATACGGCGCGAATAAATACGCAGCCTGGAGGGGACGATGCCGGGGAGTCGGCCTTACAGTCCATCGTGCGCGGCGATCAGTCGTTCACCCGACACTACCGTATACGCGTCGTGACTTTTTTTCTTCGCATTTCGTTAATGACAAACAAATTTAAAATAATAATTTTTATGAAAAACCTTTACGTCGTCCGTTATTTCCAGTACGGTTGTGTGCGGTTTTTTCGGTCCATTTTTTAAGTATCTGCGCATGCTGTAACATCACATATCGCACATCGTTTTTTTTCCACACCGAGGTATCATATCATCAATATTATCATGTTATAGAAAACACGTTTTTTTAATAAAAGGCGATTTTATAATAACAGTCGAGTAAACTATTCTCGTAATTGTTATAATCAAATTAATTTCATTCAATTAATCTTAATCATAAAATATATATTTAACCTACTATCAAATATTATATTCGATATTATAACACGTGTTATCAAATTAATGTAACATCTAAGAAATAATACGCACGAAATAGTCGATAAAAATTACATTTATTTACCACCTTAAAATCCTGTAAATGCACATACCTAGGTATTATTTATGACACTGATAAAAGTAATATGAAACTAATATATAATAAATACATAAGTTATTCATAAAAATTAAATTGATCGTATCATCAAATAAGATTTATAAATTAAACTTTTATGTAATAATCACGTATTTTGTGTGGATACTAAAAATATATATATATATATATACTCTGCATGCAATGGTCATATTAATTTTATGATACGCCAATTTTCTCGTTTTAATGTGCAAAATATAAAAATTGTATTATAAGAACAAAATTAATCTGATCAAAATATAAAATCTAAAATGACTTTAGTGTTGATATTTACACGATCATTTATAGTGTTTTCCAGTTTATCATTTATAGTTTCTTTAGTGGTTTTAAATATTTTATGAGACCTTAAAATATATTAAACTTCAAAATAACAGTGTTAAAAAGTATTTCAAATGTTATACGATTATATTATATGAATTTTATACTCAAAAACTCTACAAAACATTGTACATTAATATATACTTATGACTAAAGATTTAACGATTTTGATATCCAAAAGTTATGTAATTGACTATGAAGTAACAATTACATAAAAACTATAAAATAATATGTTATATTCTTTATAAATCAGAATTTTTAAATTAGTTATCAGAATTTCATTTTGCAAAATGGTTTTCAATCGTATCGCCATTATTTTAGTAAAACGATATTCTATAATTACTCAATGATGGTATTCAATAATAATTATAGTGTAATACAATTTATATTCAATACTAACAAATTTTACTTTAAATATTTTAAATTCAAAATTTTAAAAATATTATCTGATACTAAAAAAAGTATATGTAGGTATTTTAAATGCCTGCTAAATAAAACATTAGAATAACTGAATAAGTATACCTTTATATATTTTTTCGTAATATACATATTATTATTATTCGTATTGTCCAAAATGGGCAAATAATATTTCTATTGTTTGGATTTTAATGATTTTTACCCGAAAATTTAAGTTTTAGTGATATTTTTTCGATTATAATAATGTGTAATATATAATATGCAATTTGTTTATACCTACTAAATAGATAACTAAATAATTAGGTTATATAATATTTACCGTTTACATCGCCATAATAACCGTGACAATTATTTTATTTTTGTAATTTCTTCTTTTTAGATTTCCTTCAATTGTCTTATTGAAAAATTAATTGTTTGACAATCGTATTGATACGTATATAAAACTTTACGTTAATTAGAATAAAAGTATGAGGGAGACATAATAATTATATTGTTTTTTGTAACGCTGGATATAATATAAGATAATTTCATCGTTGACGTAATACGTTTTGGCGTTATATTATTTATATCGACTTGGTTGTTAAAATATTATTCCAAACGATTTTATGCTATATTTAAATTTTGTTTTATTCTTCTCTTAGTTCTTTTTCGATACCATAAAATATTTAAACATGGAAATAGTTTATATTTACATAATAAACAATAAACAATAAACTTGTATATTTCATATACCTACCAACATCAAAATAAAACACAAGACAACCTATCACATTAAAAATCATTATTATTAGGTTTTGGCCGAGCAACACAATAAAAACACTTGTGAAAAGGTTTATGTTATTACTTAAGTTTTTATTTTTCGATTACAAACAAATACATAGTGATTTAGAAACGAAATAAATTTTTACCAATTATACAATTATAGTAGGTAGGTATATATATATTATATTAAACAAATTTAAATATAAATTATTCTGTGTGTATAGGAATAAACTGAAAATAAATACAGATAAATTTTAAAAGTAATGATAGAAATTAGGGATATAATCAAATAAGTATAGACAATTTTAGTATAATTAAGAAAATGATTATTAGTTATAAACTTATTAATTTATTTCATTAATTGTACTATATTTAAAAAAGTACCTATTTTAGTACATTTTTAAAGTATCTATTATATAAAATATAGCTATTTCAAGTTAATAACTTATAAACCAAAGAAATAATAGAAAATCTATATTTTATTAAATAGCCACCTACTATTGGTAAAAATACTCGTATAATTTTGGGTACCTAATATAAGAGTAGGATAATGCTTGAAACTTAAAACTGATTTTTAGAATAATAATATTATATACAATTATATATTAATTTTATTATTATCTGTAGTATATTATTTTGATTTTGAAATGTATATTTAAAATAATAAAGATGCACAACTATTAATAATAGTTATATTTATATTTTTAATGTCGTTGTATTTTAAAAACTTATTAAATTATTTATTCATTATAATTTCAAATTTATAAAAATGTAATATATCTGAAGCGTTTTAAAATGTAACAAAGTAGTTTATAGTAGTTGGTAATAAATATAATTTTTTTTTAAGGTTTGTTAGAATGTATGTAGTATATTTTATTATCATAAGGATTTATAATTTTATAAATAATGTTTAAGTGTTAAATATGTTTAATTTCAATATTTTATGGCAGTGTTAGAATAATTATAATGCAATGTATTTCATTATAACTTAAATTAAATTGCAATATTGCATTTTATAGACACCTTGAAAAAAATCAACTATAAACAGCTAAATTGTTTTATATTTTAATACACATTTATCACATCACGTCAAAACTAAATTTTAACGTTTTAATAATATGGATACAACACGCCTACCTATATAATAATAATAATAATAATATGTTCTAATGGTTATAGCCTACCTATGAAACAATAAAATACAAGGTTTTAGTATTATTATTTTTTTTATTGGCTCTTTGGCATTGCGAGAATAATATTTTTCTCCATAATTAAACTTGTTGACAATTAATGGATAATGCTTATTTTTTTATAATTCAAACTTTAAAAATCTATATGTACCTACTACCTACTTATAAACTTTGACAGAATATGGATATATCAATAAACAAGGTACTTATTTATACGTTTATACGTTTAAACACTATTAAAATGTTCTATCCACTTAATTTATGTAATTTGTATCAATGGATATTACGATATACTTTTACGATCACTTTTTCTTTTCATTACCATGTTGATAACATTGCAACAATGTACATTTCTTATGAAGCGCATAACACACCTGCTGAATATTGATGTGCGTGTATGGTGTATTAGATTATTATTAATATTTTATCATCGTACTTTATTACTTATTCCTCACTTTTGTATCGACATTCGAGTTTTTTTCGTAATAGTTTTATTGCTAGGTATATAATTAATATTATAACTAAAATTTAGAAATTCAATTTTTTTTTTTTAATTATAAGAAATATTACAAATATCTAATTGAATTATAATCATAATTTATACTTGAAGTATACTATATACTGTATACTAGTATCTACCGATACATAGTATTACATCAATATTTATTAATAAAATCTAAATAAATGTAAATATTCGTTGATGAAATAAAAAACGATATTATTGTGGTATTTAATTATTATTATTATTATTATCAATTAACTTTATCCAAAAGACGTGAATTCGAACAAACTTAAATTTGATTTATAACAATATCTACTTAAAATAAATAGGTATGTTTAATTTAGTTATTGTTATTTTGTGTACATTTTCCCTTTATAGGAAAAAATATATATTACCAAATAAATACTATATGCTAATTAGTTATATTTATAAAATACAATAAGACCTGTAACGATAATTACTTACAACGATGGTACAGGCGTTTTATGTATTTTTACTACTTACTTTAAATTATAGTATTATACTAACGTTTATTATTATAAATAATAATAATTTATATTTATTTTTCATTTATTATGTACCAATTCATACAATAACACGTTTTGGGTTGGGCTAATATATACAATTTATTTATTATTAATTTTTAATTTTTTACCAAGTAGGTATGCAATATATTAAATATTATATAAAATAGTGCCTACTTAGTAGTAGTAATTGTACACGTTTAAAAATTATAGTTAGGTAGGTACACTATAAACTACTAAACCTACTAAAAATGTGTATATTAGTTTAGAATAATAACGTTTTACATAATATAAAATTAAATATATTATTTTATATTATAATGCATTAAAATACATTAAAAATTACATTTAATATAGAATATCTACTTAAAATATCATAATGATTTAAAACTATGTAAACGGGCAATAATATTATTAATATTTACAAATAAGTATATAATAATTAAATTGAATAATTATCGTTATAAAAATTATTCATATATTATACTCATAAATTATAATAATATGAAACGCGCCGCTGTCATTTGTATGGATATAGTTTTATAATTTATTCGTGGAATCTTTTAATTTATACTTCTTCGACAATTGTTTAGAATTTAAAACGATAATAATATGTTTATATTGTCTTTTTGACAATGAATTATTTTTAAATTATTAGTAGTTAGAATATAAAACTATATAAACAGTCCACTTAGATTTTTGAACCTATTCATTTGCATACAATTCTTATACGGATATTTTTTAATTTGTCGATGTATATGTCCTGATAGACATCATGGGCAGATTTTATCGGTTGCTACGAGGGGGGGAGGGACGAATTTAATATTTTTATATCTATATAATACAAATTTCAATTCAACAAGTTCAAGGAAGACGATAACAATAACGACATTATTAATAATTTCATATAATTAAATCATTAATTGTTATTTATTAAATTAAATGTATGAAAATAAGAAGTAGGTATACAATTTTAACTACTTACATACATCGTGCAAGTTTGAAAGTTTATAACTAGATTTCTTCCTCCCCTCATAAACATATACATGGTGATTCTTTGTATTCTAATAAACTATAATATTCTTGATTGCTCAATTATTTATAATTTAAATTTATTTTGTTTATACATTGAAAGAATAAAAAATTTGTATTATTTATAGTGCAAATAATCGATAGTTATGACGTCATGGGGAAATAGAAATATAGAGATACACGCACCTAATTCATTCATTATTTATTTACACATTTCTGAATGACTCGCTGCGTATTAAAATACCACAGGACTTTATAACAAGGCTATGGACTAATTTCTAATTATTTTTTGACATTGTCATTATGTGCCATTAATGCGGAGGACATCCTTCGGATCAGTGTGTTTAGGGTGTTATATAATTTGTCGTGGATTTCTGTATCGATTAATTATAGTTCTCTCACTGTATTCGGACACTCGGTACGTGTTGTAGTTAGTTAATATTGGTTTGTTGACGATAAGCCCTCAGCGATATTAATTGGAAGGTTTGTAACGACTTGATATTTGATGGTTTTGACGGGTCCCTGTATTTAGATTCCGCATGAGCAAACGAGCATAATTACAATTCCATATAAGACCGTTTTGTTGGGTAGAATATCTTTTATTTTATTTTAGGGTGGGATGAATTATTATAATTTATTAAATTAATGTTGACATTTGTTTTTAATGCAAAATTATACTATAATGAACAACCAAAATTTTAGTAAAATATAAAATAAACATTCTACGTGTTATAAATTAAATAAAATAATATTGTAATGTTACGAATGACGCTGACGCATTTACACTACAGATTGATAAAAAATTTGTGTTAAAAAAACAGTTGGGTCGATTATTATGCAGTTTCTATAGTTTTTTTAGCACGATTTTTTTACTATAATTATCCAAAATTAATTAAAAGTTATAATATTATATGACAAGTCAAATAGTATAATAATATTTTTAAATCTTAAATATAAAAACCAAAATAATTATCTAACATATTTTGAAAAAAATATGTCTTGACAAGTACACTTTTAAGAAGGGATTATCATACTAAAAATATAGTTTGTTTAAAATTGTGTGGACATATTAATAACATAATCTAACTTATTGGTTGGTATTTATTTCTGAACTAAAAATGTTAATAACCGGGTATTACAGCTAATAATAATATATTTTATAATACACAAAATATAAATTAGAGTAGATACCTATATACTTTCAGAACGGCTTTCTTTTTTATAATATTGTTTTAATATCGTGTATTACTATACCTATTAGATATTATTAGGTATTTGATTACTTAACTAAAAAACTGGAATTGGATTTATGGTAAAAATTTAAGTTGTTGATAACTGCCTTTCATCGTAAAATAATTCTATTCGACGTATTATATAGACGTGAATAAAACAGAACAGTATATAACTATATTATTCCAATTATAGATTTGGTTGATACTAGGTATTTACATTAAAAGTCGTGAAAATAAAAATTAATATAAACACTATTATTAAATACTATAACATAAGCTACTACGGGTAATCTAGCTTATAATATGTATATAACAGAATGATCAGCATTTCGTGTTAAGCAATTTTTTTCGTTCTAATGTACAAAATTGAGAAATATATAATTTAATATACATAATAAATATAAAATAATATATAATAATATAAATAATAAATATATAATCTAAAATTATTGAAAACATGTGAAACAAATAGAAATCACAGTTTTTTTATGTGACTTAAAACTTAGGTCATGTTGTAGATATATTAAAAGTGCAAATATTTTAAGAATTTATAAAAATAAAAATATAATAATTACGTACAGTATTAAAATATTATTATTAACGATTTTTGTTTTCTAATATTATTTCGTAGGTACTGTTTATAATGTTATGATAATATTAAAATTAAATTTGACATATTTTTCATTCCACTGATTATCATTATCATTGCAGCATAACCATAATTGACACATCACATATATTAAACCCATGTGCTATATTATCTGATTGAACACAACAGTATGCAACACATAGTTGTTTAATATTTTTATATACCCTACTTAAAAAAAAATATACAACAGCTATATTAAATTTTAAACAAAATATCTAATATAATAAACTTAGGTACGTCGAAATAGTATAGGTATAACGTTTTTCATTTTCACGTTTCACATTATGATGTTTTGGTCCGCCAGAACTCATTTTAAAAGATAAAAATAGAAAATTTATTATTTCGTTTGCATACTATAATATGTGTGCCTATGTAATAATACAAAAGACTACGTCATTTTCACGAATTTCAAAGTACAAATTAGCGTCAGTATTGTTCCAAATGCAATTGTATTCTGCAGTGTAGGCCATAATATGTTACTGTTATATGTGTCGACGTTACCATTATCTGGGCGATCACGATGTTTATTTTTCAAATATTTTTGTTTAATATTTTAACAAAAATGAAAAACGTGAGGAGAATATGTGTTAATAAAATTATTTATTGTGAAATGTATTGCACATTTAAGGCCGTCCGAAGGCAGAAATCGATATGCGATAGTGTCGAAATACATCCAAGTATCTAATCGATAATAATCGTGTCGTTGTTTATAAATTATTATTTTTTTTTTATAAAATTTGACGGTTGTAGAACTAAAAACAGATTTGATTTATACCTGCCAATTAGAGGATTATTGTCATATATTATACTTATAGAAACAATTTTTTTTTTCAAGTTCTTAGTATAGGTACATACTTTACAGCTGAGTACTGTAATTATTGTTTCACCCAAGTCGAAACAAATATCGTTTTAACTTGCATAATACGATTACCAGTACTGTATTGAGTAATATAATATTTAGCTACCGAGAACAATATTACATACAGAATGAACGGAATTTCATAAGTATTAGAAAAATGCTGCAAAATAAAAACGCTTTATGTTTTATGTATATTATATGTTATCTATTAATGTTATCTGTAATATTTGTTATAGGAGTTATACCACAATACTGTGATCACTCTGTATATATTATTGCCTCCCCTCGCCCACACACGATTCCGACTTTCTTATGAACTATAGTCGGGCGTTTGTCGTGATTTCAAAACTTGCGGCAAATCATCATCGTGCTTTTCCATTTATTTCGCATACCTATATGGTTAAAAATGATTACGTTATTTGTTTATTATATAATATGCATAAACTTGGATGCGGACGGATGAGTACATATTTGTTACGAATGCATCTTCGCTTGTTCTTATCTTTTTAGCAACATCAGAAAATAGTACTCTAGGTATAGTACTAACATCTTGATTATTTACAGACGAGTGCGTAAACGAGGGAATACGTGGAATTGGGTGAATTGAATATATTATTATATATGAATATATGATTGAAAAAAAATATCTAAACCACAATAATTAAAACTAGGCTATTATACGATTTATCGTTTCAAACAACCGCACAATTGATGAATAAATTATTTACAGTTTACATATTTGAAATATTAAATAACTCGAATAATTATATCCAAAAATAATCAACTAGGTAACATGTTCGTTATTTATATATTTTATAAGAATTAATAGGCTTATTTAAAATAATAATGAATGATTGTAATTATAATTATTTTCAATTACCTAATACGAATTATCGACGATAATCGGTATTTAAGTAATATTCCATTATGGGTAATGAAATTAAGTAATAGCCCAACACTAACCATTATAGACCGGATTGGCAAAAAAATTCGAATAAAACTCAATTTAATAAATTAGTACTTTACTAATTAATAAAAAAAAATGTCAAAATTTCTATGGAAAGTCAAATGAATATAATATAGTAAAAATTAGTGTAAATTCAGCGATTAGAAATTTAAAATAAATTAATTATTTTAAACTTTTATTTGAACACAATATTATAATATTTCGAAAAATAAAACGATTCTTTAGAAATCTACACAATACTCAATCATATTTTTTAAGTTGTTTTTCGAAATATTGTTATCGTTTTCGTTCGTTGTCTGTCCCGTCGCGTTATTCGGTCATTGGTCGTGCGAAGGTCGAATTTTACGAATCCTCAGGTGATTTTTTTTTTTGACGTCTTCGTACATTTTACATAGCTGTTATTTCGTACTGCGATCGTTTTTAGCATCTTGAACAATATATATTATTATAAAAAATTGTTATAATTAATTTATTATTTTATAATATTAAACGAGTCGGACAAAAATGAAAACGTCGTCCCACGTCTTTCGATACGTTGTTGTTGTTTTCGCTATACGATACTTCAATTCACGTTTACGATAATTATTGAATATTTAAAGTCGGAACGTGTATACAGCCGTCAGTTGCGTGTTTTTTTCTTTTTATTTCGCCGCCGACTTGGTTATAAAACTGTTTTACTGTTTTTAGCTATTCAGGTAAATTTCGTTTTACAAGAAAACAAAACGAATTCGAGAAACGAATAATTGTTATAATAATTCGTACACGATTTTTTATTGTTTTTCCTTTCGTTTCCGTTATAATTACAGCCTGCACGGCTGTACGCAAAAACAATGAACTCCACTTACCTACCATTGCGGTCTGCCACGCAAAAAAGTTAAAAATTAATTACGATTTTTATTAAAATTTGTTTCGTTGCCCCGTTGATTATCGGGTAAAAAATAATGTATTTTTTTAATGCATTTTTTCAAGCGATTTTTCGATGGTGGTTTTTTTTCCACAGTATTTTATTCTATCGCAATACCTCAACTCCACGCGTTAATGACCAGTGAGTCCGCGTCGAGTTTTGTCGTCAGCGCGGAATGGTATCCGTCGGGGGCACGGCAGGACGACTTTCTCGCGTGATATAATATCGTAACACTCACGCCGCGGAAATGCGGTCAAGGTCACTGCCGCCGCCGCCTTATTTGGCGAGTTTCCTATACGCGCGTAGCTGAGGCGAGTAACATAATAATAATAATAATAATAATAATAATAATAATAATAATATAATACGCTCATTATTATTCTCGTTGCCGATCATTATTATTATTGTGTTTATGATCTATCTACCGTCTATGATCTATAATAGTGTTTTTTTTTGTTTGGTTAAACTTTAATCACGAATCTCAAGGGACAATCAACTTTTTAGAGATCTATTACTATTATGTACAAATAGCAAATCCGAACAGTGGAAGGCTGCTGTGAACTAGACCACCAACATGGTCTACTTTAATAAATATATATAATTCTAATTTTAATTGATTCATTTATCAATATTATTTTCAAAGCAATAAACGTTTCTCGGTTTAATATAAAAATATTATGGTGCATTTACACATTTTAACATTGGATTATTTTCAATCAATCATTGCTATTATGAAAAAAAACAATTTTTTTCTTCGGATCTTATAAAGAAATAACTTGCTGACCCCTGATCTAAATATATACTTAGCCAATCACAATCAATCGTGTTTTCAATAACACGTAAATCTACTTGATAAAATATACTTTGCTCAATATACTTATCAAAAACATTATATAAGATTATTGTATATTATTATTGTTACTAATTATGAAAATTCTGTATAGGATTTTACAAATTTTATGTACTAAAAATGTATCCCAAATACGGTAAAATGTAGTAACTATATATTAATATTTTTGTGACAAGTGTTCATATTATGTAAAGTGATCAGAATTTTATGTTACAAAAATAACAGAAATACCATTGAAAATATTATACGTAACTATCAGCATTTTTTTCTTGTAGGTATAGAATTATTTCTTTTATTTACTTGAATAATGTAACGAAACTTATGCCAAGTCGTTAGCTGGCAATTTATCTATTCGTATTATAGTTACTGCGTTTGTTATTACTGGATCGAACGCATTATTGCGTTATACGATATACGCAATTAATATAGCTGGTAAACTATAGCAATATTGACCGAAGTCTACAACTGCAGTATCTGCTGGTCGACCGATAATAATAATATACATACAACCTACTCACAATAAACAAACTGATAATATTTATCAAATTAAACATGTTAATATTTCTTTGAATATACTATGATTATTTAAAATAATATGATTATATTATTGCTATGATGAATTCATACTACTTTTTCGATATTTATAAATGTGTATATATTTTGTACTTGCTGCATTTTTCAACCATTTATATATTTTTTTACCATTTGAAGTAACCAAAAAACACGATCATTTCATTATAATAATAGAGCATATATAGCCTATACAGATGCCTATACTATACCGAAAAATTGTATTATTTGTCAACAATTGATATTTCATTTTTTTCTTTATATTATTATTTAATAATACAATTAAATTGTACTATAATTTTTGACAATTTCAAATGGTAAATTGCCCATCAAGTTTAAAAATTAATTAATCATTTTTACAAAGAAATAAAATGTTATGTACATTTTACTCTTCTTATAAAATAAAAAAGCAGTAAATTCGATAGTATGAATATATATTACCAAACGATTAATGTAAGTAAAATGTAATATTTCATGTTTTAAATTTGAAACATTGCAGTATATTTTATTATGTATCTACGATCTTAATAACACTACATTTTATTTTGGTAAATATTTCACTTATTTGTATATATACAATTGCGTGTAGATACCTACGACATTTTAAAATATTATTTTAAATCAAAATTATTAAAAATTGTGGTACTAGTAACTTTTATGTACAATGGTTCAATTTCATTCAAAACCAAGCCAAAACTTATTTTATAAATGTAGATCTGTCATTTTATTTAATATGAAACTTCAAAAATAATATTTTTTATATGAAATGGACATTAAAAATATATACATTTTCATAAAATACTAATTTTTCTATCTCCTGAAAAAAAAATTATGAACTAAAATTGTTACACATAAGTATATAACTATGTAAAAGTGATACATTTGTTAGTTAAAATTTCCGGATAACAATTTCGTAATTTGCGGTACATTTATAGTTATGGGTGGTCTAACTTGATCACATTTAATTTAATTTAAATACGTTTATTTTAGTATATTTTTAAAAACTATAATATTTTGGTGTGCATCGTCGAAAGACCGTACAATAATGTATAATAATGTAGAATATTACATTCATTTCAGTTTAAACAAGGTAATTTGTAAGAGGGGGGGGGGATGATTGTGTGGGAATTACTTATGCGTATACTCGAACGGTTTTAACAGGTCAAATAATAAAATTCGTATGCATGACGATTACCGAGATCGCTGTTAGAGTATGTATAGTGGTTACTGGTTACGTATTTTTTTCTTACTTACGTACATTACATACGTTATATACATATTACATAGCTGCAGCCCGCGGGTACCGAAAACCGTAGGTATTTAAATTAATTATGGGTAGTTACACTGTATTACAACGTCTCGTAACTAAATACTGATTTGTGCCATGTACCTATGTCCTTATACTAATTTGCTACAATATTACATCAACTATTACCATGGTAACATTGACTGGGCTCTTATTTTTTAAAATAGTTTAGGTAATTATTGTTGATCAACCAACTCATCATCATTATTATTGTTATTTTGAGTTTTTTAATTTTTACTTTTGAATAATACATAACAGCTAAACAATTAATTATATAGTAGGTACCTATTTGTGGTACATAAATAATAAGTAAA
This sequence comes from Eriosoma lanigerum, assembly GCA_013282895.1. Classification (NCBI taxonomy): domain Eukaryota; kingdom Metazoa; phylum Arthropoda; class Insecta; order Hemiptera; family Aphididae; genus Eriosoma; species Eriosoma lanigerum. The sequence goes on from CM023362.1 coordinate 6,815,870, forward strand.
ATGCACGTATAATAAATGTTATAATATTATATATTATAGGCTCATATTTAGATTCTGAGCGAAGCAAGAAATGTATTGGTTTTACAATATGTTTTTTTTTTAGTATCCGAAAATATTTTTTCGGGTAAAAATAATGGTCCGATTACGTCAAATATGTCTATATCTATATAATATACTCGTATAGACCCATATTATGGGTCATTTTCCGTACTAAATTGCATCTAGTTAGTACTTTATTTAGCTTATTTTTCGAATTGCTTAAAAGTTTTTCCTTTTGAAAAAAATATCAAAAAAATAACGAAAAAACAGTAAAATTACGATTTCCATTATTTTGATTTTATTTATTTTGTCATAAGTAATTGAGTTTTGGTCGTAAGGACTTGAAATTTTATTTGAATATTCACATAGTTAATTTATAATCGTGGTAAAATTTTGAAACGTATTATCATTTTAATATAATGTATTATATTGATTTTCGATCAGAATCGTATATTTGAATGAAATATCATAAACCACTAATTTCTCCGAAGACCGAAGGGACGAAGGAGGACCGTCCTAAATCGACCTTCCCGCTTTTTATGTAAGAAAACTCTTTTTTAGTCCTATTACTACAAGTAGAATATGTTTTCGGTAGAGACTTGAATCTAGTTGGTACTAGTAGCTCGAATTTCTCAAAAATTTTTCTTTGATATAAAAAAAATTACCGAAAAATAGTTGAAAAACTGTAAAATTAAAGGATTCTGTATTTTTGAGGAACTCTAATTCCATTATTTATAATAAGAATATATTAGGAATGTAGAAAATTGTAGGTGCAAAAAATTTCGGTGCCGTCGTTACGACAACCGCTGACCATAAATAATATTTTAAAACAAATAGGCATTATATTGACATAACTGATATATTCATATCAATTAAATAATATTATTTTGTTGTATTATACCTAGTAGCTAGTACTATAGTAATTATTATAATAAGATTTCAGTGGTCAAATAATATTATTAAAAAATTTCAAATATATTATTGTTTTCATTGAGTATTCAAGAAGAAATATTATTGTAATATTAACGAGTACTTAATACTTATGTAATATTATATACAGTCTTATAAAGTATTCGAATAAAAGTATTTGAATACTAGTATTTAAATACATTTTTTTTAAAGTATTTTTTTAGTATTTTTAATACATTTTAAAATTATTTAATACGAAAAAAAAATACTTGTATAGGCACCAATAAATTTTTTTTCTTTGAATTTTATTTTTAAACGTTATAAAATTAAGCTACTATAAAAAATTCATATTTTTACACATTTCCTTGCCATTTTTTAGCAATGTACATTGTACATCAGGACTGAAGGTTATGAAAATAACAAGTATTTTTCATGTAAAGTAACTATTAGTTATATTCAATTGGGTAAACTTAGTAGATATTTTTTATTTTTTTAAACACTAGTTAAAATATTTAATATTAACGAAAGAGTATTTTTATTCAAATACTTTAAAATTTTGAAAGTATTTATAAAATACTTTTTTTTAAGTATTTTAAAAGTATTTAGAATACAAATTTATACCAATTTAAATATTAGTATTAAAATACTTTTTCAAAAGTATTTTTTACAAGACTGATTATATAAATAATGTTAGTATAACATGTTTTTGCTATCTAGGTGCCTAGTTTTTGCCTTAATTAATATAGTTCGAAATTTGTAGAAATTTGATTTAATTTTTATTTGTCTAAGACACATCTATACAAACTATAAATTCCAATCATACTTCGTAGAATTAATTATAAAACATTTTTTTGAAAAAAACAATTTTTCTACTGTTTTTTATTCTTTTTTACTTTCATATAGCTTTTTTAATTTATACAAAACGTATAAATAAAATTTTAATACATAATAAACGTATTAAAACGTATAATTTATTTTTATATCACATAATGCATATGTGTTTAATAGTGGCGGCTCGTCAGGGAAGTCTTTGAGACCGCGACTCCCCATAAAAAAAGTAGTAACGCAATCAAATAGTTTGAAGAAATTACATAATTGTATTATAATTTATAATTTTTATCTATTTTGAAAATAATTATTATGGTTTTATCAATATTAATATAGATAATATAATATTTTGTATTCTATTTTTACTTTAATAATGATCAACAATAAATCATAATACGGACAAAAAATATCGATAACGATGACGGTCGCCGAGACTCAATTATGTATACAAATTTCATATGCAATTACAATGTGGAGGACGGGGGTAGATTATATAGATGTTATTCAGTAGATATAGATGCTATTGAGACTAGACTCGTTCAAAGTTTCTGCCGTTCCCATCGCGGTCACGTATTTTTATGTAAACACGAAAACCTGCAGCGTGTCGTGTGTCCGAAGAAAAAAGAAAGAATTGAGTTAGAATATAAAATAATATAAATTATCTATTCTTATAATTAAAAAGCTATTATAGTTATAATAATAAAAAATTTTTTTTTTCTTTTTTGTATTAAATTTTCAATCTCCCCAATGAATTTACTTGCGAGTCGCCACTGATCCTTTATCAGTTTTATCTCGTAATGTTGGATTAATTAGGATAATTATTTAATCCATACAAGCCGGAAAAAAGTTATGAACTTAAAGTAAAATTATACATTATATATTCCACATCTTTAGAATTTAAAATTATTTAGTTATTTAGGTAATTGTAACTTGTCATTGTATGGTTAATAAATGATAAAAAAATATAATAAATTAAATTGTAAGAATAAAACAAAACTATTAAGTCTAATCTTCATTTCTTGTTTGTTTAATACGTTTGCTACTATATCATATTTATATTCACGTACCCCAGTGTGAATAAAAAACAATTTATTTTTAAAAATCTGAAGTAATTTTTTGATCCTGTTATACCTATTTTTCAATTTGTTTCATTGGTAAATAACATTTTTTCTTTATATAATTAAAAGCAAAAATCGAGATATTTTTATATGGTCAAAGATTCTAGACGCATCAAATTGTATAATATACAGAGTAATCGGAATATTATGTTAAAAATGACATTAAATACAACGTATTCCTACCGTTTTCAACATAAAATTTTGATCATCACTTATAATGTAATTTAGGTGGTAAACTGGTGGGTATCTACCTAATATGATATTATAATCATTATAAAAACTTTTCTCGTCAGAAACAGTCAGCAAAAAAAAAAAAAAAAAAATGTTTTTTTCCTGTAAATAACAAATAACCGTCTGTTATAAGTGTAACAACAATATATAACAAAGATTAAACAAACAATAAATTAATTTCACTAATTTCTTAGGTTTTCCAGCTTGAACAATAATTTATTTCTGAATTGCAGTTCACATCGCAAACGCGTGTGTAGTAGGTACACGTCTACATGCCTTCTATAAGTTATTGTGTATTTAATTTAAATGTGAACGAATTATTATTTATACTATCTTTCTGCAAACATGCATTAAACAAAACATAAAATATGTTACGTCTTACGAATATCATATATAAAAGAAATTTGACGTTAATGCGCAATGCGCAAACAAAGGGTTTTAAAACGAACTCTTCGAAACGTTTTCTTATACCCGAATGAAAATTCCATAACCCCATTATTTGTGTTTCGTGTATATACGAGTATAGTACTTTGTTTGAGTCGAGCACACAATTACGTTGTATTCTTTTATTATTATTTTACTATTCCTGTGCATGTGAACATTTTGTGTACAAACAGTGAAACATACATATCGAGCTTGAGGATTGAATAAATGCATAAAATACGAGTAGACTGAATAAATGTATTATATTTTACTATATACACCTTATACACCTGTCTTGTAGAAAAATCGTATATTCTCTAGACTAAAAATAATGATACTATTATTTTTAAAATGTATTTTCCAAGAAAGTAATTCAAGTGCCTCCGATCTCGTAGTCTCGCAATTTAATATTTGTTCAGGTTTTTTATGTTAGAGGGATATAAACCCAAAAGTGTGATTATGAAGTCTTACTAGACAATTTGTATTGGTTATTGTCCGAGCGTGTAGCTATAATATATACTTTGAAAAAACGTGGATGCATGATTTTCTGACTTTTCGGTCTAACCAACATTACAAAATACCGAAATAATAACCCCACGGATTCATTAAAGGGTTATATAATATTTAGGTCGTTTTCAGACATGTCTATTAGCAAATTTAAATTTTGAAAGAACTAGCGGTAACCGTTTTTATAAAATATCGCTCAACAAAAATGTAACAAAAAAATATTTAAAAAAAATAAAAATAAAAAACTCAAGACGTTCCAATTTATTTTATCTATAATGTCTATGTTTTCATAGAATGACTTAGTCATTGAGTGACAGAGTTAATTATTTTGTTGTTGGAGATGTAAAATTCAGACATTATATAATATTCGCATAAAACTATTTAGTATTTTTGTTGTTTTCAGTTTTAGAAAAAAATTTTTCATTACCCAAGTATAGTTTATTTTTGCTGAATTTAAATATTATAGTTATTATTCACTGAACATTTACAAATTTCTTTAGAAAATATCTATTTGTTTAAAATTAAAATAGGTATTAAAAATTCTCTATACAATTAAAATACAATTTTCATTTTTTTTTTTACAATTCTGTTGTAAGCTAATCCAAACAATTTAAAACGGTGAACGTAATCTACCCTAAAGAGCGTCGGTTATATTTATATGTTAATAGATAACGAAGAACAAATTCAACATTATAACAAAAATATAAACCTTATAGCTATGTTAAAAAAAGTAAACTTTATTTTCATTAAAATAAATTGGCATTTATGACTTTAGACATATAATTATACAACATTTTCTTGCATTAATTAAAACAAAATTCTAGATATAAAATATAAAATAAAACTGTTTTGGAAATTATTTGGCGATGTTTTATTTAATTTACTAGACAAGTTACTTAATTAATGGTAAAAACAATTAAGTAGTTGAATTTATAGCTAGTCTCACCTAACCTAACTGATTATGCTGCAGCAGATGACAATACGTGTACATAGGTAATAAATAATAATTTAATGTTACACAACGACGGAATCAATAAAAGACAAACTATACCTAGAGGAGTTGCGCATTAAAAATAATAACACAAATTTATCGTAAAGCTATAATACTTATATAATATTGGCTACTGTGGTATAATAATGACCATAATATAATAAAATATAAAATTACAATCTTGAAAATAAAATACAAACAATATAAGTAATTTAATTATAATTTCGGATGCTGTGAAATTTCAAACAGAACATAACAGTCGTATTGTTCAAAGACCAATGGGGTACATTAATGTGGTTGTAACTAAAATACCTTACAATAATAAACTAATAATATTGTTAAAATATCATCGACGATGATTTAGATAATCGACTCGCCTTGATTCGGTCGAATGACATGTGTCTAATTCGATTATTATAGTTTTCAAGTTAATTATTTTGATGGAAAAAAAGTACAAATTAAATGAATGAAATTCCTGTTGGCATTAATAAATAAACGTTACTAGTGTAGGTACGCAATGAACCAGAAGAATTTCACTTTTTCGAAGATGTAAACGTATGGCCTAGGTATTATCGTGTTGTTTCGCGTTTGTTCGGTGTAATAACGCTGCAGCGTATTATAACACGCGTTATTACAAAAAGACGTGACCTTAATCGAGCGTACATATAATAATATAATGTACTCGTTTATCTAAAAAATAAATATTATAATATTATATGATTATTAATTATCTGACTAATAATTATGATTCACCTATTATTTTCTTAATACCTAACGTTAACTATTAATGATTCTAAGTATACGGCACACGGCACATAACGATTAAAGATAATGTTTAATTTACTACCGTATAACGTGATACCTAAGTAATTGCGGTAGGTAGGTGTACGTACATAATATGGTTTTTGTCGGTCATGAACGCGATCTCACGTTCAGTAATATACGATCGAAAAGCATGGTTATTGCATTATTAAGCATGAGACTAACCGTATAAAGAAATTCGCGCGCAGATGTATTATGGCTAATTCGACTGTACTGTAATAACCAGTTACCAGTTACCACCACGGCGGTCGTTAAAAGTTTCTGTTCGCGAAATTTTTTAAACGCATTTATTATAATGACTCATCGTCGAATCTCCGCGGGTACCGATATTATCCAAAGACCTTCGAATTCCTTTCTGGCGAGTGACAATCGCGATCACGCAACAAATCTCGTCCGGCAACCTCGTTGTGAAAAACGCTCGCGTTACATATTAATTGTTCCTTATTCCATTACAATTGAAGTTGTATCTCTCTCTCTCTCTCTGCAAAATGCTTATGCTTACTTATTAACAATATAAACGTTAACGATTGAATCGTTTACCATTGTTTTTCCAATACCTACCTAATTACGTTGGATCAATAATTTTATTTTTAATAATGAAAAGTCGTAAAAATAATCATAATATAACATATAAATAATAATTATAATAATATGTACATTGTACATATAATAATTGTAATCTAACATGTAATAATCTTATTTTAATTGTAAACTAATTTTTAAGGGCTAATAAACCTTAGTGGTTGAAGCCTATATCAATATCAAAAAATAATAATTATAAAAATAATTATAATTATAATAGAATGAACATAAAAGAAACAATAACAGAAAATTAATAAACCCATTAAAAAAATCAATATATGTCTTATTACAATGACACGAGATGTTTAATGTTCATTTAACTATTATTTATTCTTATATTTCCATTATGAAAAATTTAATAGATATTTGTTTCGCTAAAAATATGAACAATACTTAATAAAAATAAAAATTACATAACGGCCACTGAATAAATAACGTATTTTACATAAAAAATAATATTATGTCTGCAATAGAAATAATATTTCATTACCCACTTCATTGTTTTATATTTTAATCATACTATCTACTGCAGTATTATGTTACTTTAAAGTTTACTATTCTCACCACAAAGAAAATAATTATAAAGATTGATCATATAACATTTTACATTATAATTATAATTTTCACTCTTTCCATTATGTTATAGAGCTAAAAAAATTGGTTGCGTTTAGAAATACGTAATCGGATAAAAATTGTATCTTATAGTTTCGTGTTAATTTTCGGGAAATTATTTCGTGCTAATAACACTAATTGCTAGATTTAAAGTCAATATTTTTAAGGCCAATAAAATAATTCGGACGATCTATGCACGATCTAAGGCATGATATATTTCAAAAGAAAATATAATTTTGGGACATTACTGTCGTTTTTCAAATATTATAAATATTGTAGGTATTTATAATTTGATTGGAGCAATATATCCCCAACGGGATCCATAAATTATATTTATAATATTCTTAGAGCAATTAAATCAATTATTTTCATATTATATACTTATTTTATATTTTCCTAAATACAAAATACAAAAAGAAAATGTTAATTCCTGATTTTCATTGGATATTCGTAGAATTTTTCTATTATATAAATAATTAGGCTAGACTTCAAAAATTATCTGTAAAATGCTAGGTTAACAGATTATTATTTTTTTAAACAATTTTCAACGAAAAATGTTAGTTGTAAGTAAATATTATTTATTATTTGTTATTTTATCATAAATACACGCAATACGTATTTTTCAGTCTGAAACAAAATATGAGGAAAAAATACTTAACACTACTTAAATGGAAATGTATAATATTTTAGCATGTTGTGTTATTTATATGTTTTTTTTTCTATACGCCAAACGGCAATTACAGAGAGGAAAACTCATTAAGAAGAAGACTTGTTATACACTCATAATTTTATACCGGTAAGACACCGACAAACATAAAGCTGTTAGCAGATTAATATATTTTTAATCACGAATTTTCTAATTAAATTTGACGGTCGATCGTTCTTTTCCTATGCGACTATACAATAGTATAAGTAGTTAAATATTTGATTATGTAATATCGATTTTAGTATCTATTCTACGTATATCGAAACCGATATCTACGCACATTCATTATGATTTTTTGGCAAAACGATCTAATTTTTCGAGGAATTTAAAATATATTATTAAAACCGCGCCCGTCGTCGTTTGTCCGTTGCGAAATGCTCGTGACTTGGATGTGGAAACGTCGACGGCCATCGGTTTCAGTATTCGTCGTTTGTCCGAAAACGACTATGCAATACTATGTCGACTATATTGCAATAATTCATTATTCAATTAAATTCAACATACCGCTGTTTGTAGCGGGTATAATCTTTTTTCCTTCCAAAACGTGTTTTTATGGGGTTTCTGTACGATTGTTTGTTGGTTTATGAACCGCTGTAACGACGACCGTGTAATAATAAAAAATAAAATAATAAATGAAAACAGATGTCGTATAGTTCACAAGGACGCTGAGAGCGTTTGCCGACGGGCGATATTCATCAATGTACAGATATTATACGCAGTTAATAGAGATACCTAATTGGTATAAACCGCGAAGATCATCTCAACCGCGAGCCGATGTCACGTGTCCGTAAAGGAGGGAAATCTGTTTTGAATACAACTGTTTGAAAGCAACAGTATTGTCGTTATACTAGTATTATGAAACTATAAAATTGAAGAATATTTTGTATAATAGTTCCTGCCAGTCAGTACTGTACCTATGTAACGATATTACGAGACGCGAGTTGAATACTCATAAAATGTGCAGGTTGTATCTTATTATATATTTTTGAAATAAATACGTGCATCAACATAGCAAATTGTAAATGAACTGCAAAAGTTGTAAACAATTGTCCAAAAGTTTTCGCAAAAATCACAATAAAATTTTCAAGAAACCGTTATAGTATCGTAATTACAAACACAGAATTCATTCCACCACATTTATTCTAAAATAATGTAACTTTAAACTTCTATGAGATTTATCAACAGATACAATTAAGTTCGGTTAAAAATGTATAAAGGTAATTTTTTACACGCCTCTGGAATGCGTCAATCTTATCTTAAATAGTATAACTTTATTTAAAATATAGTATCTACTAAAATAGGTTAGTCTATAGTTATAGTTTATAGATAAAATTGGATGACAAAGTTAATAAAGTTATATTCAAGAAAATTTTATAAATTTTAATTATTATTTATACAATAATTTTAGTCGGTTTGCAATGGATTTTAAATGTAAATTATGCATGTGATATCCACTCACGAAATAATAATATTACGCAGTAACGCTCGTTAAAATGATACGGTTTTGCGTAATCATTAATCATTAATCAATAATAATATTATTATTGCTATATCTACGTACAACGATTACAATGATCTATTGAAAAAACATCTTCAAATATAATAAAAACAAAATAATAAATTAACGTATTGCAATTTGACAGCAAGAAAACACACGAATATTCGTAAAACTATTCGCTTTTCCCTTGAACATGGTTACTATACTCTATACACATATATACACACTGGTTTATATGTATATACAACTGATATATTATTATCAAAACAACGATATAAAATAAATATGTATTTGTAAATCTGAGCTAAGCGCCATAAACAAATACAAATATAATCTTCTATAGTATATATTAATTATTTTATTTAGCTTTATTTCAACTAATAACTCCATTGCAAAATATTATAGGTATTTTAAACCGATCATTAAATGTTGCTAACATAAAAAACTTGAACAGTTCGATCGATGTATTATGACCAAAACTGGAGAATATTTAATAACTCTGCAAAAAACTTTATTGAAATTAAGTGCAATGGTCGTAAAAAGTGTTCTACAGATAATAGTATTCAATAGTCGGTTCAGTTCACTGTTTAAAATTTATTCATGTTCGGTAGTATTAATTTAGACATTATTTTAACTATATATTTGCTATACACACTATTAATTTAAAATTCCTATCATTGTTTTACACTTGAATGCACATTTTTAATTTTAAGCAAAGATTGTATTGGTTTTACAATGATGTTTTTTTTTCATGTTTGAAAGCACGCAAGTTTGGGCGAAATAATAGTTCGATTACCACGAATAGGGTATGCTTTCGGTAGAAAATTGCATCTAGACGGTACTTTATTTAGCTCATTTTTTAGTTTCTCAAAAATATTTTCTTGAGAAAAGAAAAACTACAAAAAAGACGAAAAAACGGCAAAATTCATGGAAATCGTAATCTTACGTAATTTATTTTAGACTTTTCAGGATAACTAATGTAATTTCTAACGTAGACTCACGTCTAACGTAAAATTTTTTATTGTTCTCATATAGGTAGTTTACACGCATAGTAAAATTTTTGAACAGATTATTAGTATACTATATTGTATTATATTGAGTTTCGCTTAGAATTGTATTTTCGAACGCAATATTATTGCATTCAAATCTAAATTATAATAAACCACTAATTTCTCCGAGGACCGAGGACGTTGGAAACACACTTGGTGCCTGGAATCGAATTTCCTGTTTTTTTATACTTTGAATTTGTTTGTTTCAGTTCGTCGTATATTATTTTCTAACATATTTGTAAACAATAAGTAATATAATTTGTTTAATTATGTGTGTAACAAATACATAAGAAATATGATTAATTCTATATAATTATATTATTTGTATTTGTTAGTTCTTACATCCACAGTAACCAATTGATTTATGTGACAGAAACACAAAAATTAAACAAATAATCTTTGCGGTCTGCGGACGCGGTCTACAGCGGGTTGAATAACTTGCGAGTTCAAGAGTCTAGGTCACATTATTTGTGTATAACTATAATTACATCAGGGAAGTGATTTTGATCGAATGTCACTCATCACTGTCACTGGTTTATGATGTCCATTTCAATGTGTGTTTCGTTCGTTTTAGTTTCCAACATGTACCAAAAACCGGTTAATATATAAAATTATAATAATTATTGCAGGCACCTACGTATAGGTATAATAGATATATTATTTGTTATACATAAGATTATAAATTTTTACTTACATATAATTTTATTGATTTAATATTATTGTGTTTTTTATCATCGTGTTACCAATGATTTTCTTACATTATATCATCACACTAATTCAGTGTGATTTAATTTCGTTATTTCCAACTGATTAAAAAACATGATATTATGATAATTTAATATGTATATTATATTTATAGTTTATTTGTATTAACATTTTATTAGCAATTACTTACAGAATTTGTATATCATATTATATATAGTAAAACTTGTTGAAACAAATGATGTTTTATTAAATTGAACAATTGGCAAATAAGATAAAATAATATTTTTAAATAATGTTTGTAATTTGTATTAATTTATCAAAAAAGTTTTCAAAAATATATATAGTTACATAATATATTTATTATCAAATAATTAATATAGGTATTCAAAAACATGTTTTGCCAAAAGAACTAAATACGCCTGATGACTGAGGTTTAAGGTTCCCCCAATATTCTTACTATGATATTACGTCTTAATGCTGTTGTTCTAAGTAAAATGTAATTATTTTGTTTTCGAACTATAGAACCAGCGGAACACTAAGTATCTTTCTATATATATCTCATACATATACATTATATCATTATGATGATCCCTAATATATCTTATACTGATAATAATTAGAATACTATCCATGGGATAATATTGTTATATTATATTATATAATATTTGTATACGTGCAATTATAGAGTCCATAAAACTATATATTATATTATATTATATTATATTGGGAGTTAGACCTCGTTAAAAAAATAATAATAATAATTTTGTATCTACTAACATATTTTATACTTGATTTTTTTTTTTTTTGTGCTTTGGAATGTCAAATATTACCTTCGGTTTTTCTTTTCGTATCTCCATAATATTACTTTCGATGTGTAATCGAATAGTGAACGTGACCATGAAAAAGTTATAGTAAAAATAAAGCAACGCAGTTTTTTTTAATCCAAGGATTCGAGTGCATTATAACATTATTCATTAGTAGGTTTTCGGGTTGCACTGAAATTCAATCTCACTTCAATACACTTCTCTTCGTAGTTACTATTTGATCGCATTAATCAATTTAATAGTATTTGATGTAGCATTAAAATTTAAAAAAATATGTATATATAAATCAAATCATACATTGATAACATAATATTGCGTGTTTAGAAACATTTTGTTTACATATGATTACTGAATTATATTGTCGTTTAAATTACGTGTTCGTTTTGTATTTTAACGCTACAAAAAACGTTAGATCATATATTATTTATGATTAAAAAGGCAAACAATTATCGAATAATCGTGGAATATCGTAATATAATAATCTTATCGTGGATATGAAAACTTGTAAAATATTGCGTATCGAACTGATCAATGTAAGGTGTACGTGTGTATACTGTACTTGTACATGATACTTATAAAATATACGTTATGTCATAGTTAGATGGGTTAGATTAGGTTGGTCGTGAACCAATTAATATGTGATATAATATTGAATATATTATTAAACAGTTATGTTATTATGACGATGGTTATTAATTAAGTGTCAATAATAAAATAAATAATTAAAAATTACACACGACAATATATACACCGTACCGTAATAATTGTTAAAACCAAACATTTCAGTAATATCGTTTCCTTACAGAAAACATATTTTGTGTATGAAATTATAGAACAATTTACGATTATTGATTGCAAGTATAATTATAAATAACAACAAAAATTGATTATAAAAATGTATAATATTTTTAAATTTGTACATTTTAGAGAGTACACTTTGCTTACGTCTCATATAATTTTACTTAATATTAATACGAGAAATTAATCGTTACAATAATTTCAATTTTTGTTTTAATGATACAAAACATTAAACAATATGTTAATTAATATTTAACAAAAATAAAAATGTGTTAGTTCTTAAGTTTTTGTAATCAGTAACCGCGATTACAACGTCCATTATTGTACTTTTACACTTCCTAGCTCTTATACTTCACCTTACGATAAGGCATGTGTCCCGTGTATGTTAGTACGAGTGATCTAAATTTTGTGTTACAAAAGTTATATAATTATATGATAATATAATAAGTGTTATCTGGAATATGCATCTCCATTATTTTTCTAAAACAAAATTCCTGTAATCACTCTGTATGATAAACTCGTATATAATATATATACCTATACATTATAAACGTATATTTGTACATTCATAAAACGTAAACGGAATATTATGTTAAATACGTAATCACATCCGATAGAATGGTGACAAACTGACAGTTATTATAATTTAAGGTACATATTTTGTTTTTTTAATAATTTTATCGACTTCAAGACCTCGTCTGCGAGCCGCGTGGCTTGTAATAAATGACCAATTATTATTATTGTTATTTTTTCTTTTATCAAACCGTACAACGCGGAAGACAGTCACCGTTGACATTGCAGTCGTGATTCGTGGCACGACTCTTGTAACTAACACGGCGCTTTCATACGGAATGTCCCTGAATATTATTATGCTGACAATCGTTTTTTAATTTCACTATAAAGAAAACGAAAAATTTACAGACCGACCTTGGAATTTCAATAAAAAAAAAATTGTATCAACATATCGATTCTAAATTACTGATTTTTTATTTATATTTATACTAGATTATATAGTTAAACTACTAATAGTTTTGACACTTTTTATAAAAATCTTTTCCGTTTAAAATATTTACCTAATGAACTGCTTGGTTGAAAATTTAGAATTGTATTGTACCTAATTACATTATTGATCAATAAATTAATTCCTACATTTTGTTAGAAAAAAATATATACAATAATTAAATAACAATTTTTATTATAAGTATAGCGATTGAGTAATTGATTTTTTTTTCATTTCTTAAATAACTTATTCATTACAAATTTATCAAGTATCTCTCGATTATGTCTTACTCAATTGAAGACTTATACTATATATTATATTAATATGTTAATAATATTAAAAAATGCGTTTTATCACACAAAAATTAACAACATAATACATAATTTAAAATTAAATCTATTATTAATTAATGTTTTTATTTTTTTATTTTGTTTTTTGCCTTTTTGGTTTAAATACCTAGGTAATAACAAACATCGCAGTTTTCGTTGAGTAAACTTAAAGATAAATGTTAAAAAGTATGAAATATGTTAATTATTTAAAACACGTTTTAATCAAAACAAAACGATTTTTTAGAAAATAAAGTATCACCAAATTAAACAAATCATAATGTAATTTAAAGTAATGTCTAATTAGGTAATCATTTTTAAAATTGTATTTCTAGATAAACTGGATTTATTAAACCAACTGTTTTAAAAAGAAGTTTAGTATTGCTTTTTTATATTAAATACATATCAAAAACTATCGATTTTAATTATCCGCATTACTGTATGACTATAATAAAATATTAAATATTATATATGGAATAATCATTTTAATACCTACAAAAGATAATTGGCTCAAACCTATAATTATTGTATTTTTAACGTAAATTAAGTGATCAATCGCTAAGATATTATATTCTTATTTATCAATCTAATTGTACGTTTTTATAAAAATTTAATATAATTGAAACTTTAGCTGTGGTTTGTTAAATTTATTTTAGAATTCAAAAAATCTCATATTTAATATTGTAATCAATGTATTCTGTTTATTTCCATTATTGGTACATAAATATGCACAAGTCCTATGAAAAAAATATGAATAATATAATAATTAATTTTTGAAATGATTATGAATGACAAACATAATTATGTTCATAATTATTTAAAATTATTATTTTCTTAATAATATAATTTAATAATAGTATCTACTATCCACATACGATACAGACGATTAAAAAAAAAAAAATTCTTATTATATTTAAATAATATTAAGATTTATGACATCCATCAAGTTTTCATTTTGTACTGAAAATAATAACATTCTGACCAAAATACGTATTATCATTAAAAGTTAACTATTTTTTTAATTTTTTGTCCTAATATTACCTACGTAATAACGTGGTCTTTTTACGACTAATTATGTATTATTGTATTAATATTAATATACCTATTTTATAGCCTAAGTTCATTAATCCTTATCGAAAAAACGAAAACCGATTTTAACAATAATTAAATAATTATGTTCAACAGGAATCCAAAATGGGATTCGGTTCCAAAGATGAGTGGTGTGGAAGTGCCGTCAAGTACAGCATGTTTCTGTCTAACTTCATCATTTTCGTAAGTCACGCGTTACTATTTTTATTTACTCGTTTTGTTTAAAATTAGTTAATAAGTTTCAGACGAATAACTGTGTGAGTGCACAAAAAGCAATATGTTTAAATGTGCTGTCAGAACAGTGTCCCAGATATCTATAAAGATCTGATTTGTAACTTCTAAATTTTAAACAAAATACTACTCTCTCGTTTTTCAAAAAAACATTATAATATTTATATTTTGGTTTTTATTTTTATAATTATTTAAAAAAAAATTCTTTTTAATCTCTTTACATTTTTAAAGTCGTTCTTTCAACTAAAAATAAGGAGTATATGAGGGGGTAGATCAAAACGATATTTAAACTAAATTAAAATTGTATTTATTTCATTAGTTCATAAATATTTGTAAATATGTATTAATTTATTAATTTATAACTTATAAGTTTATATCAATAAACTAGTTTTCTAATAAATTGTTCAAAATTATTGTCATTATACTCTATACACAATTGTAAAATAGTTTATTTTCACAAGTTGCTGTAATTTGTTCTGGTTTTAGTTGCTTGCATATTTTCAGAATTTTTTGTTTTATTACGCATGTGAACACCGAAAGAGCTAACATTTTGAAATGTAGTAAACAATTTGCGATGGTATACCTCTAAGACTCTAACATCATGAAAAAATTGTTATCTCGATCTAAGGTCATCCAACTGAAATATTTAATGTTACGTTTTAAGTGAAACATACTATATACAGTATACGTATACCTACTGTCTCTGTATACATTTGACGATTTATTATAAAATACGATTACGAATTACGAGTATTATTCTTATTACCTACTTTTAAAAACTCATTATCTTATTTAGTTAAGTATTTACTAAATTACATGTATCTCAACAAAAATCATAATCAGTCAAATTTGAAGTAGCAATACCTATAGGTATATTTTTAAGTATACTTAAAAGATTTAATAAATTACCAAAACAATTCAAAATATACATTTCTACTGCCAAAAGTTTTCACATTGTCACCTAGTTCTTAACATATTTCTCACGTAATATTATTATTTTCCGAAAAGTAAACTTAATAAGTACACGAAACCAACAATACAACATTAATATGTTTTATACAATGAAAACAAATGCACAGTTACATTAAATACATTCAATTTTTCCCTTCTTAATGCATGATGATAAGGAGTTCAAACTTAGTTCTTGGTCGACTAGTACACGACTAACCAATACGATTGGGCTTTTTCGGGTAACTGTGACCAGCAAAATCCAGAGTCTAGACACCATCATCCGCAAAAAATCCGTAGCTACCCGGGAGTCGAACCTGGACCCTCGTGGCCCGAAACATGTGTTTATACAAAACAGTTTTAGTCATTTAATAGGTATACATTATAAAATCATGACCTTTACCAAACAAAAGATAAGCATAGGCGTACGATTGATTGAACTTTAAAAACCCTCTTCTGGAGCAAACGATATAACACGATAATATTTAACACTTTTCAGATCGGAGGCATCGTATTGGTGGCGATATCGGTATACACTTTATACGACAAATCGTTCATCAAAGAGCTTTTGGGCACAAACCTGTTCACCGGAGCCGTGTACATACTGATCGTGGCGGGCGTTTTGTTGTCGTTACTGTCATTTCTCGGATGTGCGGGCGCCGTCAAAGAAGTCAAGTGCATGCTATTGACGGTACAGAAAAAAAATTATTTCGTTATTATTAATGATGAGCGCTTAAAAATCATAAAAAATAATAAAGTTTCATCGGTTTATGCTCTGAAATATTTATGTACAATTTAAAAAGTACGTATAATAAAAATGATTACTGTTAACGATAAACCTTATAGAATTCTCAGAAATGATTTATGCATTTGTATATTTGTCTGGAACGTGAAGCAAATTTTATTTATCTATCTTCTCCCGTCAATAAAAACAAAATAGGTATATTTTAATTCATTAAAAAGTTAATAATTGTGCAAATATTTTTACTCGAGTTACATCATACGATATCGTTATAGATGTTTCGTTTTGTATTTAGATCTTCAACATTAAGATATTTTTTTAATTTCCTGAAATAAACCAGTATTTTTCTGAAAACCATTTTACAATTTAAGTTTCACATATTATGCAGACGTTCAAGTAGCAAAAAATCATAATATCCTATAAGAATTGATTCATGTAACATTAGTTCCTAGTAAACTTAAATATTAAATAATATAGTCAGTGCCGTACTAGAAATTTTATATTTCGGGCTTCATAATTACGTTAAGTGAATTAGAAAAGTGTGAATAATAACATATAATATTAATATAACAGTATATCTATTTTTGCTCTATTTTTGGCCCCGATAATAATAAATTTAAAAATAAACACTTTAAAATATGTATATTTTTCATGTTTTTAATAGTTTGAGGAACCTGGATAAAGGTATTATAATATTATATTATATTTTAAATTAATGATACTCAGTCTGAGTTAAATTTTCTAGAAGATTCCTAAAATTATAAACTCATTATTTTAGTATCATAATTATATAGGTATTTATAAAATTCCTTAAAAAACTTAATAGACATACATTAAAGTATGGTAATATATAAATTTTTTTATTTATCTTGATAATTTACTAAGAAAAAAATGAAAATATTATGTTTATATTTGTAAATTAATATTATGTAAGAGTAGAAAGGGGAATTAATAATCTTGCAAACGAAACATTGAAAATCATATAAAATCTCGCAAAAAAATCCAAAATACTGTTTTAAGTAAATAAATGTGTATTTTTTTAAAATTTAGTTATGTATTATAACAAAAATATTTTATTAATGATATTAGTTATAACATTTTACGGTAGATGAATTTAAAATATTTTTTTACATTGATTATGTTAAACATTGTTTTTAATATATATTTTTTCTGAAGATTTGTATGAGTCATATTAATTTCATAAAATCATAAATATGTTGATTTTATAGAAGCATACTAGTATAGTAGCATGTTTAGTTTTTTAATCAATTAATAGGTTATGAAATTAAAAATAAACGTTATTATTATTCAAATATGCATTACCTGCATTAATATAATTTCATTAAATTCTATAAATTCCTAAAAATCAAAAACATGATGAAATAATATAGTTGAACTATAAAAATTCTAAAGAAAATATTCTCTAAATAGAGTGTCATAAAAAAATTTTAAAACATAAATAATAAAAAAAAATATATATATTAATTTATATAATATTATTATATTTTTTTAAGAAAATAAAACAGGATTAAAAATGTATTATGTTCTAATTATTCTAGCGGGTTTAATTTAACCTATATAATGTTGAAAATATCATTCAAATATTTTTCTTTGGTTTTAAATTATTTATATTTTGACGTTTTTGACGTTTTTGTAGTCGTATTTTTTAAACATTTGATCATAAATAAATATAATATATTTTAATCACTAGAATAATTAACAAAACACACAATTAATGATAATGTGATAAATCTTAATGATTTTTTTATTGGATATTTTTGGATACCGAGTAACGTATAAAATGACGCGTTAGCATAAACAAGGTACCTAATGTTACCGCTGTGTGTCAATAACCTGAAGTCGTGGGAAATGGATAGGGTGTTGTCTTGATATTTGGGATAAAAACGAAGGGGTAAAAGTTATATTTTTAAACACGCAATTACGAGTGCGACGTCCTCTTTATTGTTTTTTCTTTTATAATATTTTACTAAGTGAGGTAGTTTAATAATAGTTCGTATTCAAATAAATATATACTGCCTAAAACCTTGACCTAGTTATACGTAGTTCGATTTGTTTTTTTGGATTCCACCTCTTCAGGGTTAACCACCTTTGGGTCTGCTACTACGTATAAATTGCATAAAAGTGTTATTTTACATGTTAGCTAATATTGTACTTTTCATTCTTGGCCTATAATTTAACTATCAAATGTAAATTATTTACTTTTTACATTCAAAAATGAAATTGAATTTCACAAAACTGAAAAATAATACAACAATATTAACAAATTGTTTAGCTAGTAAAAAGTTTAATAACTAGAAAATACTGTGCGATTGTAATTGGTATTTTGTACAATAGATAATAATAATAATAATATGTATTAATTTAATAATTTATTAAGGCAGAAGTCAACTCGGTTAAATACGAGTAAAAGCGATTTTTAACACTACTTAAGAACAACACATATTATTATTGTTTTAAATCGAACGATTTGGAATTGATTTAATGTTTTTCTTCGACGAAGTTATTACGTATCTATAACATAATAATATTGTTGTAGTATTTCATTATATTGTTCATCATATTCGTGGTGATGCTCGTCGGAGGAATTCTGTGTTACGTGTTCCGCCAACGCGTTCAGACGACCATGCAACAGGAAATGCTCAGGACTATAAGATTTTACGGCGATGATCGGGCCATAACCAGGGCGTGGGATGATTTACAGGAAGGGGTAAATATATGAAAATTAAAAAAATTTCCCCATCGGCACCGCTGAATTTCAACTTTACGGATGGTTCGAAATCTATTCTTATCACGATTGTTCTCGTGAAGGTTATTATTATTATTATTATTCGCCATATCGATCTGTTGTCGTATAATATTATATCTTTTGCATTTAACTTCACACGTAATATAACTTGTATTGCACGTGTTGTCAAATGACTGTTTAATACATTGAATTTACAGTAGATAATTTTGATAATATTGTTATGAACACATAATTCCATAATTGGGCCAATTATGTTTAATTTCAATTTGCCTTCCGCATTGTGCATAGTTCAGTGATTGTCCGTGTATAGTTTTCGTCACAATTATTAAATTTTTAAATATTCGTTGCAGCTACATTGTTGTGGCGTCACCACCTACGACGATTGGAGACAGCACAGGATCGGTGGAGTTATCCCCAGTAGTTGTTGCCAAGAGATCAACGGAAAGGTATGCGTAGTGTAGTTGGATATTATTGAATTATCAATATCCCCTATATTTTGAGTAGGAATATTTTAAAATGTTAACCTGTCAACGGTGTACCTATTTTGCCTATACGTTTAGCCGTGCTGAACTTGATCGTTATAATTTCAATAACTAACATTTTGTAGAACTTTATAATGCCGTACCGGCGATGTAACTCTTTTTCTTGTACATTTATCACTTAAGAATTTCTAATCTCTAAGAATCTCTGAATCTGTTTTCTTTATAATTCATGTCCACGTGTGAATGCAACAAGGGTTTCACAGTCGTAACGTCATTTGTAATATACTAATAACAAAATATAACATAATTATTATGACATCGACGAAAAGAACATTGCCAGTAATTTTTGAAAAATTTGTAAACATTTGAAATATACAAACATAGTTAGTAAATTTATTTATACATGTTTTTGAAATAACAATCCTAATATTGAATAACAAATGCATTTACAAGTCATAGTTTTAAATAACAATACTAAATTAATAACAAATGACGTTAAACGTGGGAAGAGTTAATTACATTAAAAAAAAAAAAAATCGATAATTGTAATTCATTAATACTTGAAGTTCATTTTAACATTGTGACTAAGTTACACGACGTTTATGATTAGCAAGTGCGAATTATTACAAAATTTTTGTATTTACTGTGAAATATTTTCCCCTTAAAAATGTAAAATATAATACTTGTATAAGTTTCTGTCATATGTATAATTTTAATACGAAAAACATCTGGCCTATAAATAAAATTTAATCGTTTCGTATTTTCAGAAACAACCGTGCAATCTGAGTTTTCAATCAAGTCAACAAATATACACTACCGGATGTCTGAACGTCACCACAGCGTTCATGAAGGATCACGCGACTACCGTCGGGACGGTCGGAATAGCTGTGTCACTGTTTTTGGTATGTATCTTTGGTAAAGTTATAAAATATATTAAATTTATTAATATTTATCTGTTCTTTAACGATAACCTAAATAACTTATATTTACATTATATTAATAAAATCCTTTTATATTTCATTTTTTTTTATTAGCAGATAACTATTATTATACAACCTTTATACAGTCAATCGTATTATTCATGAACATCGAATTTTCTAGTTTTAAAATATTAATATGATTTTAAAACTAAATTGTTTTCTTCGTTTGCAGCAATACGAACAGTTAGATTATAATTGTAAAATAATTTATGGAATCTACGCATATCTAAGTTTAATATAAAAATACAAAATTGAAATAAGTATAGGTTCACACATTTTTTTTTTTTTATAAAATTAAAATCATGGAAAAAATTACGTTAAATAATATATAACACGTCTATTAATTATATATTAACGTTAACAATTTTAAATAATTAAATTTAACCGCAGGTTACCCGATAGACGATTACCTAAACCTATATAAATGAATTCGTAAAATTCTAATATACGAATATAGTTATAACCTTATAGGTGTGACACATAATGATAATATTATAACTGTAATAAAATAATATTGATACACATTATTATTTATAAGTAATAACTAAATAATCAAATTATACAATTATTAATGTTTTCTAATATAATATATTATAAATTATAATACCTGTTCACTTTTTATTTTTCAGCTCTTTGGCTTGGCTTTTTCCTGTGCGTTATTCATGATGATCGTTTAAGGAGGTTGATAAAAAACCAGCCACAATCAAAAAATTTTTGATTAAACATATTTTAATATACATATCCATTAATTTAAGAAAAAACACAATTCATACATTTGCCATACCTAACCTACTCGTTTCTGATGTAGGTAATTGTGCACTGTTGGGACCGTTTTCATGATCGATAATTGTTTCATCCTCACCTATTTGAAATTATATTTATTTATTTATTTACGTTTAAAATATAAAAAACTAGTTAAGAATTTTAAAAAATATTCGATATTTTAAATATATAATATTTTATATCTGATTGTTGCGCACTGTTACGTATATATTTCTTCGCACAGAAAAATAATAATAACATTTTTTAATTTAAAAAGTAAAATCTTGACTATACTAAATAAAATTTCTTATATTGTAAATCCATAATGAATAAGAAAGGATCAAAAATTTAAATTTAGTCACTTTACGTCCAATTTGTTTTTTTAAAAACAAAAATTATAGGTATAATAAAAACTCTATATCTAGGCTAAATTTCCCTTGTACAATGAACTTTTTGTCGTTAGTACATATATATAAATATATAGACATGTTTTATAGTATTTTATTGAATATCGAAATGATAATAAAATTGGCTGTATGTTAATTGCATCCTGTTAATTATAATCTATCAAAAATAAAAATTGAAATATTTCGGTAAGATGTATCCAGAAATTTTATATCATAATTATTAAAATAGAACGTCAATCGTTTACTTTAAATTTATAGTCGAATTTTATGGTCATAGCTATAGATTTTAGTTTCGTATTTTATTTCATAAAAACAACAAAAAATTGTAATAAAAATAACAATAAACATGTTATAGGTGCCTAATTGAAATAAATAAGTATAAGTTTATTTATTTATTTATTTATGTATTGATAAGGTAGTTTCGTCGAAAATACTCGGATGAAACTTACCCGCTTTTATGAATGTGCGATGTAATGACGTGTGATAAAGTACCTATAAAACGCCGATAAAGTTATCTACTATTTATTCTATTTACCGCACTACCTGTTGCATAATTACATAATATTCTAATGCAGAGGTTCCAAACTTTTCATAATTATGACCCATTTTTGAAAAATCTTGATGACCCACCTAAAATAATATAGTGACCTTTTTAATTAAATATAATTTAGTTAATAAAGTTGTATGGAATAAGTAGGTAATAATTAAATTAAACTATACTATATATAATAGATTATTATATAGTGTTAGAGTAATAAACTAATAACATTTCATTGTCTTTTCATTCTTTATAAAAAAATTCGTAAATAAAAAATGTTACGACACACAGTTCTGAAATCCTTGTACTAACGCTTAGATGACGTAATATACATTCAGATAACCGCGGTATAAATTTATCGTGTACAGAAATAGATTATCATATTTAATAACTTTTTTTTTTATTAAGATGTAATGGTATTATGATTTATGCCTGAAATTGAATACAAATTTATTAAAAAAATAATATATTTAGCGACTACCTAGTAACCACGAAAATGGACAACGATTGATAAAGAATACTATTATTGTCCCATCTTGCCCTATTATTGTTTTTATTGTTGAGTTACAAATATATTTAACTATAGTTTAATATTATACCAATGCGTTTATATTATAATTAGTAATATACTTATTTAATATGATTTTTCCATTGGAAAAAACAATTTTTTTTTTTATTATCTATTTATTATACTTATGTAATATTTTATACCAATTAATTTTATAAACAAAAAAAAAAGTGTATAATATATCATAATGTATAATTACACACAAAGAGGATCTATGTATACAAATATAATTAATTAGAATTAATTTTCACTATATTGTATAATTTATATATTAATATTATTAGGATTTAACTTGATTTGTTTGATCTTTTTTGCATTAATTTACATAAATATAGACCAATGAGGACCAAAAATCAATTTATTTAAAAAAACTAATCAATATATATATATTAATTAAATATAAGTGTACATTGAAATAAAATATAATACCTATATTGTAAAAATGTTATAATTTTTCATTAAATTGTTACCTACAGGCTATAACTAAAAATGATGATTCTCATTTGAATTTGTTTTATTCTTATAAATTAAGTGTCTATTGCAACATAAGTAACTTTACTAAAATTAAAGTTTGAAGTACCTATACATTTTATACAAGTGAAAATCGACTCAATGGATTATCATTAATGAACATTCACTGTGATATAACAGGCTCTGTTGAAGAAATTATAGAAGATATTTAGATAAGGCAAAACAAAGTCGTCGTATATGACTTGGATAAATAAATTAAACATTTAATATTTATAACTATAAATATTACCTAGTCATAGGTACATCAATTTTTGTCATTTGAAACTTTTATTTTGTATTTTTCATCATTTATTATCGTCTATGGACCTATGGTATATTTTTTTTATATTTTTCAGGCACTATTATATTATAATATTATAATAGTATATTTAATAAGAATTGATAAAAACTTTCCTTAAATTAACTCATCTTCTACCAACTGTCACAATAAAAAAAAACATTACCTATAAATTGTTTTTTTCACCACTAGTAAATAATTTTAACAGGTATTTTGTTATTTTTAACAGCATTTGTCTGTATCTACGACAAAAATTAGGGTTATAACTTGTATAAGATATAAATAATTATAAGTATAATTAATTAATGTATCTTCAAATATAAAAATAATAAAATAAAAACAACCAAGATATAAAATATGTATATATTTTTATTGTAAATTGTGTAAATTGATACTTAATTATAAATTATATGGTTATATAATATTATATTATTTACTATTCTTATTAAATACTTCTTTAAATTAAAATTAAAATAAGAATAAGTTATTTTTGACAATTTTCTTATAATACGACATATGATGTTTCATTTTGAACTCCGCAAATATTGTTTTTGCGAGAAATGAGAATATAACCATTTTCACTCCATTTGGATGACCAAGAATTTTTTATAAGCCAGTATGGTTCTCCATAACGTTCGCCATATCCCACTAACAACGCAAAATGATTCATCTTATAATAATCGCTGACTATAAATAACAAAACAAAATTTATGATTTTTCAGTATACTTTTTCAATAGGTTAATATTGATACTGTTTTATTTAGTAGCGAACTGGCGGTATCGAGTTGTGCTATTGTTAACTTAAAACGCTTAAAAAAAATATATATATGTTTTTAAAAAGATGATTGAAATTAATAATTATAAATATTCCTTTTCTTTTACCTACTAAGATTGATAAAACAAAAAAGCTATTGAAAAGGATCGTAATCAGATCAATTTTATCGAGTATCTATATTATTATATTAACAATTTTTATCTTCACAAATTTCATATTTTAAAACTGTCTTACTAAAATAAAGTTTATGTATAAATAAGTACATACTGTTGGTGTTGAATTATTCTTTATATTTAGGATTTTTTTTTCTATCACACCGAAATTGTCACTCTTATAACAATGATATTTTTAATAGTTTATTTATAACAATACTTACGGCAATCTAAATCATAATAAACATCACCCTTGTAATTCTTGAATCTGAAAGTGTCTGAAAAAAATATTATGGATATTGGACCGTGTGTGAACAATGCCATTTTTATTGCATCTTCATTATGAGCCGGTAAATGAACATAGTTATGTTGACAAGATCATTTTTTGGTATTGTATTTAAACGATAATCAGAATCCTGTAAAACAATTACATTATGAGATTATTAAAAAATTGTATAATAACTAATTAAAATTAAATTAAACAGATAATAATTAAGATTTATAGACATGTAGTAACGCAAAATATATATAATTCGTAATAAATATTTTCATAATATTCTACATATTTTAAAAATAATTAATAATTAAAATTTATATGGACTGTACCCGTTCAAAGTATGATCCATAAATAGCTTCAGTAGTTATACCAAATTGTTTTAACAATTAGTAACACGTGCCAATATCTCCATTTTTGCACTTATTGTTGCCGTAAATCTTAGTGCAATC
This sequence comes from Eriosoma lanigerum, assembly GCA_013282895.1. NCBI lineage: Eukaryota > Metazoa > Arthropoda > Insecta > Hemiptera > Aphididae > Eriosoma > Eriosoma lanigerum. The sequence goes on from CM023362.1 coordinate 6,841,813, forward strand.
AATTAACATCTAAAATAGACAAAGAAATCATTATTAAAGAACACGCCAAATATAACTAAATAACAATTTCTAACTCTAAATGAATATCAAACAAATCCTTATAATTATTTGTATGTTACTTCTTAAACGCTTAATATCAATTAAAAAAAAAGGAAGTTTTTAAGTAATTGTTAAATCCGTTTTATAAATAATATTATTTCTATTAGCTACATTATTAGAAAAAAAATAGGATTTAAAAATTAATTTTTTCATGGAGGTATTGCAGTTAGTAAATAAATCTGGGATACTCTGTATATATTAACAGTTTTATATTTTGTATACCTGTTCGGAAAATTTTTTTTGTACACCGTATTTAAGAAAGTAAGCACTTTCCATATTACTAGCAACACTGAAACTTTAACAGGATCCACAATTCTCTTGATCTATGTGATAAATTATTGACAATTATAACTTATAAGTAATACAATATTATTTTTTTGGTAGGTATATAATCTAAAACATTTACAAATTATAAAATAATTACCACCAACGGGTGATACAGCGCCTTTAGTCCTCCAATCTATATTTACTGGTAAATTGTACAAAATTGTTTGATCACATACATAAGAACTTCCCGAGGCTCTTCCTTGAGATATCATTTATCTTTTAACTCATTTAATCATTTTATAACTGCTCAACGCTTTATATTATTCATTCAAATAATCTGCTAAATGATTTACACCTAGTGTGTATCCTAGATTGGCACGATTATTCGAATATATGACTCTAATACAAGCATATTGATAATTATCATTAAATAAGTATAATTAAATAAATTGATAACTCTTGTGTTATTTTAAATATCAACAAGTAGGTACCTTAAAGTTTAGTGAAATGCATTTTTATGTCTCAAATGTTCATCTGTTCCATTAACATAAATTCGCTTATAACTACGTTTAAAATTTTCAAATGCAGATACCATATGTTTTTCATAATCATTTATAAATTCCATCATTGGATTAAAATTATAAACATAATTGTCTAAAAGTGTTCCAGTTTCATATTTACATTTGACTAAAATTAAATTTTTAAATTAATTTATATGTCAAATTATATTATTAAATATAACTTATTTTAGTTGGATTATCTTTACCTTTAATAATAAAAATATCTGAATCTATCTTCCTAGTCACAAAGTTATTGTAAATAATAGAATAATCATCGAAATGTGATGTTAGTATTTTATTAAATTTTTTTATGTTGTACTTCATAGGATAAATAATATCAGCCTAATAAAAATAATTATACATCTCATTATTGTTATTTAAATAAATTCAATTACATCAGTATTATAATAGTTAATACTAACATTTCTGTAAACCACATTACGAATTGACTAACCTTTTCTTCTGTTTTATTTTTACCTCATATTTCTACTATTTAATTAATATTTTTATCCAAATGTTGATTTATTTTCTAAAATAGATAAAAAATTAATTTACTTTTAATTTATAGTACATTAGTTGTGTCAGATAAACTACCTTATAATTTTTCAGGTCCGGTAAGACCGACTGACCAAAAATGAGAAATTTCTTATTCCTATTGATTTACATACATTTTTCGATATTACGTCCATTATTAGTTTTAATGGTTGTCACTTGAAAAGCCAAACCAAAATTGTACTTTTTATACAGTTGATATATTTTGGTATTTCCTAGCCAGTAAAAAAAAATGCAAAAAATTAAAATTTATATTTATATTTATTTACTACTATGTTTTAAATTATTAGGTATAAGAGGCTGAAATGATAAAAATGTATACGTGAAAAATAAATTATGTGTAGAAAATTCTGAAGTAACTGAAGAATAGTTATATAACATTATAATTTTGTTAGATTAATAAATAAAATAAAATATTACCATTATGAAAGTCAATTCGACTTCTGTTATATGGCCTATTATACCATGCAACAAATGGTTCTTTGACTTAACTAAAGGTATAGAAATTTCTCTATTTACTCTATAAATATGATGCCATTTTGGTGGGCCATCTAAATGTCAAACAATTATTGTTATTATATAAAAATAAATACTTAAATCATTCAATATTTATTAATTTCATAACAAATTTTCTTTAAAATATATTTAAAAGGCGATTTATTATACTTATAATAAGTTAATTACGTTTAATTTTGACAAACAAACTTATATTAAATTTATTTTTAAAAAAAATGTAAAGTTACATTCATTGTTATTCCGTAGATTTTTTTCATGAAAGTTTAATTATAAAATTTGTAAAGTTTTTTTGTCAAATATATATATATATATTTATATGGGTACCCTAAAATTCCATTTTATAAAATCAATGATGATAAATAATAATATATATAATTTTTGGCAGTTTGACACTAGTGATGAACAACTGGGCACATATAAATTAATATAAATAATTTTTAATTTATAAACATTCAGTAAAAAAATGCATGTAAAATGTCTTTCTATGAAGAAAGATAGTAAACTATATATCACAGATTATATTATATAACAACGTCGTTAAAAAGATGTTTAACTGTCCTATACAGTGTATATAAATAATATTAAATAAACATAAAAGATAAAGCTAATTATATTTAATATTTATCTATCACGGTATCTACTGATTTATAGTTTGAAATACCTAGTAATTTATCTATGGGCTAATTATAGTTTAATATAGGTAATGTATAAATTATTATTTTTACGTAATACAACGTCATTAATAAATGTATTGTATCTACTGAAGACTAAAGTAAACGGTTTCTATACTTTTTATTAGGAGATCCTAAAATTTTTGTTAGATAAATATTCAGCTTCTACTAATTATTGACAAAAAATTACTAAATATTTTTTACGTGATTAAAATTAAAACAAATAAGTAAATACGTTATAATACGTAGGTAATCCGTAGGGGATGAATGTTATCACGTGTCATTCCAATCGTTATGCTGCTCGATCGGCGGGAAACAGGGGGAGGTATTAGTTTGCGAAAAATCATGTGAAAAACATCGTGGAAAAAATGTATGGATATAAAAACATCCCCACATAGATCTAACTGTATGTTTTACTTTGGAATAATAATAATAATAATGAATATAGACACTACAAATTAATCAATATCATTCAAATAGAATAAAAATGTGTAAAATTGATTTTGCAACATATTATATTATATGTGAGTAAATATATATATATATATATATACCTATACATATTAAATTGAAATTATAACATGACAAGAATAATGGTTGACATTTTTAAAAATGTATTACCTATCCAGTATCTAGGACAAGTCTCTGATAAAAAAAGTCAGGAATGCTATACGAAGGAAAATACCTATGCAATAAATAACGAAGTCGATTGTAAGCTATATTAAAAATATTTTTTAGGAAACAAATAAATTAATGCGGGTTCTACGGGATGATTGGTTAGTTGGTATGAAAATATGGTAGATATAATAATATTTTGTACATATAATGTAAGTAATATTAATTAAAGATATGATGTGTATACTCACTATTTGGAGAACGGATCGCATTGACCAATTTGACCATGATAAATAAAAAAACCAATTTTAAAAAATGCATTGTAATGTAATTGACAAAATGTGCTTTTTGATCGAAGATGCGAAATGCAAGTGGCAATGACTGCAACGTAAATGTGTAAGTTTAACACAAGGTAGTTATATAATAAACATCGTGTCTAGTTCTCCAACGATTTCATCCCTTTTACATATGAAATTAAAATGGCAGTTGTCAGGGGTTCTTATAATGCAGTGTTACTATATTAACAATGTTCGATATGATTATACATTTTGACAACCTGCGTTTCTAGTTTTCTACCATAATTATAAAGAACTCATATTCATAATTCTTATATAATAATATATATATTTTAATCTTGGTTTCTACAATTAAAGAGCTGTAATAACATTTTACCTAAGTGACCTTATATCTATTATTTGCGATTATAGTCCGTGTTTATGTTTTTGGACATGAGCTTGACATGTGCTTCAGTGTCAGCACCCGTAGTCACGCCTATGAAGTGATCTTAGCATAGGCGCAATTAGACTTTAAATTTAGTGAGTGGTAAAATTTTAAAACGATCGTAGACCTTTACACATCTCTATACAATAGGTATGTTAAAAAAATATTTGAGGGTGCAAAAAATTACACTATTCCTAGCACATTCCTAGCACCCACCTAATTGCGCCTATGGATCTCAGTGCCATCGATCCCGTCGATATCCAATGGACGAAATTCAATTTCGTTTGTTTTTATCGGCCGATTCAGTCGACGTAATTAGTTCAAACACGAAAATTATATTTTCATCGTGGACTGCGAAAAATCGTATATTAGGTATATTCTCATATAGATAAATGAAAAAAATCTTCATCCTGTTTCAGTAGTTGATGAAACAATGAATGGAATTCTCCATACTTTTCCCTATCCAAAAAATGTCGTTCGTGTGCCATTTTCGCTTTTTTAATAATAAATATTTAGAACTTATTTTTACAAAAATGAGGGAGATATCTATTTTATAAATTATAACTTGCACTCATTGCATTTAAATGAACAATTAACTGTCGTACAATTTTATTGGCCAACGTCTGAAGAATTGTGACAATAATCAACTTAAGCCCAACCGGCTACGTACAGTGAAAAACGTCCTGTAATTGAAAATTAGATATTATAGTGCCATCTAGTGTGTTAGTACTGCAATATATGGACATTAATGCATATAAATTCCTCACGGAAAACGTCATCCTTTTCTTATCACTTTATCAGCTAACTTCCCATTCGTATCAATGGTAATTGGTAGTAGTTACCAAAAAATGACGAAATGCGAGTAATAATTAATAATATTAGAATTTTTTTTTAAATTAAAGTAAATTGAAGTATTGAAGTACTTACACTTTAAAAAATCGGAACAATCGTCGATAACCATCTACAGACTATTAGTCAATAAATCATAAGATAGTGTATAAAGTAAAATCATTTTTATACTATTCTTTCAAATTTTCATATTGTACCGGGTAATTAATATGCAATTCATTAAATTGGAATTTTATCGAAAAATAGTTGGGTGAAAAATCGACAAGATTCGAGTATAAATAGTAAGAACACACAATATCTACATATTTACAGATCTTCATTAGGTACACCTTGACCAGTATAACATTAGGTATAAACAATAGTAATAATTTACGAAAAAAAAAAAATTTTTCGTGTAAAAAACGAAATTTGATATAAAAATGTATTTAGTTGAATTTTCGCTCTTGGGTACTGATTAAAATTCTTATTCAATTATTCATTAATAATACTTTGTAAAATTATAAATTATTGAAAAATACGGTCATTTGTTATTGTACTCCTTAACCATTGTTTTAATATGTAAACATTAAACTATAAAATAACTGCATAAGTGTAGTATTTTATTACTTTTTAATATTTCATAATAGTTTTATGTTATGTGAATAGCTTTTTTAATTTTTATTATACAAACACAGTTTGTAGTAAATGTATATTCAGTTTTAATTAACTGTGTTTTTTGTTAGGTACCTATTCAATGTTCCACATAGAATCATCTTCATCATGTTGCAATTCATAAAGTATTCAATGGCCGTGTGTGAGTTTCCTAAATAATTCATCATATTCTTTTTTGCTAAATGAACAGTAAATTACTGCATCACTAATTGTCAACAAGGTTAGAAAACGTTGAAATGGATTATAATGTGTCCAAAGTATCATTGAAAAGTTGGTATATACATTATTGTTTTATAAAACTAATTAATAAGTACTATAACAATAGGTGCTTGGTTCTTTATTAGTTAATTGATTATGTATGTCAATATTTAATTTTGTTGGTATGAATTGTATATGTTATCTATTTTATTGTTGCAGATTGAGTATGGAATGTAATGTGCTTACTACCCTACCCAGAAGTGCTTTATTCAATTACCTATCTATTGTAATGGAAATAAAATTGACAAATTATCTCCTGAATAAAAAATAAACAGATACCAACTATACAAGTTGCAAGACTGAAGAAACTTGATTTATCGGAGACAATGTAAATCAATTTTCAAGGCAAGGCATTAACGAGTTAAAATTTAAAATTAAGTTAAAAAGTTAATTACATTTTTTTGTTTAGTTTAACGTGTTAACTTCAAGTTAACTATGGATAATAATATCTAAATTAAGTTTTTATCAGAACAAGTTTCTGAATGAGTTTTTAGTTTTTACATTTTATTTTCGGTATAGACGATATTACTATGCAGCATGTGGGTATAATATAAACCATTCATGTAATTAATTAAACATAAATCGGAAATATCCAATATCACAATATTGATATATTTTTTTTTCCTTAGATAACTTTTAACTTATCAAGTTAACAAAATAATTATTAATAACTTATAACTTAACTTGACATGTATTATTTAACATAAACTTAACTTAACAAGTTAAAGAAAATTAGTTAACTTGCCCAGCTTTGTCAATTTTTATGGTATGTTCATTTGATTCATCTTATTAAATAAAATAATTTTAAAGTAATTGCTGTTATTATGAAGCTGATTATTATTATTATTATGTTTCTTATTAACCATTTATATTTTAAATTATTTGAAAAAATGTTAGAAATTAACGATGATGTGTTAATACTAATTTATTATAGCAATATAAAAGTGTCAAGGATTCATGTATTAAACATCTCAATCAATTATGTAACCCTAAGTATATCCTATCATTAACACTAATATTATGTCACCTTGATCAACAAGCATATATAATGGATATATGAAGCCTAAAATGTTTAACAAGGTAAATCAATATTTTTATAATTATTTATTTTTATTATTTTAGTAACTGTCAATGCAATGTGAATAGAGCCGTACCGAGCTATTTTTCATCCTGAGGCAGAACTGTAGCAATGCGCCCCCTGGGTTTTGGGATTGACACACTCACAGTTTTTAATATTTTTAATATGATTCGGAAAAATCTGAAAACTTGCATTCAGGTTTCGAACAACAAGAAATAACATTTTTAGCCACAAGTATATAATTATTAATTATTTAATTATCATCTTATACTATAGTAAACAAATAAATTTGATATTTGCAAATTATTAGATATTTCAAAATAATAGTTAATAACAATAAAACTAAAATACAATAAATTATTATTTAGAAATTAATTTTCCTTGCTTTTGTGTCAGCAAATTTGTCAATAACTTCATCATAAATTAATTTACAAGCGATTTCTGTTTCTATAGGAAGTATGGCCATGCTTAATAATCTCTCCTGAACCATTGTAGATCTATTAAGTATGTTTTTATCAATTTTAGTTTGCTGAAGCTTCTTTCACATGAAGCTGTTGTGACGAGCATTGAGAGAAAAATCCTTATGGCAATTTCAATATTTGGATAAGATTCTTTTAGCTTATAATCGTGAATCATTTATAATAAATCCAAAAACGTTGCTGATTCAATACTTGGCAAAATTAATGAAGCTGCTTGTTTAAAATCTTTAATTTCTTCAATTATTTCTGCAGTATTTATATCATCATTATATTTTAATTCTAGATCAGCAGATGCTTTTTGCAAATCGTGTGTATTCATATTAATTATTGAATGACTGGAAAAAAATTCAAAATCGTTTGATATTTCCATAATTTTTACATACCACCAAGTCATCTGAGTAAGAAGAATATCTATTGAGTCTTTAATGGCAATTTTAAAATTTTGTTCTGCAGAAATATTTATCACATCATTTGCTTCATAAAGTTTTAATCATTTTTTTTTTTTTTAATATTATTTTGTTTTTAATTTCTATAAAGTTGTTCATATTTGTAACTCTTCTGCAACTTTTGTAGTATTTGTAAAATTTTCTTCCATAGTTGTGTCACAAATTTCTTGCAAAGAATTTTCAAGCCCGAGTAGCAAATTGGAAGCTTTTTTCAACGATAAACTTTTGTTTTGTAAAGCTTGATTAACACGATTTATGCTACTTAAAATTCGATTCCAAATATTAAGTAAACAAAGAAAGTCAAAATTTATTAATTTAAGTAAATTTTTAGCTATTGATTTTATTTTCAAATTAAGTTTCGAGTCACAAATATTTTGAATTACCTTAAATACATCTTTTATTTGTGAATTCAAGGCCTTAACAGCTTGTACTTTTAAAGCCCATCTGGTATCTGAATAGCCTTTCAATGAAATTTTTAATGTATCCATGAAAAAACAGAAAGCTACGCACCTGCGTCCTGCCTTTAACAGTAACCAGCAAATACTAAGTCAAATTATCAAAACAGTATATTATACACTATACAAAATTTGTTCACTATTTATAAATTGATGTATTGTTCTTACATTATCTGATATAATGTAGATATTAAGCAGGTACCGACCACCGACCGGTCTTCAATTAAATGGAAAATAAAGTCATAAAGATAACATAATAAATACTACTTATAACAAAGTAGAAAACTATAATCATAATAACAATTCAATAATTATAAAGTAATAAACGAGTAATCAATGAAGAAATATACATTTTATATTGAAAATATAATATTACTTTTATGTATCAGTATTATACAATAATTAATACTTTTTCTTAAGTTCATCATTTAATATTTTTGCGCCCCCCAGGATCAGGCACCCAAGGGACAAGTGCCTCGCTCACCTCACTCTAGTTACGGCTCTGAATATGAACTTTCTACAATAATATATCACCTTATATTTTACACAATACATTACATAATGACTGCAGTAGTAATATCATATAAAAGTTAAATTTATTTGATTAGTTTCAAATCGTATTTTCTTATTTTCCCTAATTTTCTATATTACTGGGTTTAATTATGTTTGTGTATATGTTATGAGTAATGTTAATATTAGCTGTGCATTTTTGGATAATATTTTTTTAAATTTCATACGTATCTCTAAGCTAAGTATATTATTAACTATTAACTAATTAATCAAATTATATTAATACCTACAATGTCAAATAATAATAAATTAATGGTTTAATTATAAATGGGTAAAATGTTTGTTCATACATTTTAATTACTTAAATGGAATTTGTATTATGATTTTATATTTTATACAACAAACTAATTATTATTCATTGTTTTGCTCATTATAATACTAGTTTGTTAAATCAACTACTCATAAAAGCATTTTTACCAACATATATACTCAAATTGTACAAAAAAGTTTTTAATTAATCATGAAATTATTCAGAATGCATTGACTAATGTTATATTATCCGGTTAATCAATGGCTTGTCTTAGGTTAGGTTATGGAGTCAGCTGACCAATGTTATTTTATATTTCAATGTAACTCATCTTATATTTTTTTTGTATCTAAACTACGAGCAATGCAGAAAATTTGGGGATCCCGAAAAATGCCTAGAGTACATTGAGCAATTTAAAAAATTGACAATATGTAAGTAAACTATTATTTACCTAATTATATATAAAACAAAAATGTTATAAATTTATTTCATTTATTATTATTTATTATTACACATACTATGATTATGGCATTTTGACATACCTAGCTTACTAGCAGTTTTACATTTTTGCGTTTTATATTATTGCACACATATACATCTTTCGTACTATTGACCACCCAAATTAGACAATTATCTTGCAGTTTTTTGCATTAATTGTAATAACATTAATTATATTGTAAATTATTATTATTATTGTTTCATTCAAACTGATAATGTATCACTGACAAAAATTTTAATGTGAAGAGCTGCAAAAAATTTGTCTAATTTTAGTGGTAAGTGATACAAACGATTTACATGTGCGCAACAATGTAAAACGCAAAAGAGCAATTACAAAGTCATTAATAAGCTATAATATGTACATCAAAATGTCATAATATTTGTTTGTATAATAATAAATAATAATAAATTATATAAATTAATTACATTTTTGTTTTGTATATTTCTATAATTATATAATAATTTACTTATACATTGTCAATTTTTCAAATTGCTCAATACACCCTATGCATTCTATAGAATGTCTAAATTTTCTACATCTTCATGTATTAATTTTTCTATCCAATTAATATATATATACTAGTGTATATTAATTTCAGGAATAAATATTGTGTATAATGTGAATGAAACATAAATAATTGATAATAATGTTATATATTTTCAATAAATCAGAAAATCCAAATATAATTCATAATCATTAATCAATATAATATATTAAGTATTTCTTTATGTTTTAGATTCTGAGCAAAGCAAAGCATGTATTGGTTTTACAATAATTTTTATTTTCTGTGTATCCAAAGACACTTGCAAGTAGAAATAATAGTCCAATTACAACAAGTACAATTTAACCTAATTAATGAGCTGAAACAGGGCCAGATTGGGTAAATTTGGCCCACCAACATATCAATATTTTACTGGCCCATATTTTATAATTTTATTTTTGAAACCTATATAAAGCTAAATTATTTATAGTATTTCCATTAAATTTTATTTTGAAATACAATAAAATTGTAGTGTAACATTAATATCTTATTTTCTATTATTTTTTAACACATTTCCTATGTATTTTTTTACCGGCCCACAGAGATTTTCTCGGTTACTCATCTGGCTAATCCAGGTCTGAGCTGAAATTACATTTCTAAAAATTATGAAATAATTAGTACACAATTATTTTTATACAAAACAACACATTTTAACCAATTTTTATAATTTTACCAAATTGTCAACATCATAATTATAACATTTTTATTAATTACACAATCAATTATATATAAAATTAACTATTTTTTAATATGGATATATAGTGTTCGCTTTCAGATGCATTCTATGTTGAGTTGCATAGATATTATATCTTATTAACTCTTATTTATATATAATACATATTTATAATTTAGTTATGTATTAATCTATTCTAAATAATATGATGTATTCATTTAAAGATATACTATTGATATATTGTTTTATATTAAATCAAATATTATATTGAGTTAATTAAACTTTTGTGTTGTTTAAAAACAAATAAACATGTTTTGAAATGCACAAAATATGTTTTATATGTAATATAAATATTGTTTAACTTTAAATTAGTTTATAAATTATATTTACATTCACAAATAAATGTTATTAATTGTTAAACAATAAATAAAGAATTACTACAATTGATATAAAGAAAAAAATTAAAGATACTTATTAAGATGTAATATAGTCTAAACATAAAAGGTTTTGAATAATGTGTATAATGGTCCAGTCAATGTATAATTGTTTTTACTTTGATCAATTTGATCATTAATCTCTATGTTTTATTTCTTATGTTTCCAGTGATGGACAAAAACAAATAAACATAATGTGTATATTATGTTATACAAAATTATAACAATTATTTAATCATTAACATAAGTAATTTACAAATAGTAAACTTAAATTATTTTAAATTTTTTACTGTATTACATTTAAAAGTTATCAATATTTAACTTAATTCAAAATAAATAACCTAATATAATATATGACCACAGTTTATAAAAATATCAATGAAATCTATTGATCATTTTTTTATATGTAAAATAAAAAAACAATAATAATAAAATTGTTGGTACTAATAACTTAGTATATCAGCCTCCAGATTTTTGTATAATTTTATTGTAGGTACCAGTGTCGGAATTAAGGGGACAAACCAGCCTGTTCTGGTCTAATACTTAAGTTAATAAACTACTCTATTTTTAATAGTTTTGATCTAAACATTTAAAATAACAATATTTTAAATTCTATTTTACGAAGGTTTTTGATCATAATTGTGTTTGACAAGTTTGACGCGGTCCGATATATCTCGAGCACACATGTGCAAGCGATATACCAAACACGGTCTGTTTCCTTGGTATACCACCACCTAGGTGGCGCAACGTCGTCCACCGGTAGCTCTGACTCAGCATTGGGAAGGAGAAACAGGTGGGGCGGCAAGCTGAACCGGTGCGCGAGCGTGCGGACAAAATAATGATGTACGCAACCACCTAATCGAGAGGACGTTCTACCATCCGCCTTTACTTTACTGTGAAAGGAATTATTAATATATATATATATTTTTTTTTTTTTGAGAAGCTACGGCTAACATTTATTTTTTTTTGTTTGTGTTTTGTTGTCGTCTTGTAAGCAAACTAAAAAGAAAAAGAAAAAAACAACTTTCACAAAAGAGAAATATAAGTTTTTTTTCTTTCTCTCTCATCTACATCGTTGCATCAAATATACTTTTGGTGAATACCATTACATCAAACCACAGATTTCGGCTATACCTGCTGTGCCGTGACAAGTTAAATAATATTTAATTAACCATAAAGTATCTACTTTGTTTTTATATTTTGTATTTATAAGTCAACAGAAAACTGGATTTTTTAACTAGTAGGAACTAGATATACATGTGATAGATTTATTGGCTATTATAATATATCAATTTGAAAAAAAATTGATCTTCATAAAATATAATTTAAAATATTGAGCTTAGGCTCTTAATTATCACAATTTATGAAATTCATACACTTCTCCTTATGTATTCATTTCTTAATCTATCTTCTTTAATCATTTCACACGTCTATTTAAGCATTCACGTCTCTGCTACACTCATCCTCTGTTGAATTCTACTTTTACTCACACCAACAATATAGACTGCTATATTACATTTGCTATAATTTTCCAAACTTCATTTATACTTTCCTTCATGTTCAACACTGCTTCTTCGTCCAATTTCTTTACAAATAACTTAAATTTCACTATTTAATTATTAGCTAGTCACCTATCTAATCTTTGTTAAAAAGTTTAAGACCATAAACCAATTACCCTTCTTCTCTCGTTTTTATTTTCAATACCTCTCATTTCCTAAATTTTTATTCATATTACCATCAATCACAATATCCTTGTTTCCTGGTCTCTCTCTCTCTCTCCAGAAATTTTCTCATTTTCTACTTATAGAGCATACATATATGTGCATGCTCTATACATAAGCTCCCACTACTCAGTTCTTGACTCTATTTTTGTTTGTACTTGTTTCCTATTTTCCCTAAGAGAATGTTTATATTTTAGAACTACCTGTAGGAAATATACATGGTAATAGTAAAAACAAATACTGGATGTTGGTCTTTTTAAGCTATAGTATATTAATATTAAGTAAAGAACATGATAACACAGTCCACATTCTCAAAAACAGTTAAATTGAAAATAAATTCTCCTATCTAAATTTTAATGGAAGAGGCGTTGAAGCAAATCTTTATTTTAAGAAAAGTTCCCATGAAAAATTTGGCAACTACTTTGGCTTGTACACAATACATTTAGTTGAAAACTGTTAAAATGTAGAATATCTGGAATTCACATTTAAAAACATCGTTAACTATATCATTCTTTCAATTAAAAAATATGTTTTTACAATATTATATTGAAATTAAAGTTAAAATCATTACCAGATATTATTAGGAACATGTACGTGAGTAAATTTTTTTTATTATATTATATATTTCAAACACGTTTCAATATCATAAATTAATAAAATTCAAAAATATGTCATCAGTTAATATCAGGGATGGCCTCTACTTATGAATATTATCTAATTATTTATTATTGAATATAATAAAATATGCATGTTCAGTAGTATATAATAAATTTATTTTATTAAAGTACAATATATTTTATAATAAAATGTATAACATTAAGTTTATAATTTGATAAAATTTTATAAAAAACCAATGAAAAATATAGAATTTCTTTTCTTTAAATTTAATAATAATTAAAATATATTAATTTTAATAAATTCAAGTCTTAAATTTAATATAAATAGCATTATTACTTAAATTGCATGATTTTGTAATGTTCCTTATTAAGTATACAAAGACGGTAGTTAATGTCAATATAAAGTTTTCTTTATAGTATACTACAGGATGATACACAGTATATCTTACTCTACTTATTTTCTTAGTAATTTTTTCTTTTTCATACTTTTTATTAATATTATAACACATTTTTTCAAATAATATACATTCTCATTGTTTTTTTTTTATTTTCATAATTATGTTAAATTATATTCTATATATTTTCTTATAACAATAAAATGGTAATAATTTTCAATTTCATCAATTACTATTTATAAGAATTAAATCATAGGTTAGGTTATTGGAGGTACTTTTATTACAATTGATCAATATATTATCATAATAGATTAATTATTAAAATTAATTTAACTAGTGGTAATAATAACCTAGTAATTATATTAATATAATCTGGAGAATATGAAATTAAGAACAGTTCTTATTATTAAATATGATGTATAAGTTATAATAAAAGCACCTCTTATGCATCTATTTAATTATATTTTTAAATATCATTATTCTAAAAACTAATTGATGATTTTGAAAAATTTCTTCACATTATTTTTTTTTAAAACTTATTACCGTTTTATTGTTATAGAGAAAATTGCATGCCATGTTGTCATAATATAATAAAATCCATGGAAATAAAGTAGTAAAAATGATATATTTTGAAAAAATGCTGTGTAGTGTATAATAAATTTAAATTATTAGAAAAATGTGTAGAATTTTATATGAATCACCCTGTATGTAATTTTACAAAATCAGGCACTGCTTATTTAATTAATATATTTAAGATTTATATAATATATATTTTGTATAAAATAATAAAATTTAGCAAAAAAATTAAAATATTTGTCAAAATGATTTATTCCATATCCTCATTACAATGGATCATCACTTTAATTGGGTTCCCAATTCCAGTTTCAGCTGTCTTGAAAGCTTTTAATGAATCTTTAATGTCAAAATGATGAGTAATCAATGGCTTCAAATCTACTTGCTTTGAAGCTATTAAAGACAATGCATCTTGATAACTATAACAAAATTCAGAACATGTAATAAAATTATTAAAATTTATTTTTTACAGTTATATACTCATTAGCATAGCGGAAAACTCCTTTGATGTCTACTTCTCTAGATAATGCATTGAATAATGGCAATTCAACATTATGTGATGCTCCCATTCCAACAATTGTCAAAACTCCTCCAGATTTTGTAAGCTTTACAAAAAATAATACATTACTTAAATTAATAGTTGGCTGTTTAAAGATATTTACTATTTTAAAAATTTTAATTTTATACCTCAATTCCTGTTTTAATTGTTTGTTGAAATCCACTACAATCAATAGTGACATCAGGGAGTTCGTTGTCCAATGCAATTTTTACTTTTTCAATGACTTGTTCATCTGATTCTCCTCTCTTAACTAGTATAGCTTTGAAAGCACCCATAGTTTTGGCTACGTTTAAACGATATTCAACTAAGTCCGTTATAAAAATTTTTGAAGCTCCCATGGCTTTTGCAGTGGCCAATGTGACCAAACCAATTGGACCAGCTCCTAAAATAAGCACTGTAGAGCCAACTTTAACACCGCTTTTTTTACAAGCATGAACTCCAACAGACAGTGGTTCTAAAAGAGCACCTTCTTCCAAAGTCATGTTATCTGGTATTCTAGAAAATAAATAAAAAAATATTTAATATATATTTTAATCATAAGGAAATTTGTATGTTATAGCAATTAGATCAATTATCATACTTATAACAAAAATCAGCAGCATGAACATAATAACGAGTTAAATTCCCATCTATGGGTGGAGTTGCACAAAATTTCATATCTGGACATAAATTATAATTTCCATTCTTGCAAAACTGACACATACGACAGGATACACCAGGCTCTATTGCCACTCGATCGCCTATAATGATTGTTGAAAAAGATTAAAATTGTCTTCAACTTTAATGTATTATTTAAATAATATTTACTAACCAACACTGAGATTTGTTACACCTTTACCAAGTTTAACTACAACTCCACTAGCTTCATGACCAATAACCATGGGTTCTTTTACAATATAATTACCAATACTTCCATGCACTAAATAATGAACATCTGAACCGCATATACCAACACATTGTATTTTCATTAGTACTTCTGCAAAATTAATAATTTTAATTTATTAAGACTATTAAATTACAAGTATTAATTATTTTTAACAATTTTAATACCATTATAACCCGGTTCTGGGATCGGACGTTGCTCCTATAATGTAAAAAAAAAATAATAAAAATTAAAAAATTAAACTTTTGTCTATCAATCAAACGCATTATCAAATACTAACAAGTCTTAAATCTCTCACACCATACAGTACAGAAGTCAAATTATCGCCGTCATTGTTCTGTGTATTAGCCATTTTACCTAAATGTTTTTTAAATTAATATTGTGTTTAACATAATATAAAATAAAGATTAATTAAACTATTTAAGGTTATAGGTATAATAGTAATACTAAAAAGAAACTCTGAAACTAGCAAAATACTTGATAGTTAATAATGTAATAATTAAAGTCCAGATTTATATGCCTAAAAAAGCTTAAAGTTATATGCAAATATATATTTTTTTATAATTATTTTATATTTTTAAATCAGGTGAAAAATTTAAAAATAAATAGGCATACTTTTTAATTTATATAATATAACATTTATTAGAAAACACTATATTTATATTGGTTTTATTCAGTTCTTTTTCTAAACATTATTCAGTCAAACAAAAATAAATTACTTAGTTATCAAGCAATATGCGTTAAACTAATAATTAGAAAAAAAAAATTTCCATGAAGATATAGATTTATCAATTGTGCATATTTTGTATAGAAACATATTTTTTACATTTATTAAAAAAAATTACTTTTTTACAAAAAAGTTTATAAAATATGCTTAAATATGCAATATAAACTTTTTCCTATGCATTCATTGTTAAACAAATTGTCAATAATTGCATACAAATCTGGACGTAATAATATAGGTAAATTAATTTCTGATATAACTTATATAAGTTATATATACTAACTTATAATTACCACAGTTATCTACAGTCAGTGTTGGGAAAAAATGTAACGTAGTTGCTTTGTGACTATCGCTGTAATGATGGAATAACAACGTTATTAATTTTTGTAGTGACGATTAAGTAACTATGTTATAATTTATATATTTCATCAAATACATAATTAAAATAAAAATTGTAAAGACGCATTATTATACAAAATTAATATAAACAATAAATTAAATGTTAAAAATTATAATTTTTGTTTATTAAATAAAATCTTAATTCGAAAAAACTGTGTTTTATTTATGATACAAAAAAATGTCTAGTAAAATAGCTTCTAGTTATTATACTTGTAAATACAATTTTTAAACTTTAAATTTTATTACTTTTTTCGAAAAAATTTAACTTGACGAATTATTTTAGAAATTTGTTAACGAAAAAGTATTTTAGTTATTCGATTCACACGAAACTGAATAATATTATGCGACTCTGTGACTTTTCAAAAGTAACTTACCCAACACTGTCAACAGTAGATAACTGTATATTAAATAATATATAATAATATTTCGGTGATGAGCCATACATCAACGAAACAGATCGACAAAATGGATTCAGTTTCGGGTAAAAAGACCTTTATTACCGTTCAACTCGTACAAGATGAAGAGTACAAAAACGGTTCGATTCGCGTAACAAGAGTGCGCGTACTTTTCGGTAAAGTCGGCAGAGGTCGGTCACGAGATTCGACGTCGCCGAGACGAAAAATGAAAAATGAAAAACGAAAAATGAAAAATGAAAAATGAAAAATGAAAAACGAAAAACGGTGAAAACGCGACTACAGACTCCGGAAGCAAAAGCGTACAGTACGAAAACGCAAACGTCACAAACGGACACCGAACAAAGGGAACCGCCGTTCCACTCTGATGACGAGACGACACGTCGATGGAGATGCGACCGATGTGACCAACATCCATACAGTTGTGACGCGTTCGGAGAAAATTGCTGCGTAATGTATGAGATAACAGTGATAGGTCCCTTATCATGAAAACATAAAAATTCATAGATTACAAAGCTGTTGATAATAATACGAAAAGATCCTCCAAAGATCTTCTTGTCCGCGTCTGGAAAACTTGCGAAATCGGCAATGGCTAATGATTTTACCATTGATGGTGACTGGAGATTATGGAATTTTACCCGACATTTTTGCCTGTTCATTTTGTCGTGTAAAAATATAAATCTACTGTTGGATCGCATTTTTTCAACATTGGTTAGTGGTCATTGTTTAATAATCTAACCATTTCATTTATATAGAATTTTAGAACACTGTTTAGTGGTTTGATCATTTTAATTTTATAATGTTATTAGATATGTTTGTAAATATTTGTAATTCCTAAAGATTTCTGCGATACATGTGAGTCTGTGTTTTTTTTTACATAAAATTGAAAATTACAAAAAAAATATACGTCTTTCGTCTAAAAACAGTGATTACTATTTTACTAGCGCTATTATTTCACCTCGGAATAAAAAATCCTAATACCATGGTAAACTTATATAGACAAACGTCACATGTTGTCAGTTACGTACTATATATTTGTTGACTTATTTGTTTGATTCTCTTTTTGTTTAAGTTAACATTTATAATAATGTAGTTAAATGGGGAACCATATTATAAATTACTATTTACTATTTTATGTACGTTCAAACTAAAACTTTTCAGACTTTTCTAACTTAAACTCAAAACAATTGAAAAAAGCTATTGAAATATTCACAATCTAAAATAGGTTTCTAACTAAACAGTTAAGATAATGTGATAAAAATACTTTAAACACGTTATTTTTTGTTATTTGACAATTGTATTTATTAATTAAATGTTCAAATTATATTAATTACTAATCTTTAATTTCACTACATTAATTTATAAATTCTTATTATACATTCCCCATATTATATTGGGTATAAATCTAATTTTTCTATCTTATTAATTTCACAATTGAATTTGTTGAAATATGTATTGCGAATATAGTTCTAAATAGACACTTGCCCCTAGCTGATCTAGCTAAAAAAAATTTTAGATGGGGTGTATGCTGAACATCTATGCTAATTACAATTAACAAAATGTTCGTACTAGGTAGAATACTTTATACAGTATTAAATCCTAACCATTTAGACTATTGCATATCTACCGGTACCTGGTAACAAGAATATAATGTTAATGGTAAATGATGTAAAATATTTTATCAAACTAGTTAGACCTTTCATTGTCGATACAGTAACTCTATTTATTAGGAAACTTTTTCTTTATCAAGTTTATATGATGCTTTTCTTAGTATTTATTTTTTCTAGTTAAATTTGAGTTTATTATATTAATCAAGTTTGTCTTTTATGAATGGTAATATAAGAATAAAACGTTAATCACGTATTGAAAATCTCAAGTTATAATTTCTTTTATCACAGATAATAAGTCATACTAGATACTTCATGAAAACAGCACTAAGTCTTAATAAAAATCAATTGGAATTAAAACAAATACAAAACCTAAGAAAAATAAAAGAACTCTGCGTATATATCAGAAAAAACATTTTGATGTGCTTTTTTTTATTTGGGGATGTGTAGGTAAAAATTTTTCCATCCCCAAGGAAAAATCCACTTGCCATACCACTAATAGTTATACAGTCCTACCTTATATTTTGTCGATTTACATAAAAATAGGGAAGGGACTCCAACAGTTTTTTAACCTTATAATAAAAATTATATTAAAATAGTTAGATTAGACTTTAATATTATCTATGTAATGTTAAGATTATTCAAAATCTATTGAAAAATGATCCAACTACAACTAATATGACAGACAATTGATTTTGGTTTACACTAAACAAAATATTCCTCAGTAAAACATACATTAAAACACATATTCTCAATAAATGAAGAATGAAACACTCATTTTATACATGACTCACAATCAAAACATGATATAATATTTATGTAAAATATTAAATTATAAATTTGTAAATGTAGATAACCAAGCATTTAAAACCTTTATGATCAATTACAAATTAAGTAAAAAATGTTGATAATGATATAATGGATATAGTATTATTGTAATAACAGCTTTATGGTATTTTGAATTTCATTTTCTTATAGTCCATTTAACATTGAATGATTTTTAAAAGAACATATTTTCAATATGTAAATAATTATACCTTATGAACTATAATTTAACATTTTTATAAATTAAAAAGATATAAAATTTACCAACTTAAAATAATAACTAACATTTATTGATTAAAACTTAAAATAAATAAATATACAAATATATTGTAAAATAAATTATACATTTTTTTTTTTTATAGATAATATTGTTAAGTAATTACCATCCTTACTGACATTACTATTGACATGAAATAATTAAATAAATTTAATAAGGAAAAATTATATAAATTAGATAATTTAGGTATAGAAGTAACAGAAAAAAAATTAACACTAATTTAAGACACACTGTATTAATATATCACTATTTTTTAGTATATCAAAAGTATAATACTTGCATTTTATTAACCTATATATTATATTCTATAACTAATAATGTGTGAAATTATTTGAGATTTTAATGTATACTGTTTGACTTGTCTTATAGACATACTAGTATTATATTTGGACCAAAATTAATCATAAACTTTCCAAAATCTGTATGTGAATACCCCTAATACAATTAAAGTTTCTATGTACATTACTTCTTAAGTAATGGTAAAGAAGTATCTACATATAAAAAAAGGCATATATTATTATAAAATGTATACTGCCTATACTTAGAATCTATAATGGACAATTAAAATGGAAAATATTTTGACAGAAATCAATAGAGTAATAAATTTTCGATTGGTAGATTGTTTGGAACATACTTTTAAAATCATTAAAATGTATATTTAAGATAAATATGATGAATTATAACATAAAATGTATAAGTGTTATTATTTTTTTTAAAAATATTTATTCTATGAAATTTAAATATGGTAATGGTATTGTATATGATTGCTTCAAAGTACATTGTAACTGTTACAAGTTTGAAATCCCACACAAAATGTGTATTTTAATACCCTTACTCTATTTTAATAAATGTTTTATAACCAGATCAATATAGGTGTAAGATGTGACATATTGTATAAAATAAAACTGGTTCATTTTTTCTTTGTATATTAAAGTTAGTTGTTATTACTTATTACTAGCAATAATCATTTTAATGGCCAATTGTAGTATCTTAAATTTACAACTATAATAATTATTGGAATATTTTAGTATGAATTCCTCTATTGTTAAGTCCACTTTAACTAATACTGAATGAACATTATCTTTATGGTCTTTATTTGTGTAATCTAAACTCCCTAGAGCAGCTTCCATATACCTTTAATAAAAAATAATAAATGTATAAAATATTAAGATAATTATTATTATTACAACGTATAAATTATAAAGTGATACACTAACTCAAGTTTCAATTTTGTGCAAAATGTTAAATTAGTAGATAATAGTTGAATCAAAGATAATACAAAAGAAGTTTCCAATGTTGGTAACTGAAAAATTTTCTCTGGCCGTACTTCTCCACATACATAAATTACCAATTCTACACATGATGTAGACAGTGCCTAAAACAAAATTTTTAATATTTAAATAATATTGAACCATGTGATATTTTATTTTATTAGAAATTGAATTTTGACAGATATTATGATTAACCTCTAGTAAGAACTCATATCAAGCTACAATTATTAAATAAATTATCCAATGAATAAAACATAAATGTATTAAGTAGTACAAATATAATATGTTTTATTTAGATATTATATAATATAAAATATTTTATTAGAATCTTATAAATGCTAATACTATAATAAATATTAACAAAAATTAGATTCCTATATTATTATGTATTACTTTTTCAAGAGCAGTCATACTATCTCCATGACTTAATAAATCTGATATTATTATATATTGGTTTACAACATCTTTAGAGTATATTATTTTTGATTGAATGTATGGTAGCAACATGTTTTGTATTTGAGATGAGAATTGCTTTTCCACGTCCATTTGATCACTATTAAAAAAAAAATGTTATTTAATATATATACATAAAGATTACATTATACTAGTTTCATAAAATAGTACATTGACAATTTTTGTTTAAATTTCTCGATAATTATACATAGTTTAGATCTGAATTTGTTAAATATACGCTCAATTTCAAAGTATACTTTTCCAGTAAATACTGCATTTTGATCTAAAAATATATAAACAAATTTAATTAGAACAGTAATTTAATAGTTTTAGAATTTGTTTACTAAATACTTACATTCCAATAAAAGATCTGTAATTGCATCATCAAAATATTTAAATAAGAAATTACTAGTATATTTAATCGTTGGAATAAATCTATCAATAATAATCTCTTTTAAAATTAAATCCACAGTTGGACTCAACGAAGCAATAAATATTTCTGTAAATAAATTTTTATATACCTATAATGTTAAAAAAAAAATATATTATATAAGTTGGTAATAATTTTTTTTTCAATTTTTATTAAATAGAACTTAGTCTGTAAAAAAAATAATAAAAATAAAAATATTAATAAATTAATCTATGTATTTACTAATATCTTTATTTATATATTTAGGCATAATGAATAGTTTATTCTTGTATTAAATAAAATAATTGAATTATAATATATAAAATGTTAATACTTCTTTAGAGTCCGAATTTCTGACAATATCTGAAATTGTCTTTTGTGACTTCAACAATGGATCTATGTCAATTTTCTTTTGCGATTGATAAATAACATTTTTTACCACACCTTAAATATACAAAACTCCATAATATAAGTGTGGAAATTAAATAAGTTTATATATACTTGATAAAACTGGTTCTAAACTTTGACGTAAATCTAACGTATCCATCTTTAATGATAATGAGGTTATTATATTTTTCATTTTTTCTTGTTCTTCCATAAAATTTATTTGATTATTCACAATTTCTAAATATAAACCGGCCTTATTATTTTTTTGTTTTATCGTATGCTCATCAATTGTTTCAGATTCATTCAGAGAATGTAATATTTCTGATGTTTGAGAACTATTGAATTAAAAAACACCACATTTCCAATTAAATTTTTACTTTTTAAATTTTAAATTTTGTAAATTTAAAATTATTATCTGCATATTTAATTTTTTTTTTACTGGTATCTTTAGTAAAAAAATATTAAGTATACCTGTTTATAAATGAAAAATATATTTAAAAAAATAAAATATTTACATTGAATGTTCATGACTTCTGGTATCATTTGGATTATATTTTCTTTGCATATTCAAATCATTTGTGTCCTAAAATGAAGGTAAATGTGTAAACGAGTTGGCATAAATAAGTAGGTAAATATGCTTGTAAAATATTAAATTTTTTTATATTTATTGTAAAATTAAATGATTTTTTTTCTAATAAATTAAAAATATGATACAAATAGTAATAATTTTACTAATTTAATGTTTTTAAAAAATATCAATTCTCATAATTACTTATTATAGAAAGGCATAGAATAAATATATGAAATAAATTAAAATTTGTTATTTAGGTTTTAAGATATATTGTAGATTATATTTACTAAAATTATAATTAATTTATAATTTAAAATGTTATGATTAAAATATGAAATAATTAAACAAAACTTTTCTTTACCAATTTAGTTTCTTTTTCGTTTGCATGTTTAAGATCTGGAATAGAAAATGTATTTAAAATTATTATAATTATAGGTTATAACCATCATAAATAATCATAATATATAGATTTTCAATATAATGATATAATAGTTAGAAACCTAATAGGTATATAATTTAAAAAATATCACAACAATACTTTAATGGTTTTGATATATTTGTAAAATTGCTAGGTATGTAGGTAAGTAAGTTTTATATTTTACGAATAACATCCAATAATTTAATATTAATATTATTCATAGGCTTTGGCTAATATTGACATTAGTCACACTGAATTGGCCAATGTTATTTTAAGATTAACTGTGGCAGTACCAATACAATGTATGAACTTGTATATGTATGTATGTATATGGCTAATGATCCAATTTTAAAATCATCTAATAGAGACTAAACTCCGATTAGTCAAAGCCCATGTATAATGTTAATATTGGCCAGCTACTTAGTCTCTGAACTAATCTAATGATTAGTCTCTGAACACTACCTGCAATATAATATATATTAAAGGTATAACAATTAATTAAAAAATTTTGAGAAAATATTAAGCAACAAATACTTGGAGAAATATAAACATTTTAAATATTTAAAAGAAATTATTCTTAAATTGTTCAAAGTTTTAATTTTGTATAATTTCATTACCTTTTGAATTTGTTTGTGCTTGATCAGATGAATCCACTGATGTACAAATTGTGAGTGGTTTTGGTAATAAAGTAAGCTTAGTTTTAATATTTTCTGTTAAGTGTTCCATTGCAGATAATTTCAGAATTATAATAATTAATAACTAATTAATTTTCTAACTGATTGAAGTATCAACTATAAAAAGAAAAAATACATTTCAAATTATAATTTGAGATTTTTTGACTTTTTGTTAATAATATAGAAATATCAAATTTTTATAACTTTAATTATTAGTTGTTATAAATATAAATAAAGTGTGGAATACATTGTTTCATATTATAATAAACATATATAAAACTAATCAATTTAAAAAGGCTAGACAAAATTATGACCTAATAATAAAATTATATTATTATTATTAATATGTACACTATTATTATAAATATGATTTAAAATATTATATAGAACTATTGTAGTGACGTACCTATACTTATTAAATCTGTTGCGCCCACCCTAATAAATTACAATAAAATAACTCATCTATATGTTTTACCTTTAATCGTAAATTCAAATAAGTACTTTTTTTAAATCTATTAAACATTTAGACTATATTTATATATATTTAACAACTCCTTTTATTGTATAATCAATTATAATTAGTTTTTATTAGTTACAATCGCCAGATCATCTTCTCCTTAAATAAATACCTAACCTCTAATAAAAAAATTTTAATGTATGGCATATGACATACATAAACATTGATTTCAGTGATACTTTATTGAATAAAAAACAATTGAGAACATAATTCTTGCACTGTCCAGTATCAGTGTGTACCGAATGATAAAATATGATTTTAATATAAATTAACTAGAATCAATAACGATCTGACGGTCATATTGAATTAATTATAGAATAGTGTTTGTAAAATATAAAAAATATTATAAAATTTTATTAAGTACTTACCACAAATTAGCAATTCATTAGATGGTAATTCAAGATTAATGAAAATTGTTCCCTTTGGGAACGTTGTAGATGTAAAAATTAATCCAACATGAAATTAGATTAGATAAGATTGAAAACAAGTTAAAAATACAAATTATTTAAGACTTAATGAACAAGAATACGATTGCAAATGTATGTGTGTGTGTGTGTGTGTGTGTGTACGTGTACGATTACGATTACGTGTACAAAGGACTGACCGAATCAGTTAGATATCGAGAAATAGTAAACAAAAAAGTAAAAACACCTGATAAAATTTTAGCATCAGGCGAAAAAATAAAAAAATGTGTCAAAATACTAGTATACCTATTTGAGTTGAAAATAAGAATGAAAACGATTTAATGAAGTTGTAAAAACGTAGAAAAGAAGTTTCGATCAAGATGCTTAGATACTATTGTTGACTACTGATACTGGAACAAAGAAAATGAAATAATATCAATAATCATTAATACCAAATAATCGTAGATTAACAACATTTGCAAATTCAACAACCTTTAATCAACATACCTATACTAATAATATTAAAATAATAATACAATTTAGAATCTATTATCTAAGGATTCAATTCCTTGTTCCTTATTCTTATTTCTAAAAACAAACAGCATTTTCGATTAACTTTAAACGTTAAGTCAAGGTAGATAATATTTTTCTATTCTGTGATAATATTATATAGAAGTGTCAACACTTTTATGATAACCAAAATATGATTGAAAAAAGTACACTGCTCAAAAATAAAAATGTATACCTATTGATGGCTTTATGCCTTCATTCGGTGCCTAATGAACAAATTTAATAGTACCTAATTATATTTATTATTTTCTAAATATCTAATACTTACCAATAACAAATTATTCTAATTTTCAATTACTATTCATATTTTATGTTGTATTATTATGTTATCGTTCTTATTGTAGTTTTCTGACGAAATTTTATTTTGTATATTTTTTGATAAAATTTTTACAGCGTATGTATCTATCATTATTACTATTTATTATCTAATAATAACTTCATTCAACATACAGTATACATTTAGGATTTGAAGACCGTTGTATAATATTAATTATTATAATATAGGTGAATTATGCAAGAAGAAAATTTGTTTTAGTTGAAAACAATGTTTAACTCACATTTTGAACGAAAAAATTACGATTTAACGGTCATACAATGAATGTAAAATTTTTTAACTTTTTCAATTTTTTTAAAATAATCATAGTAAAAGAGCGAATTTTAAAGGGTTAATATTTCGATTTGGAAAAAAAGAAAAAATGTATTTTTGTTGAAAACAAGTGAAATTCACATTTGAAGGTTAAAATCACGATTTAACAGTCATGTATTGAATGTAAAATTTTCGAAAATTTCAAATTTTTTTCAAAAATCAGAGCAAAACAACGAATTTACGAATTCAATTTTTTTTTTCTTATTCAAAACAAGTGCAACTCACTTTTGAAGGAAAACATCTCGATTTAATGGTTATACATTGAATGTAAAATTTTAGACCTTCCCAAATTTTTTTCAAAAATCATAGAGAAAAAGGGAATTTTAGATGTCAAATAGTTGAATTTGGAAAAAAAATAAAAATTTTACATTTAATGTATGGCTGTAATTAGCTTTTTGTATAACTATTAGAAACCACCTAAAAGTATTTCAATTATATTAACTATTCCTCGAAAATTTCCTAAGTATAATATCGGAAAGATATAATAACAATATAAATATCACGTAGTATTTTTATCAAAACTATTAATAATTTATTCACACAATATGAATTTCTATTGTTTCAAATTCAATTTCAGTTTTTCAAAGTAATTTGTTTATTATACTTTTTATAGAATACATTTTAATACTAATTTTATTTTTATATATTCTATCCTATGCTTAATATAAAATAGTATTTAAAATAGATACCTCTATCTGGTTCCCATGTATATTGTTATATTTTTTATAAATTAATAAATAGATAGAAATTAATGTAAGTGATACTTCAATTCTTGAATTAAGAGGAGCTTACAAACTACATATAACATATTTATTTCATTCCTTATAATAAATAGAATATAAAATACAAATTATATTCTTGTGTA
This sequence comes from Eriosoma lanigerum, assembly GCA_013282895.1. Lineage (NCBI taxonomy): Eukaryota > Metazoa > Arthropoda > Insecta > Hemiptera > Aphididae > Eriosoma > Eriosoma lanigerum. Next base: position 6,869,171 of record CM023362.1, read on the forward strand.
TATCTTTGGTTCTTTTTCTGATTTAATTAATATAACCATCGAATATAAATTAAAACAATATTAATAAATTAAACATTTGTTATTTAATTAAAGCAAACTAATTACAATAATCTCTGTATGTACATACATCATTAGGATGCACCCGTACAGGCATTTTTTTACCTTACACCAAGAATACAAAAAAAGTAGGTAATTATTTTTTTTTAAAAATTTAAAGAAAATATCAATTCATATTCTATTACAATTGGTTGGTATATTATTCAACGTTTAATTGAAAAATATAAAAACAATTTTTATAATTTCTTCAATTAGCCTGGACTAGTGGACTGTATTATTATTTTGTTTTCAAATATTTTTTAAAAATATAAAGACTATTAATTATTGGTTATCTTAAATTTTATTGAAATAAACTTTTTATTGTAATTTTATATATTTAACAATTTAGCATATAAATAATTACTATTGGAATTTTAACATAATAAAATTATTTTAATTATGGATTATTTTTCAATCATCTTTACAAAAACCTGGCACATAGTCATGCTCGTATCAACATAATCTAATGTCACATAGTCATTTTAATTCTTTGTTTTGCCAAATTCCGTTTGGATTCCATCATAAATACTAAAAATCAATTAAATGTTTTCATTTTGGAAGCCATTTCTGAAAAAAAAAAAATAGATAAAATATATTTTAAATATTCCACATACACATTTAATACAGTAATTTATCAATTTAACCTATTGCTATATGTATAAAAATATGTTTACAAAAAAAATCAGACGGCATATAGATGGATGTTCCACTTTTGACCCATTGATAGTAGTATAGTAGTGTTGGAATGATAAATTATTATATTGCATTTATATTGCTATATGTGTAAGAAAAAATTGCAAACTTTCTAAATTTTTAAAGTTTTGTATATATATTAAAAATAATTTTCAGTCTTTAGATACATATTTTTTGAGTTATCATAAAATAACAAAATCAAATTTCATCAAAAATAAATTTTCGTCGTTTTTCAACAATTAAATAAACTATAATAAAAACTATTTAATTATAAACATAAGTCAATTAGTAAATAATATATATTATGAATTATATATGTATTAAAAAAAAGTAGGAAGGTCGATTTTGGATGTTCCTCCTTCGTCCCTTCGGTTCACGGAGAAATTAGTGGTTTATTATAATTAATATTTGAATGCAATGCTATTGCATTGAAAATATGATTCTGAACGAAACTCAATATAATATATTATACTGATAAGTCATTCCATAAGTTTACCACGTGTATAAGCTATCCATGAGAAAACTCATAAAAATGTTTAAGTAACTATGTTAAAATTACATTAATTAACCCAAAATATTTAAAATCAAATTTACGCCAACCACAATTTTGGCAATTTTCTATCATTTTTTGGTATTTTTTCATATCCCAAGAAAGATTTGAGAAATTCGAAAAATGAGATGAAGAAAGTACCAAGAACATGCAATTTGTTACTGAATGTATACCTTACATGTAATCAGATCATTATTTTTTTCCAAAAAAGTGTGTTCAGATTTTTATAAATGTTTGAAGGCGTTTAAATAAAAATTGATATATGAGTATGTCATAAAACACAAAATTTTTAGATTAAAATATTAAGAACCAAAACATTTATCCATAAAAACTTGAGTACTTACCATAAATTTCAATATCAGTTATACATCTTAAAAATTGATCGACAACTTAAATTGTTGGTTGAAATTTTTAGAAGCTTGTTCAATCTTTTTTCTATTTTTCTTGTCTGCGCATAATTCTGCTTTTTTCCATTTCTATAGTATTCCCAGCACATTTTAAGATTAGAAGAAGTATGCTGTGTTATAAATACAATTAGGTAGGTACATATTACACATAAAATATAATCTTACATTCTAATTGAATAACTTATTGCAACATTTAATGCTGCGGCATTAAATTCTTGTTTACAACATTCAAATAATTAAATTTTTGAACCCCTTAAAACAGCACATTTTGTGTCTAATAAATGTTTACATTTATAAACTAAACTGTTTAATAAACTTATTTCATCAGCTTAAATAACAGGGTTTTTTTTAATGATTTTTGTAATATATTGGTATGCTTATGACACACACACAATAGTTAAAATTAATTATTAAAATACCTAATTATAAATATAATAGTTAAAAATACAAAATATAACACCAATGTTAGAATCTATTACTGAATAATTAAAATGTGATAATTTATTCAATTTTATTAGCGATAAGAAAAAATAAATGTTTAATATATAAATTTTTGTAACAATAAATAAAAATCGGAAATTCTTAAATATAGTAATCAGTAATCACATTAGTTAATAAATTATTAAAATATTCTATAAATAAGCTACTATTAGAAAACCTTATACATTTTATTTAATTTATTAGTTATACTTTAGTATCATCTATGACTATAGTTGTTTACTACAAGCAATGGATTAAAAGCAAATTACATCATCTTGTAATTCCCGAGGATTTAATTAATACCATATTAAAATTATATCAATAATCAATATTTAGTTGACATTTTGGTATAACTGAAACAATAATCAAAGACTAAATAAAACTACTTTTATTAAATCCTGTTTTACTTGCCAATTATTAAAAATACCCGTTGGAAAATTTTTTGGATACCTATTGAATTTGGGTAATTAAAACAATGATTAACGTTTGATTATTTGAACCACTACCTCCAACGAAAAGATATAAGTAATTGTAATAGTAAGTAAATATAATAAGTAAATGTAATGTAAAAAAAAAAAAAGCAGTAGGGTAGAAACAACTAACTTTCGAATGGACATAATAACATTATATGGGGAAGGTACCAAAATTTTTTTATAGTGATAGAGGTACTCACTTTAATAAGAAAGAGATGAAAGACGCTTGCAGAAAGCTAGTAAGTAGGTATTACACAAATATTTTCTAGTGTTTATTGTCCACAATCCCATGTCAGGAAAAAATTAATTATTAAAATAAATCTGTAACAGTTCATTATGTAAATAAAAATAAAAATAAATGGGTGAACTATTACAAAATGGTAGTATATTACACTTGTTTGAACTCAAAACTACAACTGAGTCTATTTTTTGAATACATAAATACGATACATAGATATGGGGTAAATCAACCACTAGATAATAAAATATTGCCAGTAGACAATTTGTATCACACAATAAAACCTATAGAAAAAATAAATGAAATAAGAAATAAATTACCAAAATTAATTGAAATTAAACAAAATAAACAAAAGTAATACTATAACAAAACATATAAAGAAATAAACTATAAACCAAGACAGTTGGTATTAATATAGTTTGATAACCAAGAACACAATACCTCAAAGAAATTAAAATATAAATACAGGGGTCCAGGTAAAATATTAGATGTTAATAATAAAGTAACCTTAGGATTAAATAATAAGAAATAATTGATAAATTTCATGTGCAACCATATTATGAACAAGAAAATATTGAATGATTGTTTTTAAAAAAAAAAAAAAAAAAATAAGTAAACAAAATGTATTTAAATAAAACTACATAATATACATATAAATTGTACTTTTTCCATTTTCTTTAGGCATAGACACAATAAGGAGCTCAAGACATTTGTCATATTTGTCAACGAATACATTTTATGTTCCACAATATTGTATACGTAACCGATAGAAAAAATCAAAATATAATGTAAAATCAGCTTTTGATATATACTTTATATATAAAAAAGTTGTGTAAACTATTGATAGTAATAATAATATATAATTTTTATTGTAAGAAAATTTGTTATAAAGTTAAAATATTAACCATTAAGTAAATAAAATGTAATAAAAAAAAAAATTAATAAATAAATAATACATTCAATAAAAATGTATTTAAAGTTAGTAAATCTATTGTAAAGAAAAAATATATATAATAATATAACGTCTTCTTTTTCGTCTCAACTCCCTACTATATAGAATTGACCACCATAGTCCTACATTTCTATAGATATCGATCAGCTATTTAATAACTGAATGTATTTCAGAAAAATAAAAATGGATTTAAAGTTTTTACACTATATTACATAGGACACACCAGGAAAGTAGGTAACAAATTAGCAGATAAAGTAGCCTCTTTAATAAATATCATAAATTCATACACCTTTAGACATAAACTAAATTTATGAAATCATCGTTATTCATTACAGACAACTATAGCTATGTCATTGGAATAAACAAGATGCTAAACTTAATGAAATAAAAAAAACAATCAAAACAAGAGGTAATAAACCATCTATGAATTGGACACTCCTTAATTACCCATATCTACCTATGTCAAAAGAAGAGCCACCAACATGTCAAACATGTCAAACATGCAGAATGCTGATTTCTATAAAACACTTATTAATTGAATGTATAAAATATAACAGTCAAAAATTGACAAATCAACGGTCACCTTTACTATGGCATTGACGCATAAGATATTAGATCCCATTTAAATTTCAAAAACCCCTTAGACCTAAATGAAACCAAATTACTTCAAGAAATGAAATAAATTTAATTATTGAACCCATATTGTATGTATTTTTTTTATTTTCTTGTAAATAAAAAAATTAAAACTGTAAACTAACAGCTAATGCTAAACTAAGTTGCATGGCTTAAAAAATTAAATAAATAGTATTTTGAATTACATAATGTATTAGTATTTATTTTTAAGTTATTGTAAAAATGTATATTATAATAATGTACTTATTTCAAGTTTTAAATTATTATATAATGTACTATTTTTAATTTATTGTTAAAAATTATTATACATATTTAGTATAATGTACAGTATTAAATATGAAAATTAAATACTAGCATAGATACTATAACATCTGTTATAGTTTAATTTACAGACTTAAGATCATAACTATAATCAAAATATATTATTATATTATGTGTATTGTTTTATAGTTAAAAAAGTTATGAATACTCCATATTTAATTTATGTTTTTGTTAAATTAATTTTAATGTTATGAAGTAATTTGTAAGGCTGAACATTCAATTCAGCATTAGCTTAAACAAATTTACAAATAATGTAATTAATGTACTAATTTTATTCCTGAAATAAAAAAAATAATATAATAAATCATTGCCAATACTTAATTTAAAATTAAAACTGAATTTTTGTTTGGAAAAAAAAATTAAAAACACAAATTTTGTAAAACAATATTATGCATCGTCTTCATCATATTCTTCTTTGTCACCCAAAGCACTTGCTATTTCAAGTTCTTCCTGTTTCAGATTCAGTTCCTTCTTAACAGCCTCTTCAACTTCAGGATCGCTAGAAATAACATAATCAATAAATTATCAATATTATTGAAATACAATTAAGACTTACATCTTAATTCTATCCTTGTGGAATTTTACTATCTTTTCATTATTATTTTTTTGTATAAATGATACAGGTGCAGAGTAATATAGACTTTTAACATTGGTACACCAACCAGAATACTAAAAAGTAAAATAGTTCATTTGGGTTAATCTAACGGAAATTTATTTTATTATAACATTTTTTAAAGAAATACAAATATTTATTTACAATTGAAGTATTTTTATACAAAAATGTATCATCTTGTTGGAATGCAACAAATTTTTGTAACAATGCTTTCCCATCAATTCTCCAAATAGAAGGATAAGCTTCATCAATCATATCTGTTTTAAGAACCACAAAAGCCCCTGTCTAAAATTAATAAATATTAATTTAACAATTTAACATAATAATTATATAATATGTACAGTGAATTCTTTAGGTGGTTTGATATTAAGTCTTTGATTACACTCATCTTCATCTTCGTCTTCATCTTCATCTTCATCTTCTAGTTCTTCTTCATCACAATCTAAATCATCTTCTGATTCTTCTTCATAAACATTAATATCATCTTCTAGTTCTTCATCGTTTGACATTTCTTCTTCTTTTATTTTTCTTGACATTTCATATACTTTAGATGTACTTCCTTGTCCTTTATCTGGTGATGTTGTTTTCAGCTTTGCTCCTTGACTTTTTTTTGATACTACTTCACCTTTTTTATCTTCAGAAGTCTTATTCTTCTTTCTACCCACTGTTTTTGCAGATTTACTTCGTTTACCAGGAGTTTTGCCCTAATAATTAATATGTACATATATATAAATAAAAAAATATATTTATTAACAAATCAAATACATACAGCGGTATTAGGAGTCCACTCATCATCATCTGAATTATCTGAAAACTCTTCAGGATCGTCAATATCATAATCGTCTTCATAGTTATCAGCTACCGTATTCTTGCTTGTCATGATGACTAAAAAATAATAGAATAAATATAACATTATTTATATCCCAAAAATTAGTACATGTAAACTCCCCTAAAAATATTTTGCTGTTGGATTTATGTACGTTGTCGTATGTAAACTCTCTTAAAAACAAACAAAACCAATACAATGTAAAAATTCATTTTTATAAGCATAATAATGTGATACTGATTTAATATAATCATCATTAGTAATTTTTTTTTATAATTTTCTATGAGTTGGCTTAAAAATTATTGTCGTTTTGATTTATTACTTTGAGAATTATTTTTTTTCATTAAGAGCTATTCGATTCAAGCAAGTAAGCTTATACTTAGGTTAATTATATATTATGAAGCATATCAAATATTTTTAGAGGAATTTACAATTTACCACCACAAAAATATATAATAATTAAAGCTTAATATTTTAATGATAAAACATAAATGTAGAAAAAGCAATATTTAAATTGATTCATTTTGAATAATATACCTAATTCTTATAGGTATTTAAAACAGATCTCTGGGACTATAAAATTAGCACAAAATAATTATAACAACACAATTAAATTCATTAATCAATTTTTGATATTTATTGATTAAACATATGATATCGCAATCGCAATGTGTCTATGAAAAATATTTGGGTTAAGTAATAATTTACTATTCAAAAAATTAGATTATATATTATTTGATCCAACAAACATTATCATTAATTTAAATATAATCCCAATAACAACAAATAATAATTTACAAATAAATATTTCATAAAATGGTAGGTATTTGCATCAACAATATTATAATGGGTATATATTATATTTCAATATCTATATTCATCATAATGCAGGGGTGTTATTTGGTCGGGGGAGCAGGGTGGACCATGGCTAACCTATTTTTTTAATGTATTTTATAACGCAAATACATAATGCAAACACAATATACAAGCACCACCATCATAATCTACAATAACATGGACTTATTGACTATTGTACTTTTGTATATTTGTACCATTTTGTGGTTTGTATTTTGTATCCTTATGGTTTGTTTAGCAGTGAATAATGATATGTTTCATAAAAGTTTAACAAAAAAACGTTGTTCCTAAAAAATGCATCCCAAATGAAGTTGTCAGTTACTAACAAAATTTTTAATATTTTATATTTTAATACTTTTTAATTATTATGAGATCAAAATATTTACCAATTACAACCATTTATAAAATGAATCAGTAATCATTTTTAATAAAACAAATTTTTAATATAAATTAATTTGTTTTAATACAATTAGTGACGCAAACAATGACGACTATGAAGTGTACGTACATCAGATTTTTATTTTATTTATATAAAATAAATATTTGTAATATTTTAATGCTTAAAAGATAGACAGGTAAACGACAGACATAAAACATGCCATTACCACAACAATTATAAATTTATAAATGTGATTATTATGAGAGGTATTTTACATTTCGGAAGAATGTGGCCACAAGGATCACGAAAAATCATGGAGTAAGGAGAAGTACAAACATTGATTATATATAATAAGTATGTTATATATAAATAATGGGCAGCCATACGGTAATTTGCAAACAATTTCAAAGTCGATTGTGTTAAAATTAATTTTTAGGCTACACACACAAAAATTAAACATGGTGGTAGTTAACAATATTGTCGATAAATTTTATCTGAATAATTTTTATTTAATATTCTGATTTCGTATGTCAAATATTTATCGTTTAACAGTCATTTCTATTTCAGTACTATAATTGCACTGTATTAGTTCAGTTTCTGTCATATTAAATTTATAAAAACGTATTTAAATTGTTTATAATTTATAAGTATGAGTGTATTATTTATAAAAAATAAATAATTTTCATAAAGAATGTTAAATAAATTTTTTACAAAGCCTTAGATTAGCAGTCAGCAACTATTCACCAGATTATGATTAATTGGTCAACGAAATGCAATGTAACACTTCAACAGATCATCCAAATCAGAGCTTGTATTAATGGGCAGTTCTAAATTTAAATGGGTAATTGTACTTTTGTAAATACATATTTGGTTAATGCCTAAAATTTGTGATTTCTCTGTTTTATCGTAAAAAATAACTTTAAAATAATTTATTTGAATTCAATATAGATATTTAAATGTTTTTCTTTAAACTTTGGTTGTATTTGAAAATGTAATATTCAATTTTGTTTTAATATAATAAAACAAATGGCAAACAATAAGATTATTTCAATGATATCTTCTATGAAACTGATAAAAATAAAACTAATTATAGTGAAGATAGTATTGAAGAGGGTGAGGAATTAGAAAAAAAAATTAATGTGAAATCATTTATACATAGATACCTAGTATAAATATATTAATACTGTACCTATATTAAATTTAAAATATATAATATAATATTAAATTATAAAGGTAAATAATTTTTTTTTTAACCCACATGCATAAAAATAATATTTTAGGTAGTTCTGAAAATTCCTTAACACAAGCTTTAATTCAAATAATATGTTAATTAGACTTAGTTTTTGAGTAATTAATTTATATAACATTATGTATGTTAATATACTTTATGCAAATATGTTTCTTAATAATTATAGATACTTAATAATAATAAAAAACATTTTTATGGAAATCAATTTTCAAAGGTAAAGTATATTTTAAGTAAATTGCATCCAAAAATTTGGGCGCTTTGATATATATATATATACATATTCAGATATACTCAGGCGCAGATCTAGATGAGTTATGGGGCTATGGTTCCCTCTTAAATATTAATTAGAAGTATAATCTAAAATATTAATATAAAAATGATAATGTTATTCAATCATATTATGTTAGATTAAATCTTCCATTTATATATCATTTCTTTATAGACGTCTATAAATTTTAATATAATTAATGATACGATCATAGATGGAAATCGGGGGGGGGGGGCTTGAGGGGGCTTAGACCCCTCAAATATATGTCATATTAATATACATCGAGCATTAAAGAACTCACTTAGCTATTGTTATATTATTTATTTGTTGTTTATTAGCCCCCCAAAAATTTCGGTGGATTTCCGCCTATGGGTACGATTTGAGAATAAACCCTTACGATTAACAATACACAAACACAATACTTACGCACTTTGTTTGGACACTCGGGTAAAAATGTAAAAAATATTTAAATTTTTAATCAATTCGCAACAGCAATCTTCATGTGCTTTTGATCGCGGATAAATGAAAGATACAGCAACGATGGCGCAGGACAAAGTAACAATTTTACAACCGCAGATTCGTAGCTATACATACAATATACAAAATACAAGAGACAACGACAATGGTCTGACAATAAAAAAAACGTTTTGGTATAAACAAGTATAGAGAATAAAAGATTCTGCCTTCTTTTTAAGTTTTTTCTGCTTCGTACATAACAAACCGACAACGAGTCAACGAGCGTAAACAGCTAGTGCAGCACCTAAAGAACAACATTGTTACCAACTAGAAATATAATATAAATTAAATATTGTAGAATGTTGTTACCAATTGTACATAATAATAATTGTTATAAACAATTTTTATAACTAAAATAAGTTATATAAATTGTAAATTATCGACCAAATAAATATGTAATATTTTTTATAGTTATAATAATAAAATATATTTTATAAAATATAAAATAATAATTTTAATTAATTATTGTCAATCACATAAGAAGTACATAAAAGATACAATAATATACGTACATACATGATACATGTAAACTACGCAATTTTTTTTTGAACATAGTACCACCTTAGGTATACTTATAGGAAGGAATTTCATTCCTTGGCCAAGGTGTGTTTTACAACATTATATACCTATTATCTTTTAAACAATTATCCTTAATGACGGATTGATGATTTTTAAAAAAAGAACAGAATTGCTCTAAAATGATCATGTAATGCAATTTATTGAAAAAAAAAAATGTTTAGATATCGACGGTTTGCGGTCTAATTGGTGACCTTTTTTCAAAATTCACTTTTTTCCATTTTTGCGTATGTGACACTGAAACGCATAGATGCAAGCAATAGAACGCATTCTAGTATCGATATTATAAATAGACTTTCTTTTATCGATGTTCAAGTGTTTTTTGTAAGCGCCAAAAATGTTTAGTGTTTTAAATATTTTCACCGTAAGCGACATCTGTGAAAATGTGAAATGGGTCATAAGTGATAAAACTTATAAAAAACAATTTTTATAAATGATAGCTATTTATATTAAATGTATAGTATAACCATTAATTATATATGTATATTAGTATATATAATCAATGGTGTAACTAAAATAAATAATAATTGCAAATAAATTTAGAACGATTTACACCATACATAAATAGTTTTTGAGCACTCCTGAATAATTTGATTTTTGGGTCTTAGTGCTTACGCCAACTTATTATTAGTCTGCACAACAGTTGATTTGATGATTGCATTTGATTTTAATTATCATTATCAGATTTTTGCGCATTGTATTATTTTATTTATTACTATCACAAAATAGATAAAATTTAGAATTTCATCTATTCTGTGTTACTATCCCGGACTTGTATGTACGTCGGTGGTTACTATTATCAATATAAATGCTAAATACCAAAACCAGCTATGACTGTCAAGGGTCTCGACTGAAAACAGTGAAAACCATGGATATTGTTAATAAATATATCTATACTAAATAATATTTTAATATTTATAGATATATCAATTACTCTGTGAAAACCGCTGCGGCAATATAGTTCGGGTAAACACTGAACAAATCTATTAGAAATACTTTGTTTAAAAATATATTTATATCCAAGGCAGTACTTGAATTGGAAAAGGGAAAAAAGGGGACTAGATAGGACTTAAAAAAAAGTAGCATCTCTTGCAATGAATGAATTCAACCTAACCTATGGCCATGGGGATTCAAAAAATTAAAAGTAGTGCGCAGTGCGCTTAAAAAATTTGAAAAAAGAATAGGAACTTTTGGTAGACCCTTTCAACAATTAATTTTTGTATGTGAAATACTGGGCGATAAAAGGCTTGGATTACAATTATCCCAATACGATGATAATATACAAGGTAAATAGTATACATTTTTCAAACACAATAATTACCTATAATATTGTTTGAGTTTAACATTATGTTTTATTTTTGTATTAGAACAATGCACATTCATCATGTTACCAGATGGTAATGTGATAGGTTCAAGGTACCTGCAAAGAATGTAATAGTGTAAGGAGAAGTCGATGTTCCAGAGAATGGTTATTAATATTTGAAGGTATAAAATTTAGTTTCGATGAAAAGTTGAGAAAATTTTGGTTTTATTATGATATGCATTACATTAAAATATATTTCTTTGGAGACACTGTATTATTTAAGAGAAGGCAAGTGTTGATGGTAGTTTTCTTCAAAAGGATAATGGTAAATGAAAAATCAAATTATAAAACATGTTCATGAAATGAAAAAAGTTGTTATTGTAAGGCATTGATATATGTTAATTTTATTCTTTCATTGTGTTTTTAGTGCAAGATTAAAGCTACACATGGAGTGGTAATAGAACTTAATGTCCATAAAAAAGTTAAAATAGGTAATACGTGCATGAAAAGATCTGTTAAGACAGAAGAAACGTTTAATAAAAATTTAATGATTGAAGATCAAACTGAGAAGTTATCAGTTTTGTAATTAAATAAAATTCGGGGACATTTACAACATAAATTTAACTCAATCTATAACTAATTCTGTGACGGGTGTAGACTAGTACTCCATACGGTTCTAAACTTATGAGTTAATATCCATAGTATACCAGGTTCTTGGCAGGTTAAGCTCACAGCAGTCTCCCTGGTTAAAGGAACGGCATTAGGCTGGCGGCCGATGATGCTGTACCTCTACTATGAATGAAACGTAAGAATTGTTTAATTCAAAATAACGAGTATAAGTAGTAAATCAAATCAAAAAATGTAATTATCATATTTTAAAATTAGAAGTAATGCTAATCTCAAGAATCGATATAAAACTCTTTTCAACATTATAAATATAAACAAAAAATAAAGTGTTTTGACTACTATTATTAGAAAGTAGAATATGGACTTTCATGCATTAAAAAATCATCAAATATCCATTTAAAAATAAATACATCAAAAAATGTGTAAAATGCACTAAAAAAAGATAAATATTATATAATTATTACAATTTCTAAAAAAATGCATTTATATAATATTAAAATTTAATACATTATCTGACTTTATTAAATTTTCTATATACCATTATATAAAAAACAAAATCATAATGCAGCCAGATTTTGCCAAATAAAATAAAATAATCCTTTAAGTAATAAATAAATTGTATTTTGTATATTTCAAAGTCTCAAGAACATTCAGCAAAACAACAAAAAATAATGACAAAATTTTAACATGGATAATTGGAAAAGTTTCCCTTCCCAAACTGTAGGAAAAAATGTTTATTGAACATAGTTTAATAAAATTGAAATTAATGATATAAACATTAATAAACTAATTACAAAAGTGACAATTAATATTAGAAAATAATAAATAAATTTATTATTTTAATATTTTTTTTATAAATATGCTACATAATACAGTATTTAAGAGAAATATATATAATATTATTATTATTCCAAAGTTTAAAATATCGAACAAGATTGTTTCTTGCAAAGTTGCATCATTATTTACATTTTGGACAGTGTTTCTTGTGCTGAATAAACTGGTATTATTTTTTCAAATAAGCAAGCTATGTTATGAAACACAGCAGTTGCAACTATAGTGCTTTCAAACTTATAATTCATATTTATACTATGTTTCTAGTTCTCACCTGCACATCATTATATATATTTTGTCCTTCATTCGTTAATATTATTCAAAACGGTGTCATCAAATCATATTTTTTCAAAGCGTAATCACTGATCCCAACAAGAATGCTGTTACTCTTTTCACCTCTTTTTTAATAATAAATATAGTTAAGTCATGATTACTTCCTGGAAATGTACAAACTAGATTTTGAATCCTGAAATTAGCATAAATAGTCTGTACATTGATTGAAAAAAAGTTCTTCCTGTTCCTATACATTTCTCCATCTATTTCACCTGGATATTTAATCCTTACCTGAGTATCAGCAGTGAATGGATTAAAAGTTTTGTCTCGGGAATTTATGGTGAAGTCGGACCTTGTGTATTTTTTTTTTATTTTACATTATATTGTGTAAATTGATCAATTGTTATAAATAATGCAAAATGATTACACTAAATCTTGTAAGTTAATATTAATACTTGCTTATTATTTAATAATTTTTTTATAAAATATTTTTATGTTTGACAATAGGGTATAATGGCTTAAAAAAAAATGGTAATGAAGGCATGTAAAAAACGTTAATTATAATAATATTAACAGTTTTTAAATATATATAAGTATTCACACCATCAGTGGTGGCGGGGTTTCTATGAAGCATCTTCTTCATGATAACAAGAGGTGGGTGGATGGTTAGGTTTGGTCATTATTTAGCAAAGCTACGACTCAAAAATAATTATATTTTTTATTTGTAATTAGTATTTAATTTCATATAAGTAGCTAATCTTTTGAATTGATGAGAAAAATACCATTTTCCAATAAAGTTAATATTTCGAAAAATTTTGGTGGAAATTTGGTTTTAGAATAGAAAGTGCAACAATATTATCGTTATAGCTATATTCAGTGGCGGCACTAGAACACTTTGTCCAGGTGGGCCACTGATTTGGAGTGTGGACCTACAGTTGCACCTACACATCTTGGAAACTTAAATATATTAATCAATTTTTGTCGCACTACATCTATTTCTGCGGAAGTTTTTGGAAAATTAATACATTTTGGTCATAGTAATGCTAAATCATGAGAAACAATCCTTATGATTTGGCTTGCTGTAGATTTGTGTACTCATACAAAGTCACCATAAACAGCTTAAAATTAACAGGTAGCGTAATACCATCAGATAAACATGAGTTTTTGTTCGAGTGTAACAGCATTATTTTTGTAATAAAAAAATTAATTACATCCCAATGTAATAAGCTATAATTAATGCCAATTCTATAAAATCTTCATCGTCAATTAAATTTTGATCTTTAGATATCATCTTTATTACTTAATATAAATAAATAAAATCAATTTTATACATCTAATAAATGTAGGAAATTATGTAAAACAAATAAGAACAAAATCAACAATAATTCGATTCAAATATTTTTAATTAAACATACTATTATCATTTTATTATTTATTAGTTTACTACTATTATCACCAATAAAATGCTTAACCACAGTTAAAAATAACACTGATTATTATTTATTATTATTCTCTGGATATACATTCTTACGGTGTAGAGAAGATATTATTTTCTATATTTGGTTCTATACAGGGTGTTTCCTTACCGTATACAACTAATCATATACTCGTACTTAGTAGGACGAAAAAATGATAAAATTGTTTTCTGTTTTTTATTAGCATTACAATTTCAGACTTAGCATAATTACTCGTTAAATAATTATGAAAATTAAAAATAATCCATACCACGTAATTTGTTGCAAAATTCTATTCTAAAATATTGGGTCACATCATTTTTCACCAAAATGGTGCAAAATGGTGTCAGGTGGTGCTCAAAATCGTATTTATGGTGTGACATATCATTTTAGGTGAGAATTTTACCAAAAATTCCCTGGTAACATTCATTTTTTAATTACTAATAATGTTACTTAAATAAATTGAAAACAAAGTTTCTTTTATCTTGTATTTGATAATCGAGTGTGTGAAATAATAATCTTATTTTGTAAATATGAAATAGATAAAGTAGGTTTACTCAAAAAATTAATTTTTTAACTTAAATTTACAATTACATTTATAATAATATTTAATTTTTTTTTTTATAATAGTAATAGTATTAATTTTTCATTTATAATAGTTGTTCATAATGTTGTCCCTCAACTTCAATACATCTTTGTAACCGACGATTTAAGGACATTCTAATAAAAATTAGTAGTTCTGGTGTTTCCCAAATTGTGTTAACTACTGTCATTATTTTTGATAATAGGTCCTCTTTATTATTAATTTCTTCGGTGGTTAGGTTAGGTGACATTTATTTTTAATTACTAATTATTTTCATAAATTAATTTGAAAATATAATTGTAAACGCGATAAATTATTATACTTCAAAAATTTACAATGTATAAATGCTTTACATTCGCGTCATGCGAGTTTGTAATCATGATTTGTCTAACATCCCAAAGGTTTTAAAAATATACTATTTATATCATTATAAAACCATACTAAATACATTTTATTGATATTATAGTTACGATTACCTTTTATTTGTTATGGAATCATTGTAGAATTCAAAATTTCGTAAAGTTTATATATTTTATATAAAATTTGATTTCATTTGGTGTCGTATTAGATATAACTTACAAGTTTAACTTAAATTTTTATAAATTAATAATGACGTCCCAAGTAACACATAGACATTCAAAGTATAATAGTAGAATATTCAGAAAGGAGATTTATAATATGCAATGATTATTCTAGGTTATTCTACCATTCCTCTATGAATCTGCATTCATCATCCATATTTGTCAAAATGAGCCGATTATAGTTATTCTATGGATATTCTATCTTCTATCTATATCCATTAAGAATATTATTTTATTATGTTAAAATATTTATATAATAACCTTTGAATAATTGCAATTGGTTGTTTGCTTAATAATAAATGAATATTCCTATATATTAATAAACAATTATTCTTTGAGTATCCAAATTACAACCTGTGAATAATTATAATTTATTGTTTTTTAATATTAAAAGAATATTCTAGTCAATTATTACAGAATTATTCTATGAACATTAATATTATATATATTTGAATATTATTAAATTATCTATATAATAATATTATATATTATATATATTTTAAATTTAATTAATGAGTTTATTATTCTTTGTTATAGTTATCAGTATCAATAAAAAATAACAATATACTATTGGTTGTTTAAAACACTTTATTTAAAATACAAAATAATTTATTGACTTATAATTAAATTATATAAGTTTAGATCTTTCGCCTGCTTTTGAGAGCCAAATACTTGCAATAGTTTCAATTTCTTTTATACTTTTTTCTTTATTACTAGCAGATGAATGAATAGCTTCTATAATAAAAATAATAATAATTACATTTATATAATACACATATTATATGTATATGTTAATTAGTAAAATAGGATGACAAACAAATAAAAATAGACTATGTTTACATTTAATACATAAATTAAATGCTTACAAATTTCTCAATAAAATCATAAAACATATATTTTCAATTTTGCAACAAAAGATTTATCCAATATAATAGTATATATCAGTGTCCAAATTTTTGGTATTAATAAACATAACATCCCTACTCAACCGACAAATCAAAAAATCGCTAATATTACTATAAATCATAAATTTTTATACATAAATACAATTTTTATTTTTATTAATATTAATATTAATTATTATGAAGTATTTATTTAAGTATAAAGTGAAAAAAATATATAATTGAAGTATTAAATATTATAATAGTATGTAAAAGTTTAACACATATTATAAATATTATGATTTATGATCCATGGAGGTTGTGATAAAGTCCCTTTACAAGTTATATTTAATAATAATATAAGCACTCCCTTAAAAATTCCTGACTATGTTCTGGTATATATATATACATTTTTGCTATACAAAAAAATATATAAATTATTATAACTAAATTATACATATATAGTTTTATAACTTCTCATATGACACTACTAGTATTTTTAAGTAAATTGATCTCGTAACTAAATACAATGTATATTACGGATAATCATTAATTATTTAATATAATATATATATATATATATATTTTCTCATTTATACATTTTTATATTAAGTACAGATTGAAAATTAAAACATTTAGGTTTTATATCAGAAAAATAAATATTTATCTACTGGATAAAAATTATTAAAATTAAAACTTTTAAATTGGAGAAATAAAATACATACTTGTGAGTAATGATGCTAACATAGTTTTATTAAATGCGCTTTTGTTGTTTTTGTGACCTGTGTAGCTGAATTTTATTGCATATTCATTAGTTATTAGTTTTCTTAATATACGTCTAACAGATTCTTTAAAGTTGGAACCACCAATCAAGGACAACATTTTAACCTAAATTTTAGTGAAATATAATTAACAATTTATTAATAATAATTAGATAAGTACACAAATCAAATTTATTTAATACTTACAGTTTTATCGTATAATAAAACATCATTAGCCAATATATTTTCAATATTCTTCAATGAATCTTCATTCGATATTGGAAACAGTTGATATATTTTTTCAAATTCTTGATTAGTATTAATTGTTGATGGTTGATTATTAAAAATAGTTTGTTTTTCTTGGATGTCATTTAAAATCATCATTATTGTATGAAGATATTCTCCTTGTTCTCTAGATCTGGCATTTAATGTAACTAATTGTCTCATTATCTGAGTTTCAATTCCTATTAAAATAAAATAATTTTTATTAAAAATATCAATATAAATATAGGTACTATAATACATAGATACACATAATGTATGTTTATTTAATAGTCTTATTTTTCTACCTGAATCACCGGTGTTTTGAACAATACCCATTCTCGGCACATCATCTTGCTGTTGATCAACTAAAAAAATATAATTTAAACAATAATGAAATATTTAAAATAAATATTATATTTTAATAACATTATAGGATTATATTTATATTTATATACTAAGAAAATTAGGTAATACATTTCAATATATATAACCTACTTGCTATTATTGGTTCCTGTTCAATAGATAAATTGATGTCTGAAAATAAACCATTTCCATCATTGGAATCATCAATTATGTTTTTTTCTGTTTCTATAGAAGTTGTTTTTGTAATATCTATATCTACAAAGTATAAAAACATATAATATATATTTGAATATTGTAATAAAGAATCTATTTAAATACAAATTAACTTACAACTTGGAAATACTGGTATGTTATCTGAATGTTGTTCTTCATCACTACTTGAAACATTATCTCTACTTTCTTTGTCCATTCTTTTCCGTTTATTTGATACATTAGGAATGCTAATTTGGTCCATTTCTGAAGAACTTTCAATACGTATATAATACGTATTATACTAATAGTGAATATGCAGATATGATTTTATTACTTGGTAAGTAGTACTATTTTAATATTTTGTAAAAAAATATTTAGTTAAGTTTACTAAAAATTGTTTTAAAAAGTACCATAATCCATATTCCATAATAATTCTAACAATAATTATTGTTAGAACTCGGTAGAAATAGTATAGCCGCTGCTCAGTTATGGGAGGAAAGATTTCCCAACCGAAACATACCAAATCCACGAACTCGTGTTTCCATGTCCTTACATCGCCAATTACAAAAATGTATTGAAGTTGAGGGACGACATTATGAACAACCATTATAAATAAAATTGTAAATTTAAGTTAAAAAATTAATTTTTTGAAAAAACCTACTTTATCTATTTCATATTTAAAAAATAAGATTATTATTTCACACACTCGATTACCAAATACAAGATAAAAAAAAATTCGTTTTTAATTTATTTAAGTAACATTATTAGTAATTAAAAAATAAATGTTACTAGGGAATTTTTGGTAAAATTCTCACCTAAAATGATATGTCACACCATAAATACGATTTTGAGCACCACCTGACACCATTTTGCACCATTTTGGTGAAAAATGATGTGGTCCTATATTTTAGTGTAGATTTTTGCAAAGAATCAACTCTTTTGACAATTAACGAGTAATTATGCTAAGTCCAACATTTTAAAGCTAATAAAAAACGGGAAACAATTTTATCATTTTTTCGTCCTACTGAATATGATACGAGTATATGATTAGTTGTATACGCTAAGGAAACACCCTGTGGTTATTAATTAATTCACGGTTGTAGAAATGTAGATAGAACATTGTTTTATCCATAGACAATAATAATAAAGTTCTATCTACAACCGTGCTAAACCACAAAATAAGTAAAGTGGTTATTTATTTATTTACCATCGTCCTCAACTATTTTCCTTGTACTTATCCGTATTCAATTCAGAATTCTTTATTATAAATTCGTGACAAAATAGATCTTATGTCATGTAATGAGTAGTGAACACAAATATAATAATACAATATGTATTATGTATATGTTATATTTCATCTGTGGTATTAGTATTATTATATCTGTGATAATGAATGATTAAATGAATTTAATAATAATTAATAATAATATACAAAATCACAACCACTACACAGTATGTCTTTTGATATTTTCTATGATTTTAAAGATTAAGTGCATTTTATATTATTTTAAAATTTATTGTTTAAAAATATTTGCAAAATTATTCAGAAATGTTTTAAAAATTATCTACCTATAAACATTTTTTCAATATTACCTATATATTTAGTGAAAAAATATTTTCAAAGCGTTTTAAATACATTTTATAATTTTTTAAAAAAACATTTTAATAATATTTACATTTCTGAAATAATATTTTTAAAGTGTTAAAAAATAAATAAATACTTCTAAATTTCTAATATTTCTTATAATTTTTTGTTTTAATTTGAAACTTCGCCTCATTATTTCTGTATACTTAGATATTGTTATTTATTATCAACATACAAAAATGAGTGACCCAAATAATGATAAAAAACATACAATTGAAGAGTGCAATGCAACACAAATTAAACTACTTATGAGAAAACTTAAAAAAAAATTTTAAGTACCTACGTTCAAAATTGTATTAGTAATCATGAAAATCTTAAAATCAATTTCATCAAAATTACGATTTTCGTAAATTTTGACGTTTCTCCGTCATTTTTTGGTAGTTTTTCTTCTCCCGAGGAAAACTTTTGAAAAATTCGAAAAATGAGCTAAATAAAATAACAACTAGATGCAATTTACTATCGAAAGCACACCCTACTTATGGTAATCGGACCATTATATCTACCCGAAAAAGTGTATTCATACATAAAAAAAAAAATCATAATATTCAATTCTACTAAAAATTTTCAAATTTAGAAGCTTATAAAAAAAATTGTGACTTACGATTTTCAAAATATTTTGGAAATTGATTAAAGTATTATATGAGTAGGCTACTATAAAATTTCCAAACCGTTAAACTCAAAATTGCATGTGATCTTAAACATTTTTGGAAAATATTTCAAAGATCTATTCGTGGTAATTAGACCATTATTTCTAGCCGAAAAAGTGTACATAAAAAAACATTTTTGTAAAACTAATACATTATTCGCTTAGCTCAGAGCCTAAAATATAATAGGTACATAATTTAAAACTAAATAAATATATTTTTTTACGAAATAGTTTGACTTTGTATAATATTATATTAGTTCATAACCAATCACATAATTGTTTGCCAAATCCCCATAAAAATATAGTAAAATTAAATGTTGAATTTTTTATTTATTTTATTTTAATTATTTAGAAACAATAATATAAATTAATATAAGTACCCTAATTGCAGCGATGAGGTATAATAATAATTTAAAAAAAATTTTTTAAACAAGTATAGCTTAACGTTATTTCATGTACACATAAACATATATCTAACTATGATGTTGTTATAGTGATTTAATTCGATGGTTTATCGTAGCTGTTGTTATTAAATTAATATCTATATAAATACTAGAATATAATAAGTATTAAGTAATATTGTAATGAAAAATAACAATATTATGGAGTATGAATACATTTATAAGTATAATGTAATTTAAATATTTCTCGGGAAAAAATGTGCGTCAATAATAAGAGTTGATAAGATATTCTTCGAACCACCATTCTCTGCGAGCAGGTAAAACAATTTCAGAGACAACCACTACAATCCCTCCCGCTGTTTCTGTTATTTATCTTAGCCCGTAGTCCAAATACATGTGTATTGTTGGTACAGGACGATGGGTAGTTTTTATTACGGGCATTTCAAAGGGAGGGAGATCAATGAAAAATATGCATATTTCAACCAAGGACTATATAACTCATGAATGAGAGAGAAACAAAATTAAAGAGCCTTTATAAAAATCTGACCACGACCATAGTATATTACCTATATTATTAAATAGATATAGGTAATAGATATTATGCACTTCATACCTGTGTATATATATATATAAATAAAAAAATAATAATAATAACCATAGACGTATAGTACTCAAACCCTAATCTAATCTGGGATTGCGAGAAATTGGTGGGAGAACACG
This sequence comes from Eriosoma lanigerum, assembly GCA_013282895.1. Taxonomy (NCBI): domain Eukaryota; kingdom Metazoa; phylum Arthropoda; class Insecta; order Hemiptera; family Aphididae; genus Eriosoma; species Eriosoma lanigerum. The sequence continues at coordinate 6,890,821 of CM023362.1, forward strand.
GCTCGTCGCGTATATGAAGACAGTCCGCGCAGCCATATTCGTTATTCCGATTTTCGTTAGCGCTTGGCCCGTTCTTATTACGTTATTCGTCTTTCGTCGTCGTCGTCGTACGTTGCTGTTTGTTTGAAAATATATTAATTTATTTTCGCCAATCGTAGTTTATACATTTTATCGAAATGTTCACAGAAGAAGAGATATTGTCCGCTCAAGTCACTGTAAGTGGTTTTTTTTATCATTTCAATATTTATTACAATTTATTATATTATTTTAAAACATTTTTATTTTATTTCGACCGTAGATCTTGCAATTCTTATACCGACCATGTTTATACACATCGATCTATTATATCGCATAGAAAATTTTATATTAATTTTGTTCACTTTTATATTATAATTGGATGATTTGTTTCTAAAAACTACCCACAACCAATTATGAACTTGTTTCGTGAAACTGGCCAAGATCTATGGTTTTTAATTCTTATCTGGCAGAGCTATACGACGCTTTCGCGCACTTATCGCTATTGTCGATATACTCAAGCATATAATTAAAATGCAGAGGGTGAAGGGAATTTCAATCATTTTCTTCTTTTAATTTACAAAATATAGAAAGACTAGACATTAATTAGTAAGAGGATCATGTTAATTACATAGGTAATTGTATACTTTTTAAAAAAAAAATGTAGGTACCTTTTATTTAAATAAGTTATACGTATTAATTACTAGGTATCATTTGATTTTGATTTAACTGTTTTGAGTTAACTAATTAAAAATAACTTTTGATTTAATATTATTTCTAGAATAATGCAATTTAATGAGTTAAAAAATTAGATAACTATTGCCAATACATTTTGCAAAATAATATTTAAATATTTTTAAATGAAGTTTTCAGTTGTGTTTTGGTACTAACATTTAAAAATTAAATTGTATTTTTGTAACATAAAAATATAAAATGGTGTTCGATAGCTCGCGGCTACGACGCGTGACATTCACATATCATTATTAAGATAGTAGGTATATACATTCTGTGGTTTGTGATCTAATGAGACCCTATGTTTAAACAACAAAACCGTTTGTTTTAACAACAATTATTAATAAAGTAATAATGTGAATTATTATTTATAATTTAAGATAATAAATATTATATCCGTTTTTGTAAGTTGTTAAATTTTAAATAACATTTAATTAAACATAGGTACCTATATAAACATTGTGTTCATATTTATTTAGACCTATAGGTTAAAATACTCTCATCAATACTCATTTTTACTGTTATTTGATTTAATTGTTGTTAATTTTACATATTTAGAAATTATACTGATGAGAACCTATGTCCCATTAGGTAGGTACTTCGATAGTGACCGGATTCACTATACGTTGGTATCTGTTGCTTAATTTTAGAAACGTTAAAGTAACAAAACTATGTATTTATAATAGTAAAAAATCAACACATTAAACGGTCTTGTATGTTTAAATGTTAATACTTTATTACTTTGTTATTTTATTATATACTTATTGTATTTATTATTTACTTTATTTACTTGTTTAAGCCAAAAACTTGAAGGGAAGCGCTTTTACTTTACTTCCTCCCAAAAAATATTAATACTAAATAATAATACCTATATTCGTGACTATTTTAGTTTAAAAATAATACTACGTCTAATATAAAATCGGATATCTAGTTGTTGGAAAAGTGTGATGAAAATAAGGTTTAATATTTATATAAATAATAAAATTCTGGTTATTAAATTATAAAGATTATTTAGGTATACCATATATAAAAGTAATATGAAAAAATAATTAGGTATATATTAATCAAGTTGTTCCGATATTTTGGATTTCCTAATTTTCTAAATACTTGTTTAATAAATTAATTATAAGTACTCTTTGAAATTACTAGAAATACTTCTTTTTAACAGTTCCCGGTGCCGCATACCGGCAGCATGTTTGTTTTCGTTGTACCACACCGGATGAGAAAGTGTGTGGTCCTCTGTGTGGGTCGTATTATTTTGTTTGTTCGATACTTCGGAGGGCCATAAACTATAAATTATTCGAAAAAATATTATAAAGAAATATTTTTTGAAAACGTATTATGATAGAAAATAAATTATTTGAAATGAATTCTAAACGATAATATTTCATCTGAATGTTAAGCCAGTTATTCAATGTGAACAAAAATAGAGTATAACCATTGATTGATTTAATTACAGAAAAATACTAATTATTATTATTATTATTAATTATATAATAAGACTATAACAATTAATAAATTATAATATAAAAAATAATATATTTTATAATTAACTAATGGTATAACTATAGTTTATAATAAATTAATTTGTGTATACAAATATATGTTTATATATATATATATATACACATCTGTTTCATTATCGAATAAAATTCGGTTAGGACCAAATATTTTCGGCTAAAATACGTTTCGGAATAAAAACTTTTTATATTGGATAAACATTACTAAATGGCAATCGTTAAAATATTTTATTTTTAATCTTAATATGTAATTAGTATTTTAACATTTATTATCGTGTTATTAATTATATTAATTAGATAATATATATGTAAGCTTATAGTGACGTATAGTTCCCTATACACAATGGTTGATAATATTGTAATATATTATATATCATACTTATTTAAAGTGCAATATTAATCGTAAAAAGTGGGAAAGTCGATTGTGGACGGTCCTCGGATAAATTAGTGATTTATTATACTTAAGATTTGAACGCAATGATATTGCAACAGAAAATACGATTCTGAGCGAAATTCAATATATAAAATATATTATACTGATAATCCATTCCAAAATTTTACCACATATGTAAATACCAATGTAAATATTTAAAATAAATTTCAAGTTCCTACGATCAAAATTCATGGAGTTAAAACGTTAAACCAAAAATTGTAAGTAATATTAAACATTTTTGGAAAAAAAATTAGAGTTTAACGGAAACCGTAATTTTGCTGATTTTCAGCCATTTGTTTGTAGTTTTTCTTCTCCCAAGGAAAAGCTTTTGAGAAATTTGAAAAATGAGTTAAATAAAGTACCAACTAGATAGAATTTGCTACTGAAAGAATACCCTCTTTGTGATAATCGAACCATTATTTCTACCCGAAAATGCGTCTTCATACATAAAATAAAGAAAAATAATAAAAAACATAATTGTTAAACAAATATATTACAAAATCAGAGGTCGTATACTTTTTTAGTCAATGACTTTCATACTCAAAGCAAATAATATACTTATAATTAAATATTGAAGAAGAGATAAAAATCGTATTCGAATGTTTTTTTAAAAGTATAATGAAAACCATATGCTACTAATCACAACAAATGTATTATCTAATATAAGCACGAATATAATGAATATAATTATTATTTATGAGCTAATTGGCTATAGAAATAAATTTAAAAAATAAAGTAACTAATAAATATTAATAAATATATTGAATGTAAAATTGAATATAGTTTTAATTGGATTTATATAGTCAGCTAATTTTATCTAGAATGAGATCGATTAACCTTTAAATATATAGACATAATAATATACCTATCATAAAATAACCACTCGTAATGAATAATTACAATTACAAATAGGTTACTGAAAATCGTTCGTCCTCAAATATACGATCTCTGTATATAATATATATACCTTAATAATTGCAAAAATTAAGCATAAAAAAGCGCGGAGATTGATTCTGTACGTTCCTCTTTCATCTCTTTAGTACTCGGAAAAATTAGTGGTTTATTATAATTAAAATTTGAATGCGATGATATTGTATTGAAAACCATTCTGAGCAAAACTCAATATAATACAATACATTATACTGATAATCCGTTCCAAAATTTTACCATGTGTATAAACTACCTATGAAAATACTCAAAAATATTTCAAGTACCTACGTTCAAAACTCAACTAGTTATCACGAAATATAAAAAATAAAAATAACGGAAACTGTAATTTTAATGAAAACGCCTATTACGTATTAAATATAGGTAGGTAAATAAAATATTATTATTATTGTATTGTATTGACATTATTATTATGTCATTTTTACAATGCAAGATTAATACTTTAGCTGGAGTGTTATCTACTTATGGATAATAATTTATCAGAAAGAATATTTGTTTAGTGTTTTAATTTATGAATACTTGGTACCTACATAAAATACTTAACTCTGTTTAAACAGATTGTAGACCTATTTCCATTTGCGACATATTATTACGTGTAAATTATTATACTATATTATTACAAACCATATCTAAAAGCTAAATATAATTATTTTCCAAAAAAGATCACACACAACTTAGGGAAATTATAATATTAAATAAATACATACTTACGTAATTTCTTAAATAAAAAATTATATTGTAATTATTTTATCTGTTATTTATCATTTTTTTTATATTTACATAGGTACCAAACAATATATAGTATCTAGTATATATATAGTTATCTAAGTTTGATAAAATTATACCATTAAATATTACCGAAAAGAACGGAAATAATAATCTTTGTACCTATACAAAGTACAAACCCATTAGAACATTTAAGTTCTCTTACCTCTAGGTCAGAACCTTCTCTAATCTATATGATTAAGTAAATTAAATTAATAATACAAGTATTTAAATGAAATTGGTCTATAAAGTTTATATAAGAGTATTTAAATACATTATATTATGACGTATATTTGTACATTTATAAACGTAATATGTAGTAAAAACATAACAATTAGTACAGGAATTAAGTTAGGTAGGTACCATTATAATTTTACTGTTATCGTAGTTATTGAATTAAGTATTTAAGTTGTGCGTTTTGGACATACATAGTACATTAATTGTGAAACAATAAATATATACCTATGATATTACAATGAATATAAAAAACAATGAATTATATAATTATATAATTATTTACGTTGACTGCCTATTATGTTACATTAAATTGTTTTGATAAATAAATATTATTAATTTACAATAATATATATATATATGTATATATAAATTATATATACTTTTTTAGTATTATCTATTTTAAATTTTAAAACTATAGCGTGCGCCCCAAAATCATTGCACTAAGTATGTATAGTAATAATATATTGTTTAAAGTTAGTTACAACTAATATACTATATAGTATTATACCTTGCTATCATTGAACACTTCTTAAATTTTACGATTTTTAACTTTGTGTATTTGTTGTGTATACATACCAAAAATACCTATATAGTTTATTACATACAATGTAGCATGTACCTAATTTTATTTAGTAAATATTAATAAACTGTATTTAATTATTAAGTAAAAATTATAATACTAATTGTATTTATTATATTTTTGATTTCATTAAGTACCTATTCTAATTAACCAATATCTAAATTGTGTAAATATTGTCTGCATGATGTATATTATTGATTTTTATATTAAATGGATTTGATTAAAATAGTTTTAATCATCTTCTTATAAAATATCAATATTATTAGCCTATATTATATAATAATTTATTGTGTATTAATATAACTAGTACAATATGTTAAATAGGTATGGATTAGGTATCAATATTGATATATTATATATATAAGTACCTACTTATAAGAGTAAAATACAATAAATTATAAATTATTCTGTAATATGAGAGAAACATTTTTGGATTTTTAATTTTATAATACAATTATTATTTCATTATTATATTTTTTATTCTTATTTTATTTTCACTGATTTACGTTTTAATTTATTTGGTGCACTATATTTTGATTTTATGTTTTAAATAGATTACTGAAGATTGTACTTCCTTAATACTGTCCGATGAACAACTTAAAATGATTATTGTTGATATGGATAAGGCAATAAAAGATGGTCTAGGAAAAAACACCAATGCAAATTCTGTTGTCAAATGTTATATATCATATGTACAAGACATACCCAATGGTACAGGTAAAATAATTAAGTTTAATCTTAGGTCACCATATGTAAGTGTTTTGATAATTTTTTTGTCTTCCAGAAAATGGTAAATTCTTAGCTTTGGACTTGGGTGGCACTAATTTTCGTGTACTGTTAATTGACTTGGGACCAGAAAGTTATTTCCATATGAGTTCTGAGATATTCAAAGTGCCTGATTACATTCAGACTGGAACTGGAATGAGTGTAATTAAATATGCCTACTTAAAAATATTAATTAACTTTTTCTGTACTAATACATTGTAAAATATTTTGTAACTAGTTGTTCGACCACATTGCTAAATGCCTAGCACTATTTGTAAAAAATCAGGGAATAGATCCACAGATTTCCTTACCCCTCGGCTTTACATTTAGTTTCCCACTTAGACAAGTTGGACTTACAAAAGGATATCTAAACAGTTGGACTAAAGGATTTAATTGTTCTGGGGTTATTAACAACGATGTTGTAAGACTTCTCAAAGAAGCTATAAATAGAAGGAAGGTAAATAATCACACAATTTTATTAATATTAATAATCTTATATATATATATATATATATATAAATATGATTTTTAAATTTCTTCCTAAATATTGTATATCGGAAAGTATTAACGTATTTAGGAATATCAATGTAAGGCCTTAATTACAACATATATGAATATCTACTTACAATAATCAAGGCTAGTATAATATAATTTTTGATATATTAATATAGGTAGGTATTTAATTTTCTAATAATAAGTATTTGTATTTATGCATTGTGTTGCTCAAACATTTCATATGCATAATCAGACTCTAATAATTATTATTATATAATAGTTATTGTTTGTGTACAAATAAATTATTTTGAACTGTCCAAATTGATAATATAAATATATATATATATATATATTTTGTTTCATATTATATAAATTTGTTTCGTTGAAATTTTATCAGGATATTAATATTGATATTTGTGGAATATTAAATGACACAACTGGTGCACTTATGTCATGCTCTTGGAAGAATCCAAATACTAGAATTGGACTTATTGTTGGTAAGTTGAATAAATATAAATTTAAGTTAGCTATTTCTATTAGCTTAGAACATTTGTGTAAAGTGGAAGTTGCATAATTTTATTGATACACTACACATTATGTTTTTTGCCTTTTTACGTTTTGTTTGAGGTAAAATGAATAGGTAATAATATTATTAATAATGATAATGATGTAAGTACATATATTGTATAGAGTGTGACATTAATATTTTTAATTAATTAAATTAATAATATTATATTAGGTACTATTAGTTATTAATTTATTATAATATATGTAGATAAATACTATGTTAATGTAAAACAAACTAGGTTTACAAAATAATATATTAGGTATCAACAGCTTATACACACACATCCATACATTGCACGTTACAAATAGATTATAATTAATTATATAATGAATATAGAATCTTTCCTAATTTTGGACTTTGCTGTTTTTTATTATTTTTTTAAATTTCGTTCATACGAGTTATGATTGTTTCATATAGTGTATGACTGATATGTTGAACAGTAGTTATGGGGATATATAAAAACAAAAAAATAACGGTTATAAATTATATAGATAATAAAATTGTGTTGTGTATGTTTTCAAGGAACGGGATGTAATGCATGTTACATTGAAAAAATCGAAAATGTTGAACTTTTCGATGGTGACAAATCGAAACCACACGTAGTTATAAACACTGAATGGGGTGCGTTTGGCGATGATGGAAAATTGGATTTTATCACCACAAAATACGATTGTGAAATTGATCAATATTCCATGAACCCAGGAAAACAAAGGTCGTTTGAGTCTCAAATGTATATTATACATTATAGTTTTGTTTTAATTTAATTATTGATTTTGATGTTTTAGATTCGAAAAAATGATTAGTGGTATGTATATGGGCGAGATCGTGAGATTGGCCATCATAGATATGACAAAACAAAAGAAGCTCTTTAAAGGAAATCTGTCCGAAAAAATAAAGATTCCCGGAGTGTTTTGCACGGCATATGTATCTGATATTGAGAGGTGTGTACAAATATTTGTTTAATGTTGGGATAAAACATTTATTTATTGGGAATATGAAGTAGGTACATAAATATTATTCAAATATAGTAAAAGGCGAGAGTCATTCAATGAAAAAATAATTTTAGGTTTATTTCACATCTTATATTTTATTGCTAAAAAGGTAAAATTTGTTAATTATGACTCCCCTAAATATGTACACTGATAATACGAATTTAACTTGTTGAACATATCTGTCACTTATTATATTCATGTAACATAGGGATAACACACACATGAACACACTGGTGATTTTGAAGGAATTGGGAATCAAAGATCCGTCTTTAGTCGACTGTATGAATGTGCGATACATTTGTGAATGTGTGTCAAGACGCTCAGCTCACTTGGTCTCCGCTGGTCTAGTCGTATTGCTCAATAAAATAAACGAGAAGTCTGTTACTATCGGCGTAGACGGTTCTGTTTATCGATTCCACCCAAACTTTCACAATCTTATGAAAGAAAAAATTGGTCAACTAGTCAATCCTGACATAAAAGTGAGTATCAAATATCGACTTCATAATTTGAGTTGTCCTTTATTATTTATTATGACTAATATCTCTATATCCTATATGAAATACGAATACTTACCTAATATATTGTTTGAATTTTTCTCCGTTTGATCCCTGTTAGAATGTTATATTTTAATTGTATTTTTTTATGCTCAAAGTTTGAACTCATGTTGTCTGAAGACGGAAGCGGCCGTGGAGCTGCCCTCGTAGCTGCCGTGGCTGTCAGGGATCAACAACCTAACTTTAACAGATGGGCTGGCAGACAAATGGATTCTGGTGACGACTAACTTAAAGTAAGTTAGTTTGTAACAGACAATACTTTATCAAATTTTATATATATATAAAAAAAATACAAACATGTATCTATTAAGTTTTTATTAAAAAATGATATGCTTATATTAATAGTATCCCATTAGGGTTTAAACCGTTATATATATGTATATTTTAAAGCTAGTATGTTTTGTTTGAAAATGTTGTCATTGTTGTCATTATATCCTCATTTTGGTTAAATACAATTTTTATTTTTAGTATTTCATTACACACTTGATTTTAACACAATTGTTAAATACTGAATATATCCATGTAAATATTTTTTTTATATATATATATATATTATTGAACATTTATATTTTTAAAAAGTTTATTATATGATAATAGTATTTTGTCTGTTTAAAAATTATGTTTTTTATATAATTTGTACTTAAACAAATTTTTATTAGAAAAATGTTAATTTAAATGTTAAATTAAGTACATAGGTACACAATATAAATATAATACTATTTTTTTAATGTGTATTTAATATGTTCTATTTGAAACTCATAAAGTTCCAATTGATTAGTTTTGTACTTAGTCTATTGATATAATGATTGTAAAAATATTATTTAGAAACTTTATAAGTACTCATACTTATATTATTAATACAATTTGTTATACTTATAAGACATAATTATAATTTGAAAAATAAATATAATAATACAAAATATAATTATATTTTTTTATTTCAACCTAATTGTAAAAAACTAATATGATGACTTCTTAAAATCGATTATGAGCGTGTTATTCAAAAATCAGATCGATTTACGTCTTTTTTTTGTAATACATATTATAAATTAATCATTTAAATGAAATGATGTATTTTTTATCTTGTTACTGCAGTATAGTGGGTAATGTCATGACTAGCTGATTAAGATGAGTTGAAGTAGGTATGGTAATATTATAATAATAGATGAATGGATAAACTTTTCTTCTCTTGTTAATCGTTCAAGATGCATATAAAATTATATTTAAATTATACATTTAATTAATTAAAACTCCTAAACAATTAAAAAATATATTAAAAATATAATAATTAAATTTTAATATAATATACTGAGTGATCAGAGTATTGTGTTTCGAAATTGGTGGGAGAAGAATAAACAGTAATAACGTTTATTATTAACATCTATTGTCAAGACTGTTTGAAACAATAAAATTGCTTATTTATTAGGTCATTTTATATTTGTCTTGTCAAACCTAACTGTCCTAAACTGATAACATATAAATTAGATATAATATTATATTAGGTAAGTAAGTATCCATGGGTTTGTTAAGGATTTTATTTTGTTAGTGGTTTTAACTTAAAAATGTAGTACCTTAACTTAAAATAATATCATAATAATAAGTAAAAACATGTATACAAATATGTTAAAAATATTCACTTTTTATTTTAATTGAGATGGATTGAACCCCTAATACCACCCTCTTGGAAAGCCCCATAAGTATCGATCTATCCAATAAACTATTGAAAAAATAACTTTTTAGATCTACTTTCTTCCCGTTTTATAATATAAAAAATGAATCACAAAATATTATTTTCTTGCTCATAGGGTTTAAACCTAGTCGATTCCTCGTTAAATATGTCCCTTATATAACATATTCATAAATTGTGTATGTGTATATGATTTTTTATATTTATGAAACTCATTATCATCTATTCATATATATGTATTTATATATATATATATGAATGATTTCGACTTTAAAATACATATTTTATTAATTCGTTAATTATTATTTTATCTGTTGCGTGGTCACGTTCTGTTTCGACGACGGGTCATCACTATGTACCTAAATTAATTACAATAGACATTAATATTCATTCAATAATTTATAAGTATTTAGTATTCTATTATTTTATAATTATCATTATTTAATACAATATATAGACTATTATTAGTATTTCATTTAAAAAATTGTTATATTTAATTATTTTCAACAATTTTTAAATGTGCAGGTATATACATATAAAATATATTTAAAGTGCCACAACAATTACTGTAATCATGAGGTGTTACAATTATATAACTTTCCTAATGCCATAAGAGGCTAAACTCCACCCAGACATAAAACAATTGGGTACAAATATATATTTACAGATGTAATAATATTAACAAATAACAATACTTAAATTAATTAATTGACAATAATATGTAGTATCTTTAATTGTGTAAATACCTATAATAGCTTATTATATAATGTTAGAGAATAATTTATGAAAAAATGATTTTTATAATTAAAAGTGATAAATACATCAATTGTTTTTACAATTTTAAACCAAATAGATATGAAACTTAAAGGTGATTAATCATTCTTTAGCATTAGTTATCATTCCTAAGTTATACCAATGCAATATATATATAGGATTTTCGCTTCTTGTTGAGTGGCTTATTATTTTTTTTTTATTCAAAATATTATTTACAATCTGCCCATAGCACAATAATATGTAAATTTGATCATAATCAAAACATTTTTAATTTTTACATGAGAAGGAAAACTTATTCATTGATAAAACCCAATGAAATTTAAATTTACAAAAAGGCACTTTGACAACGTTTTGGTTTTTTTTTTATATAATATTATTTTTATTATGTCAATAAAATATTGTAGATATTTAAAATATGAAAATTTAAAACACGTTTATAAGTTTATATATATATATATATCTAATTAGCGTAATAAAGGTATAAAAATTTAAAATAAACGTAATTTTAAGTTCTATCTGACTGTGATTTTGTTATATTCGAATATTTTTGTTAAATAGTTTGAGACATCGGAATAATGCGGATATGACTTCATACAAAGTAATTGAATCATATTTTATACATAATTTGTTCATGGACCTTGATTGATGAAAAATAATTCTAAACACATAAGTTAATTTTTATTCTTAAGAATCTTATATCATATTTATAGATATAAATCATATATTGTATTATGATCTATAGTAGTTACATGATCTAAGCTATAAGAATATACGCCATTATGCCTACACTACTCTGAGTTTTTACTAAACTAATAATTTAAATACAAAATTAATAGATGGTATAGAACTACGTTATATTATGTGTTTGTTTCTTTAATTTATAAAATTTATTTTTCTGTTAAGTTCATTGTTCATATGATATAAATTAAATGTTATTCAGGTCATAATAGTGTATCAGTATTTGTATATTGTGAAACGTTGATTTAATCTTACAATGTACTTTGAATGTCATTAAAATCCTTTGAAGAGTATTGACTATTGATCTCCACAACTAATTAGGATAAAACATTAAGATTGCACCCAATTCGTAACTATGTAGGTACTTACATTTATAAATCGTAGTAATTGGACTATTTCTTAGTAATATAAATATACTTGTGTGTTTACAATAATTTGTTTTCGATAAATGTATAACATAATTTTATAATTACAATTGCATATTATATATTGTTTTCCGATAAATCAGAAAAGGTCATCGGGATAAGAAAATGAATATAATTATTATATTAATTATGAATTCACATACGTTATACATGAAATTATAAACTATTATTATTATATATAGTGTTTAATTATTATAATAATTAATCGAAATATAGTTTTTTCATATAATATGCAATTATTTCAGTATGATGCATGTTATGTTCAAATTTTCTTAGATGTTTTAGATTTTCAATTTTGATACAATGAATTGATATTTTCTCATTCATAATGTATTTTAAAGTATTTATACTTGATTTAGTTAGTTGTTTTTTTTTTTTTGATATTTATAATATTATAATAATATTTAATATGCAGTTATCATCACATATACTTTATACTATATGTTTTACACTTACAATTTCATTTTCCTTACAATTATAATATTAAATGAATTATATAGGTACTGATGAGTTATCTCAGTATATAATATAAACAAATTAGATAAAAATTAATAAACAGTGAAAAATGTCGAAATATTAAAAAACAATTTAAGAATATTTATACTAAAAAAAATGTAGGTAGAGATATTTATAATATTTATGTTTTATTTGTATTAAAGTGTCGGCTTTGAAACACATTAGATTTTAATTAATATACAATTAAAAATGTCAAAATATTAAAAAAACATTACGAATATTTATACTTTGAGAAATTTAAATATAGGTATTTCTGATATTAATGTCTGAAAACAATATTCTTGACAATTTATCATAAATAAAACTTATTTTCAGTTCGTGGTTTAGAATTCTAATCAAAAACAAAATAAGGGTATTTTAATAAGTTTATAATTTTTTTTTTAAAAGATTTTCTAAGATCGAAAAACATTTTCAGAGGGGCAAAACCATATAATCTACCTAAAGCAACCGAATATGATAATTGAATACCTAAAATATAATAATATAATATAATTGGTATTTATTTGGATTTAGTCATATTATACGAAGTAAATACATAGTATTTAAAATATTGTAGGTACTCTTATTTATCACAGAGAATAAAATGTAGAATTAAAAATTTAGTATATTAATAATTACTTAAATTAAAGTAATTGTATTATTCGGATTAGTAATAAATATAATATACCTATAATAAGTATAATAACAAAATGACTTATTTTTAAAATATTGTAGATTACTAGTACCTATATGGCTTATCTTATCTTAGCTTATCTTATATATCTTTATTTATATCATAATAATCACCACAACAATAGTCTGGTTAATACTTTAATCATAGACGAAAATCCATCTCGAAGAAAGGAGGTGCTTAATTACCAGAAAAATTATGTTCATTATAAGCCTACAGGTTCTACTATTACTCACAAAACTGTTTGAAGGTACTAATTTTGTTTCTAGAGGTACTAAGCACCATTATTACTCCCACGATTTGTGCTTATGATTTTAATAGTATCAAAAAAATGAATCCAAAATGGAAAAAGTAGAGACCCAAAATTATCTTATGCACCATTTGAAAATTCAATTCTACTAACATATATGATACTATTATAGGTATAGTAAATATATTTATATCTATAATGTCAATTATTATTTCTTTATTTACGTATAGAAAAGTATGAATTTTGCCTAAACAAATGTCTATTGTGTGTATATACCATTTATGTATTATTTGATTTGTAATTTTATCTAGTTTTTTATTATTTCTCGAGAAATTCTTAGATTTAAACTATGTACTTTTAAAACAATAACTATTAATTTTGAAGATTAAACTCGATTCTGATAATAAACATTATATGTTTTTGACATATAAGTAAATATTTTAAAAAATAACTAATTTAAAATTTAAAATACTATATTTAAAATTCAAATACTTTTTTGGATTGTATTGGAATGATTGATAATTGTATTTTATCAAAGCTTGATTATAGTAGCCAGTAAGCAGTTTAATATATTATATTTATATAAATTGTGGTCATCTTCTATAAAACAAACTTGTAACATTTACGAGTAGCAATCGATCAAAAGTTGATTAATTTTTGGTTTTTGGTAATTTTAAGTTTTAACTTTAGTTAATATTTCTCTGATCAAGTATTCAATATTGTTAAATACCTACAGAATACGGGTACAATAATATTTTTTCCCTTGAAATAAAAATTTAACTTGTTGAATGTCAGACAACTATAAACACTGTTTCAATTTAATTGTGTAGGTATGTTAATGCTGCTACTTAGTGGGTATTAATTAATGACCTATTCAAATTTTAATTATCTGACAACAAACACTTTATGGTAAAATTTCAGTTTTATAGATTATAATTTTTTACCAATGAAAAAATATTTTTTTAAATGCTTAATAGATAACCTTGTAAAATTATTTTTATTTACATATATGACATTCAATAGTATTACACTTTTATAAAACAGAACTATAGAATGTAGTCAGTGGCGTAATTGTGGGGGGAGGCACTTGCCCCTTAATTTTATCGGGAAGGGGCAAAAGTATCATTTTGCCCCCTCTCAGATAAATCAACAGTTCAAATTTTAATATCTTTAATAAGTAATTGAAAGAATAATATTATGCAGACTGCAATTTTGACACGCAACAGTACTAACACTACTAATGTATTAATGTTAACATACAGAATAAGATAATTCGCGAGTTTTTTCACATTATCTATATTTGACGTTAATGAATCCAAAATATGTAACAAGTAATAACAAACAACTAATATGTTATAACTGGTTGTTATTTTCAGTATTTTATTTATTTCATTATGTATTAAGACTTATTAGTATAATTATTAACACTTATTATTATTAACTAAAATTAAATTAAAGTAATTCCAATGAGTTAAAGGATTGTGCTTTGTGTAGTAGTGTAAAAACAAAAATTAGGTATATGTAAAAGGAAAATGTATTTTACCTCCCCCCCACGTTTACAATTTTGGTGAGTACATTATTTCCCTAATTTTTTACCCAGTTACGACACTGGATGTAATATTATATTATATAATTATGCGTATGAGTTTGTACTTAAAGATAATGTGTGTAATTATAATCACGATGTAATAATGTTTATTATAGGTTACTGTAATATTTTAAATATATTATAAAAAATTATACTCAAACTGTCAAATAATTAAAATATGTAGGCATACATATTACTATTTAGTACTACATATTATACTGTTTATTGTTGTTTATTATATACTGTTTATAGGTACCTACACTACATACTATTCCGTAGGAGTTCTGACACTAAATATTATTTATTAAACTTTAGGTATTGTATATAATGCATCGTTATAATAACTACACACATTATTTTCAAGTATAAACTTATACGCATAACTATAATATAATATTACATCCTTTATTATCGTTGATAGGCTAATTTACTTAAAAAATAAAAACAACAATTAGGTACTTATCGAGAATCAAGATAGATTAGATGTCTGGATAATAAGTCATAAATAATAAGACTTACAAATTATTACAATATTACACTCAATTATAAAACTTTTGTAAGTCAAACCATTTAATTTCATCACAGTTCATTCTCCTCATTCTCCTCATTAGTTATGCATTTAAGATTAATAATTTGTTTAAGCAAAGTTTTTTAATTTAAACTGTGTTTTTTTAAGAAAAGTGTAATTATATTGAATGTCATATATGTAAATAAAAATAATTTTACAAGGTTATCTATTATGCATTAAAAAATCTATTTTTTCATTGGTAAAAAATCATAATCTAAAAAAGTTAAATACCACCATCGTTGTCGGATAATTAAAATCTGAATAAGTAATTACTTATTAAGTAGCAGCATTAACATATCCGCACAATTAAATTGAAACAGTATGTATAGTATCTGACATTCAACAAGTTAAATTTTTACTCCAAGGGCAAATATTATATTATTATACACGTATTCTGTAGGTATTTAACAATATTGAATATTTGAACAGAGAAATATTAATAAAAGATTAAAATATTTAATAAATGAGCAAAAGCTAAAGATTATACACAATACCTAAAGTTTAATATAATATTTAGTGTCAGAATTCCTACGGAATAATATTATGTAGTGTAGGTTAGATCTATATAAACAGTATAATATAGTATAATCTATTAGTAGTACTAAATATTAATAGATGTATCTACATACATTAATTATTTGACTGAGTATAATATTTTGCTCTATGGTTAAAATGTAAAATGTTTTCGTTAAACAATTTAAAATATTATTTAATTACCTATTACGTATTACCTATTTACTATCTATACAATTTTCGAAGTTTTATTTTACGTAATTTTTTTGAAATATAAAAAACAAATTAGAAATATTTATACTTAAAATATATAGTTAGAGGTATTTATCTTATGAATATTTAAAAAATATAACCTTAACAATTCAAATCATAAGCAGAAGTGTTCTAAAAAGTTTATAACGTTTTTTTTTTTTAATAAATTCTGTGACATTGGGTCAAGTCCACACAATCTACATAAAAGTATAAAATAGAATTTAAGCAAAATAGCTATTTATTTTTTTAGCTTGTTTACGT
The DNA here is from genome assembly GCA_013282895.1 of Eriosoma lanigerum. NCBI lineage: Eukaryota > Metazoa > Arthropoda > Insecta > Hemiptera > Aphididae > Eriosoma > Eriosoma lanigerum. The sequence continues at coordinate 6,907,667 of CM023362.1, forward strand.
TATGTACTGAGACATTTCGTTAGTATTTACTCGTATGTAATTATTTTAAACTTAATAATAAGGTAAGTGCTATAGTAAGTCTAAACATTTTATTACGACGAGTTTAAATATTAAATGTAAGAAAATCCTAAATTAAGTTTAAACACTTAAAATTACTTTATAAATTAATTTTATTGTATCAGATTAAAAATGTACTAAAATATTAATTAAAGATTAAGCAAATCTGAGTACAACATTCAATTACTTATATTATATTATTCGTATTGTGATATATTATATTATATTATATATCGTATTGTGATCTAAAACTACAAGAAAAAACTATATCCCAATTAATAATTATTACAATGAACTAACACTATATAATAATATTAGTTTATAGTTTCGTGTATGAAGTATGTGATATGTGATATGGAAATTCATATTTAATATAATGTATTAGTTTCCACCTTCGAATAACCTTTACTGATTTATCAGAACACAATTTAAGATGCAATTGTAGTTATAAAATTATTATATAACTTATGGAAATCAAATTATTCTAAACGTGCGTGTCCATTAATGTATATTATTTAAATTACTAAGAAACATTATGAGGTATATACGTAAGTGCCTATTTATATACGAATTACGAATCGAGTATTATCCCATTTTTCATTTTAATGAGTAGGTACCTAGTGGAGATCAATTCCCTATAAGAGTTCAAAGACATTCAATGTACATCGTATAAAAATAAACCATGACGTTTACATTTTACAAATTATCATAATAGATACTAATAAAGTGATAAACTATTTTGACCTGAACAACATTTATATGAGATTAACAGAAAAATAAATGAAATAAACATACACAATACGTATAACGTAGCTATATACCATTAATTATTTTTATTCAAGGTATTAGCTAGGGTAGTTAAAACTCAGAATTAGGTATAGTATAGTATACTGGCGTTTATTCATATCTTATTAGCATGTACCTACTCCAGATCACAGTATGATCTAAGGTTTTTAGAATGAAAATTAATTTTAAAAAATCTAAAAAATCTAAAACTTTTTTAAATTGTCAGAATCACAATATAGATTCTATTAAATACTTTCCCTCAATCGATTATGCAATTAACTACCCATTGCCAAATTAAAATTCACAAAATTATCCCGTTATTAATTTGTATTATTGAATGTATAATAAGTTCTTATATACTAACACAATATTTGGTTTAAATATTAGCGTTCTTGTTCTATCTACCATTGTCTACGAACAGATTGTTTTGTATAATATATAATTATAATACACGGTATGATGTCTTATCCGTATAATTCTGCTCTAACACTGTTTGCGTCTATTCAACGTCAATATAGAAAAATTATTACAGTCACATATTGAACTTAAATTGTCACGTTTAATTTGATTTTTTACATACATAAAACACTAATTATTATATGATGTTACTTAAATATTATCTGATAGCATAATATCTAGTCAATAATACTCTAATTATTGGCAATTATTTTATACTTATTTTAAATATAAAAAAAATTAATACATTTATAACATTGTGCTTTGATGACATTTAACAAAAGGCCCACGTGAGATATTCCAAAAATAATCCATTCTTTAAATTTGGTAATAAGTAGGTATTTAATATGTAAGTTTAACTCAAATTCCTCAACTATAGTTCTAAGTGACATTGATTTTTGTATATTTTTAGTCGTATAGATGGATATCACAGTCGATTTTAGACATAAAAATTTATAGTTATAACTTATAATTTCCGAAGTTTAATAATCTTAATCGAAAAATAATTTTATGCTTTATTTTCCTAATAATTAACAACGTTTTTTTTTAAATAAGGAGGAAAAAATGTAGATATTTATTTATGTATATCTTATATAAATTCAATTGTTTATGCAGGCGCATTATATCAAATATAATATAGGTACCAAATAATTAAATACTTATTACAACCAAGTATTATTATAATAAACATTATTGTGATAATAAACATAAAACATTATATGTTTTTGACGTGTAAATAAATATTTCGAAAAGTATTTTAAATACTATATCAAATACTTGATTATCGTATTCAAATGCGTATTGAGAATTTCATTTTTTTTTTAGGAGTATGTAAGTACATTTTATTCCTTATATTTTTTTAGAAAAAGTATTTTTATCTAAGTTTGACTACAGTAGCTAGTATAATATACTACATGAATTGTGGTCATATCCTATAAAACAAACTTGTAACATTTATTAGTCGCAATCGATAAAAAGTTGATATTTTTAGGCTTTTTCTCGTTTATAAAATTTGCTAATATTTGAATGTTCAATATTTTAAAGTACCCAAAGAATACGAATATAACATAATATTTGCCCTCGGAGTATTAATTATGCTTGGTGATTAAGATTGTTATTACGTCTATTCAATAAGTATTAATTAATTATCCTAAATTTTAATTGCCCGACAACGAACACTTTATGGTTGATGTTACAGTTCTCTAGACTATAATATTTTACGGATGAAAAAATTAATTTTAATGCATAGTACCCTATTTTAATTAATTTTATATATAACATATAATTATAAGACATTAAAAAGTATTATATTTTATATGTATAAAACAGAACTACAGGGTGAAATATTTTGTTTCATTTACATTAAATTAACGCGTATGCGTTTAAACTTAGAAATAGTAGATGTATGAGGTTATTTATTATATTGTACTAATTATTGGAATTATCCTTAGTAACGTTCTGAATAAATTATTTCAGCTATTTCGTTCAGAATATTTTTATTAATCCTAATTATACACGAATTATTTTTTACTTCGTATAATATGACTATATCCAAATATGTAGGTAGTTGCAGTGGTGGATTTTAAGGGGGGGGCTATGTTGTCTGGACCCCCCCTCCAATACACCAATGTGTATAAATTCAAAAATTGAGCTAAATAAAGTACCAACTAGATGAAATTTGGTATAGAAAAGGTACCTTATTTGTGGTAATGGAACCATTATTTCTACCCGAAAAATGGTTATCATACATCAGTAAAAAAAATATAATAAAAAACCTATAAAAAATTGCCAATTTTCCTCTTCCCAAGGAAATACTTTTGGGAAATTTAAAAAATGAGCTTAATAAAGTACCAACTAGATGAAATTTGGTATAAAAAGGTCCTCTTTTTGTGATGATCGGACCATTATTTCTACTCGAAAAAAGGTTTTCATAGATCAGAAAAAATAAAAAGCCTACAAAAAAAATTTGCCTGTTACAATTTTCAAAATATTTTGTAAAAAGATTAAGTAATATAGTATTGGACTTCTATAAAATTTTCAAACAGATAATCCTAAAATTGTATTAATTTTTTTTGGGAAAACGTTCAAAGCTCTATATTTTTCCAAATAATTAACTATTCCGTTCCAAAATTTTAACACGCTTGTAAATAACCTATGTTAATACTCAAAAAAATGTTCCAGTCCCTACGATCAAAACTTAATTCGTTATCACCAAATAAAAAATTACGGAAATCGTAATTTTGCCGATTTTTTGGTAGTTTTCTTCTCCTAGGAAAAAACTTTTAAGAAATTTGAAAAATGAGCTTAATAAAGTACCAACTAGACGCGATTTGTTACCGTAAGCATACCCCACTTGTGATAATTGGACTATTATTTCTATCCAAAAAAATGTTTTCATACATAAAAAAAAAAAACATCATTGTAGAAACAATTCATTCCTTGCTCCGTTTAGAATCTAAAAAATAATGCAAAAAAAAACCCTTTTTCCGGTATTGAACTCGTAATGGTGTGACTACTGTATATGACGCGTTTACCATTAGATTATAAAGAAATTATTTTTAAAATGAAAAATTATTTAGGTATTTAAAATAACATTACCTAAATGTCATACTTTATATTTAAATGAAAATAATTCAAAAACTATTGTTTTCCGCAAATTTTCGTTTGCACCATTATTTCTAAAACACTAAAATACGTGTTTCAAAAAAAAAAAAAAAACAAAATTCGAGGGGTAGCTAAAGTAAATTTATGCCCAAAAATAATTAATGACATCTACCATCTACGGCCAGATATCAAGTATTGACAAAATGTTATCGGTTATAAATTTATAATAATATAATAATATTATTATAAATTTATAACCGATAACATATTATGTTATATTATTTCATATTTATTGTACTTCCATATAGAATAGTTAGAAAAATAAACAAATATATTATATGTACATACATACTCATCCATATATATATCATGAATACATTATACTATATATTTGCAAGAAATAATTATATTATTAATAATAAACGACAATAGTCATTGCACATGAAAAGTAATAGTTGTAATATAAATATATTGTAATAATGTATATTTAAAATTTATTAATTTATTTTTAATTTTTAAACAGGACAGATAGTGATAAAGATCAATTATTTTTATTCCATCTAGATAAAAAATAAAACATGATTTAAAGTCATCTAGATAATATTTCAGATAATTTTATCTAGATAGTCCCAACACTGATCAACATTATGAAAATTCTTCAAAAAGTTATCCTCATCAAAAATAAAAAATATTTATTGTATTTAGATTTTTAGATGAATAAATTTGAACAGTAATCAGTAATATGTGCAAGTATATAAATTAAATAATAAATTATTTTATCATTACTGTTAATTAAAAGAATTATGTTAATCCTAGTTTTTTGATGATTATAAAATTTTATTTTATTATAAAAACTAATACAAATCTATAAATTCAAAATAATTATTTACATTACTACACTTATCTAATGTTATCAATATAGACATATTGGTTGTTGGTGGTCACTATTATAATAATAATATTAAATATATATTTATAAGTTGTTATGTAATATTTGGTATTATTTATTTTATAATTATTTTAATAATTAGACAAATAGTGTTTTGTTACTATTATGTTATAACATATTAATATATTATAAATAAATAAATGTATTAAATTTTAAATGGTATCCTTAATATTACTATTATACAAAAAAAGCGTGAAGGTTGATTCCAGATGTTATTCTTTCGTCCCTTGGAGAAATTAGTGGTTTAATGTAATTAAAATTTGAATGCAGTTCAAATAATTGCATTAGAAAATATGATTCTGAGCGAAACTCATTATAATACAATATATTATACTGATAAGTTGTTTCAAAAGTTTACTACCTATGAGAATACTCAAAAAAATTTCAAGTACTACATTTAAAATTACGATTTCTATCAATTTTGACGTTTTTCTATCATTTTTTGGTAGTTTTTCTTTTCTTTAGGAAAAAATTTTGAGAAATTTAAAAAATGACCTAAATAAAGTATCAGCAATATGCAATTTTATACCGAAAGTATATCCATAACATAGTTGTTAATCGGACAGTTATTTTTACCTAAAAAAGTGTCTTCAGATTTTTAAAAATATAAAAATCAAACATCAAAGAAAATGTTAGTTTAAAGATCTTTCAAAAAAAAATTGGCTTTCAATTTTCAAAATATTTTGTAAATAGATTAAGTAGTATATGATTAGGTTTCTATAAAATTTTCAAACTGATAAACCCAAAATTGCAGGTAATATTAAACATTATTGGAAAAAAGATCAAAGCTCAATACTTAGTCAGAAAATCAACCAATCCGTTATAAAATTTTCCATCTATGTAAACTACCTATGTTAATACTCAAAAAAAGTTTCAAGTTCCTACGATTAAAACTCAATTAGTTATCATGAAATAAAAAAAAATTAAATAACAGAAACCGAATTTTCCCAGCATTTTTTTTTTCTCGAGGAAAAACTTTTGAGAAATTCAAATATGAGCTAAATAAAGTACCAATTAGATACAATTTACTAGCGAAAAAATATCTTAATTTGAGGTAATCGGACCATTATTTTTATTCATAAAAAAAATCATTTTAAAACTAATACATTGCTCAGAATCTAAAATAAATGTATAATAATAAACATGTTTTGTTTTTAAATAAATTTTGATTTGCAATGTGAACATGCTGTGAAAATTACAGTCAAATTGAACTTAAATTATTACGTTTTAGTTTGGATTTTTAAACATATACACTTATAAATTTATAATACGTATATGATCAATACACAAGTATTTAGCCATGGATATGATATCACTTGTATTTTGAATACTTATCATCAGACCACAACTCATAAAATGCAGTAAAAATTATGCTATAGTTTTTTAAAATATCGAAGTTTAATATATAAGTGTTCTGCTAAACAAATGTTTTTTTATATCTACTTCAAATGTATAATAAAGTGGGTTGGTTTTTTAAATATTTTTAATTTAAATAAATTGTAAAACTAATGTTTGAAAGTTAATACTACAGAGAGCACCTATATAAAATATATTATAATTTGTTAATTTGAGTTTTCAAAAACAGCCAATTTGTAGGCTATACCTGAAAATATTAAATTAAATTTAGATGATAGTACACCTAACCATCTGTTATTTTCACAATGTAGGTAGTATAATATGATTAGTAATGAATATTGGATAAACTTCAAATAATTATTTAATTTTGGTTTTGTTTAAGAACTAAAATACTATAATATAGAGTAAATATTTAAAAGGTATTAGTAAAAATATAATGGAATATTTATTGAAAATTGTATTACAACATTTCACAAAAAATTGTAATGTTTGTGATTTGTGTTCTACAAATAGGACAAGTCTGTCTATATTCTATCCACTTCTTGATACAAGTGTCGCACAACTCGTTATGCTTACATGGTTCCAAAATGACATTTCCAACATTTTCTTCAAAACATATTATACAGCTCAATCCTTCTACGTATCCATCTAAAAATTATAAAAAGAATTAAAATGTAATTTACAAAATTATTATTTATAAATAATAAATCATACCCAATTTGTTGCGAGGCTTTCTGATAATGTCGAAATTGTTTACTACAGTAGGAGTAATTGTTGCACTCATTTGTGAAATAAAGCTTAAATGTTCAATTACGTCATCCCTATTTAATTGGCTTACATCTAGGTTCCTTAAAGGTAAATTCCTTGAAAGAATCAAATCATGTATGGCGAGTGAGTAAGGTGAACTACGACGACGTGGTAAGACGTTCAAATTTTCTCGTGGTAAGACGTTCAAATTTTCTCGTGGTAAGACGTTCAAATGTTCTCGTGGAGTTGTATTATTCAAATTGTCCGATCTAATTGATCTTGGCACCAAAAATGAATCCTCTTCTTCAACTGTTAAGTCGATAATAGCTCCGTTTGAAATGTTAGAAGTTGTGACTCCATTAACGGAATCGTTGCTAGCCTGATTTCCAGTACCGGATGAATTACTTTGTTGAGACATTATGGTTTTTTTATGATCAGACTACGGTGCAAGATAATTACTATTCGTATTATTATATCTTTTTATATTGTTTATATAAAACGAATGCAACGCTCTGGTGTTTGGAAAAAAACAATGAAAATATTAGTCATCAAAACGAACACTATAAATCAATAATATACTTACGTGTATGTCGTAAATGTGTGCTGTTCGTCAATTCGTTTGAGCCTTTGACTTCAAGAAATGCCAAAATTTTATCGTTTATACCACGACTACCGACAATGACAAAACGATTCAACGCAGGACAAAACGCAAATGACGCGCGTCAGTGCGTCGGTTTGTTATTTCTCACCATTGTTCGTTATCAGTTTATACACTATTCAACAGGCGAATGTCATGGAGCGTCGGAGGGACAATTTTCTAATTGGTCGGCGCGGTGAATAAACGCGCCAAATATTTGTTGTTTTGTGGCGGGCTGCACTGTCAATGACGCTACTCCATGATTGAATAAAAGACCGTTCACCGTGAAACGTGATAATTTAGAAATTGTTCACTATATATTTTATGGTATTTTTCGATAACAGAACATGCAGTTAAGGTTATGTAATTTTGGTAATTGGTATATTCAGTACGTTACCGCGTGCTATAGAACATAACACAGAACCTACTATACCGTGGTATTATACAGAGTGGTAATACAAGTTATAAAAATATGACGTGTAAACGACCGCTGCAACCCTTATATAAAAAGTCAAAAACTTGTCATGTCATCGGCACATGTTCTCCGTTTCTGATTGGCATTTTCTTTATCACATATCAAGCCGAATAGCTGATAGCGTATTAATAATATTTTATTATTCAAATATTATCATGACAAAATAATACGATAGATAATAAAATAATAGATAGAACTAGACACGGGAACTGTATTATTATTATTTATTTTATAAAAACATAAGAAAAATACTAATAGATTACATTTAATATTAATTTTCAATTCAATTATATAAGATTTTTAAAACACATGCAGTCCCAACAGAGGCGTATTTAGCAATTTATAAAGAGGAGATCAGTTTTTGTTTTAGAAGCTTTCACAAAGCTGACCCCCCCCCACCACCATTCCCTCCCCGTTTAATAATATTAAAATAAACTGCAAAATAATAAAAAAAAAAAAACACGTTCTGTATTTGTATACATTACAATGCAAAATCTGAAACAGGTGGCAAAATAAAATTATTAATATTAATTTCGTTTTTTTTTTTTGTTGATCATGGGGAGGGGATTTAAAGTTAAACCTTTTGTCTATTGGTGTAAACAGAATGTGTACGCGACAAATTTTATCTAAGATAATTGATAAATAAATTTATCCTAAATGTCTCTTAAATGTTTCTGTTTTTGTTTTTTTGGTGTGAACGAATGTTTACCATTTGTTGCCGTTTTATATTTGTCGCCAAATTTTAAAAATGTACAATGTTGTTGTTTTGTCTCTCTAGTGTAAACCCGGCATTATTCTACTTTTCTTTAAATATTCCTTAAATTTAGGTAGTTTTCCTTCTTTTTGGAGAACTATATTCTTATCTTTAAAAAAGGAAATTTGTCTTTTATCAAAAGTTATGGTCCTATCTCAAAAATATCTATATTACCAAAATTATTTACTAAAATTATCAATTCTAAATAAATTAGTTTTCTTATTTGGTCACCAGTTAATATTCAACATTTTTAAATATCAGAATCAGTTCAATGGTTTCTTTATACTATATTCTTTATTATATTATATTATATTATATAATATTCTTTATATATATTTCTTATAAATGCTTTATATATATAAAGTCTATTTTATTCTTATGATGGTGTATTAGGTTTAGTTAATATTCCTACAAAAAAAAAAATCGTAGAAACTACTTAAATTTAATATTTCTATACGATTGATTAAACAATAATCTTGATTGTCTTCAAATATTAAACAAAATATATTTTAAAATGTATAATAGAAAAAGATTTAGAGAAATATTTTTAATGTTAAAATTAAATATTTGTTATCATGTCTAGTAAATACTTTGATGACTTTAAGTAATTATGCAAATCTTAATTAATTTTTTTGTAGCCCCATATATCACTCATAATTTTTATTTTTATTTTTATACTTGTAATTAATAATTTATTGTGAAATTAGTAATTATTACATATATAGTTTGTTGTAACCCAGCTATTTCTTTTGTATGTTATTTTCAGAATAATTATTTATTATAAAATGTATAAATTTAATTCTATAATGCTAATTTTATTGTAAATATATATTTACAATATAATTATTTTATTTGTTATAACAGATATTGATAACCAGTTGTATATATTAGAAAATACAAATGTAACTTTGTCCAAATATATTCTAGAATAGAGTTTATCCTACATATTTTATTAGTTTTAAAGTAAATTAAATTACTGAGGGAAATAGTTAATTGCCAATCATATTTAGGAAGTCAGAGATTTAAAATTTGATTTTTATAAATTTGGATGCATTAATAATAAATTAAAATACAAAAGTTCTGGTGTCTTATGCAATTCAATGTGTCATCATAGTTCTTCATGTAATAATAAATAAGATTAAAATCAAACCATTTGTTTTTTTTCATTTTAATAATATAATGTACTTATGTATTCATATAGATATTAATTCCTAATATTTGAAATTATATTTCAACTTGTACAAAATCTACAATCATATTCATGTATGATAATTTAAAATGATATCACATCATTAATTTTACCTAACTTTACCTTACTACTATTTTAAGACTATATGCTAATTTTATATTAGGTTGCTTAATCTTAAGATTATCCATATATAAAATCATTTATTAGATGCTTAACTTAATAAGGCCATGGATAATATTAATATTAACCGGCTATCATAACATTCTCTGGATCCTTAGCCCTTTGCCCCCTATTTATACGCTGATGGTTAAACTAATATTTTGATAAAAATCTAATTTTAACCTTTATGACATGTTAAGAGACATTTAATGAACTTTATGAATATACACTCTTTTTAGGATTTCTTCGTATTCAAAAGCTAATTCTGTGAGATTTACATCACTACCTAATTAAAAATATCATGTACATTTTTTATATTATCTGTCGGTTAACGTGAAATAAATGGAAGTTATAAAAAAACATAATATATTATTTGATCATGTCTGTATCAATGTCGATATAATAATACTTTCATATAATAATTCATTTGTTTTGAACTTATACTTATGATAAAACAGTTAACAATATTGTGATTTCATTTAACATTATTAAATTTAGGGTATTCATTTCTGTGTTTTGTTCATGATTCATTAAGCTGTATTCATTGAATTTATAATTGCATGGTTATTGATATAACATTGTGTAATAATAATAATGGTTATGATATTGCTGTAAAATTAATTTTATTAAATATTAATATTGACAAAAAAAAAAATAATAATAATAAGAGTATAATATTATAATATAATTGAACAAGTAAACAATATAAATAGGCTATTTAAATTAACATGTAATTTAAACAAGAAGAGGTTATAATTTTAATTATATTTAAAAAAAAAAAATTTATATAATCAAATTCATCTTATTTCCATTAATAATTTAATATTTTAAAGCAAACAACTGTTCTAATTTTGCTATTATATGATTAATAATATAATATACTATTACTACTAAGTAATGCATTTTAATTTTTTGTTTTAACTTTTAGAATATATTTAACAGTAAATAATTAAACAGTTAAATTTACATTATAATTTGCAACTACATTGCTGCACATTATGTGTAAATTAATAGAAACTGGCCTCATTCTACTTGGTACATACATAAACAATATTATAAGGTCTATAAAATGATCTTTAATCTATTGATAATAAGTTAAATTAAAGATATATACTGTTTTAAATTGTTTGGAGGGTCTACATATAGTTTATGATCCAAGGTTTATAAAACATGTTTTTTTAATTAAAATTATAATACCATAGTCATATAAGTTGTGGTCTGAAATTAAGGATATGAAAACCCAAAATTTTTTAATTATTAATTTTTAAGAAATCTTATTAGGCAGCAAAAACTAGAATATATTGTAATCAAGTTACTCGTGAAGAAATTCACAGTTTACTTTAAAACAAGAACGGTTTTTAAAATATTTACATTTACGTTGGCTTCTACTGCCTTTTATGTTTTGTGAAACCAATCGTTTTCTTTGATACAAATTTTGCCTACCACTTCTAGAATAGTCATAACTTTTGTAATTGATGCCATCACTTCTGGATCTGTTCAAACCAGTACCACCTCTTTTGGAATAGTTCCTTTTGTTGAAACTATAGCTACCACGGCTAGAATTGTTCATACCTCTATTTTCATTACTTTCACTGCCAGAATAGTTGTAAGTAGTATGATCATGACTACCTCTACCACTTGTTACAAAGTATGGTGGTTTCATATAGTTGGGAGGTGTTTGATGATGCCAGTATTGATTCTGTTGAATAGAAGAATGGTAAGGATCATGAGTAATATCTTGGATTACTGGTAAATGGTAACGGTTGTAATGTGCAATTTGATTCTGCATGTTCATCATCTGATTATGGTAAGTCTTCATATAGTTAAAGTCCGGACCCATTCCCATCGGATTATTGGGTAGCATGTTCCAATTCATTGAGTTACCACCGTATCCTGAGTTCTGGAATACATCCATTAACATTTTAGGCACATTTGATAGACTATTCATATCATCCTTAATTGTTGGCCAAGATAAGTATTTGTATACCAACGATTCATCCTCTGTCAAGTTTTCCATTGGTACCATAAGTGGTTTATGATACTTTGAAGTAAAATCTGCATTATTGGGTTCAGCTGGCGTATCAGACATTCTAATACAATAAAAAATATTACATTACATTATAGTAAATATCAGATTTGAAACGTATAATATATAAAATAATTTATAAAACATATAAAATGTATAGTATATAATACAAAATTATATATGTTTTATACTGTATAAAAATACATTTATAATTTAAACTAACTCTAAAAAATGGAAATATAAATTATAAATAGACAATTGTGGTGCTATTAATCTATTATTAATAATAATGAGTATCTCATCGCAGACATATTTATAGTAAATTCATTGTATTTGTGATATTTATAATACTTTCAATATTTTAATATTATATTATACCTACACGAAAAATTAAAGTAGATATCTGGTATAGTATATTATATAATATTATAGTTCATTAGTATGTGTCTTGTTATCGTTGTATTTACAAACACAATTATTTTCAAATATAATTATTAATTTGTATGTAATATAAATAATAATTTGTTTATGTATTAATTAATAAAGAATAAAAGTATCATATGTAATAGAAAAGGACTTATTTTATATGTATATAAATATTCCATATTATTAACTTGGCAACATTTAAATTTTATTTTAGAATATGAATATAAAAATATATTATATTTTGTGTCTGTAGCAATATTTTGTTATTTTCTATTTAGAAAGGTACATATTTAAAAGAATGAAAAAGAAAATTAGAAACAAAAAGATTTTTTTATAATTTATAAAACATAAATAATTTTTAAGTACCTAAAATATTTGTACCAAGTATAAAAACTAAAAACCTAACTTAATATATGAAATAGAAAATATTTTTAATTTTTTAAGAGTGAATTTCAAAAACAAAACATACATTTTACTCATTTTATGTTTTATACGTGTGGTATTACATAAAACATTTTATACACGTATATACCTATTCTGGAAATACTATTAAAGAGTTAGTTATACCACAGAATATATTTAAAATTTAATCTTATTTAATCTAAATATCTAATGTAATAATTCTTAATCTTATGTAATACATATAATACAGTGATCAGTGACATAATATAACAATGCATATTTGGTGTAAAATATGTTTAATTCAATTCTTTTGTGAATTTCAATTTTGATAAACAAGCCAATTATTTTAAATCCACAGAAAAAAAAAATCAAGACTACAAAGTCCTAAGCTATTAATGATAATCTTAATGTTTTTAAAAATATTTGAGACAACCAATAGTGTCCCCATAGAGTATACTACATATATGCAGTATACTCTCAAAGTATTCGGATAGAAGGATATACATTTGTTATGAAATTAATTTGTCGTATTGTAGAAAATTTAGATCGATTAATGTTTCCATAGAATATTTCTAGAAAAATATATTTTCCTAATATAACAAATCGGATTCTATATATTTACATTTAATATTCAAATAATAATATTGTAAAAGATCACCCCATTGCAATAACGAAATAATATTATTGTATTAAGCTATTATTTAATATTGTATAGTGTTTTTATTTATTACTTTCTTCAATTAATAATTATGAATACCAAATCCAAACAATTTGCTACTGCAAATGAAAAATAAAAGAAAAGAAAGATCTTGAATTAAAAAATGTGGAAGGATAATTCCGGACGTTCTTCCTTCGTCCCTTCGATCCTCGGAAAAATTAGTGGTTTATTGTAATTTATAATTAAGATTTGAATGTAATGACATAGCATTCGAAATTATGATTCTGAGAAAAACTTAATTAAATGCAATATATTATACTGATAATCCGTTCCAAAATATTTTCTTTAATATAGAACACCTATTTTAATACTCAAAAAAATTTTCAAGTCCTTTTAAACAAAACCTAATTAGTTATCATGAAATAAAAAAATTTTAAATAACGAAAACATAATTTTGCCAATTTTCGATAATTTTAACTTTAAAAGCTTATAAAAAAAATTGTCAGTCACAATTTTCAAAATATTTTGTAAAAAGATTAATTAGTATATGATTAGACTTCGATAAAATTTCCAAACCGATAAACCAAAAATTGCAGGAAATATTAAACATTTTTTGGAAAAAATTTCAAAGCTCAATACTTAGTCAGAAAATTAACCAATCGTTTCCAAAAATTTTTTTCTAATGTAGAACACTTATGTTGATACTCAAAAAAAATTTCAAGTCCCTACGACTAAAATTCAATTAATTATCACGAAATAAAAAAATTTTAAATAACAGAAACCGAGTTTTTCCGATTTTTTTGTCATTTTTTTCTCCCAAGGAAAAACTTTTGAGAAATTCAATAAATGAGCTAAATAAAGTACCAACTAGATACAATTTGCTAACGAAAACATACCCTATTTGTGGTTAATTGGACCATTATTTCTGCTCGAAAAATTGTTTTCATTCATAAAAAACATCATTATAAAACCAATACATTCCTAATAGATTACTAAGTAATAGAAATACTTACACCTTTGCGGAGACGTAATTAGATAATGAATAGTTATCTTCGTAGAACCTTTTAATCATTCTTTCTCGGTCTTTACTTCCAGGATAGACTCTATTACCGTTTATACAAGTAACTTGTGGTATTTCGATCAACAAACTATCATCTAGTTCATGCCAATTAGTTTTGGGTTCCATAATGTCTAATGACTCTAAAATTATAAATTTATTATTATATATCTTTTAAAAGTATTTATTTATATTTGTTATACTTAATGATCGATATCCAAGATAGTTAGTTCTAATAGCTTGATTTTTGGATAACATAGCTTCAATTGTTTTTGCTCTAATGTCTAAAATAATAATTGATTACATAATTTGTTTTTAAATGACAAAGAAATGTGTATTAATATTTTTAATTTTTACATAAAATACATAAAATAGTTTGAATAATTTAAAAGATACAAATAATAAAATATATATTTTACCTCTCTCAAATTCGTAGAACTTTAAATATGAAATTTTCGCTAATTTACTTTTTGGTTTCCACGAAACAGATTTCTTTGACAATGTGCTTTGAATATAGAACGGGACACTTTTTAAACTATTCTTGTCATTGTTATTGTTTTTAGTTAGTTTGTCGAAAGCTAAATATTTTTTAAATTAATTTAATAAAATATAGTAATATAATAGTATAATATAATATAATAGTATATTTCAAGTAATTATGATACATATTTACAATTTTTGTTACCATTTTGTTCATTTGTTTCATCAGTATTTTCCAATTTGAATGTAGAATCTAATGAATTATTTTGTTGAAACTGTATAAAAATAATTAATAGCCTGTTAGTATTATACAAGTTGTAATAAATTATAACATAAAATACTATAAAAAAGTATTTATCAAACCATAACTGAAATAACCTAAATAAACAATTATTTTAAAATAGTAAGAATTACTTTTAATATGAAGTGATTAGCTATTTACAAAGAATATTTTTTTCATAAAATGGTTATACAAATGTATGCAATGACTTTTCTTATTATTTTATATCAATAACAAATAGTAGGTGTTGGTAATTTCAATATTATCTTATATATATTTTATTATATTTACAATGATAAAATATCAAGAAAATTATTTAAAAAATGGTGTTAGACTAATGTATTACATATCAACGGTATTCCGACAAATTATCGCCAGTAAAATATATAGATATAAAAAAATATTGTTGTTAAAATAAATATAGCCAAACGTAATAATCGTGATGTTACAGTATCGCTGTTAAAATATAGGAATGGCTTTAATTAATGATTATATTGGTAATGTTACTGATGATAATAACTTAAGTAAACGATTATTGTGTTGAAGGGTCAACTGGTTTCACTTCTGCCAATGTGCCAGTTTATCTTAATCTTTAAAATAATTTTAGACATTAGATTAGGCATCACAACATTTTTCCGACAATACTATGTATCTAGTTTCCTGTATACATGCATACTCATAATTCCTGAGATTTAAATTTAGTGTATACCTAATATTTCGTATTCGAAAATTCAATTGAAAATATAATTTTAAAGTCTTAACTGCTATTAATTTATTATTATTTTTTCTTAAAAATGGAATTAAATATTACCAAGGGTAGTCATTTATTTATACACGAGGGTTTTACTGTTACAAAAGAAAAGAATGGTTCTGATTATATGGTATGATTCAGTGGTGTGTCATACATGTGTGCAAATGTCACAGGACCTTAGATAAAGGGGTTCATTATTACTCAACGTTAAAAAATAAAATAAACAAATAATTAAACCTATACCTTTTTAATAAATGTTTACGGCTGACTAATACATTATTATAAACATTTAATTTATAAAAACTAAAAGTAAAAATACAGACAAGAGACGAAGCACAACACGATTCGATCAAAAGGAGATGTTCAGAATTTCAGATGGTAATTGGCGGGTGTTCAAGTCAGATGCCAGCCACCAGTTGCCATGTGTCAGGATGATGAAATAACATAAATATTTGCATCACAGCAATGACTCGACAATTTAAACAGTGTTACAGTAGGATAGATTATGCATTTATTTTTAACGATCGACGTATGCAAATTATGTAATATTTTGACTATAAATATAAATTATAACAATACGTTGTATTATAAATCGATGAATTTGGTTGACTAACATTCATTGAAAGTAAAAACCACGATCCGTCGAAATAAATGCAACTTAAGAAATTTTATATTTATAAAAAATGTAAAACTATTTAAATATTAAATAATAAACCTAACGCTAACGAGATTATAACATATTGAATATACTCGTAAATCTGATATTATTATATATATATATATGATATTATAATATAATTAATCTTACAGATTAATTTCAGTTATATATATATCCGTAATGATTCTAGATGTCTAATAGCGCAGCGAAATTTTTATTTTCTAGAATGCCTCAAATTTCCCAATTCCAATTATTTACTCATCAGCAAATCATATATTTATCCATATAAAATCATTTCAATAATAAAAAAATTAAAAATTTATTGCAATATTTTTAATGATGACAGATAATGTCTCCAAGAAAGTGAAAACAGTTTGTTCGACATGTTACTGGTGTTATCCGTTTTACATAAATTCAAAAACTATTACTAATTTATTATTTTTGGGTATTTTATTCTGAAATAGAAAATGTGTTGGTTTATTTATTAAAAAATATCAAACAATAAAGTCACATCTAATATAGTTAAAATTAATATTTATATGAATAATTAAAATATTAAACTGATAGAACTTTATTATAGGTATCTACCTGTATATTTTTTTACAATATATTTAAATATGGTATATTTTGAATATAAAATATTCTCCCTTTATCTGACTAATTTTTTACAACAGGACATTTCCCCTTATTATGTTAATGTCCTTAATTATAGTTTATTTATATTTATTAATTAAGTAAAATATAATACTAGATAAGTGGCTAAAACTGATAACATATAACATATGTATATAGTATATTAGGTATAGATATATCATCTTACCCATGAGATTGGTTCCTTATTTATCGATTTTATTTTTAATGCTGATTTTAAATCAGATGTTACATTCTCTGCTACTTGTATACAGTCAAACAGTTGATGAGAAGATGATGGTTCATTATCTTTTAATAATTTGGATTGTGGCATGGATGGAGAATTCAAGGTCAATGTCGAAAAATTTTCTAGTAGCGAGAATGAAATATCTAATGGGGATATGTTGTTCATTTTTTATTTTTTTAGATATACGTTTATAATTTAGATATTTATTCTTTTGGTATTTAGATCTGAATTTAATAGGTACCTAAAAACAATATTTTTATAAATTTAAAAACTCAATAAATACCTACACATCAATTATTATAATATAAATTATGATCAATGGTAATTTTATTTTGGTATATATATATAACCTTTAAAATATCAATATTTTGTTCATTAATAGTTTTGGAGAGTTTATATATATATTACTTAATACCTACTATAAAAGTTGAAATCAAATACCAAATTACTCAAATAAGGAAGAAATATCCATAGGCATAATAGTAATAACATTTAAAAACTACCTATTGATTATAATATAGATAGACCGCAGACAATATTTAGCTGAAACTTAAATGTATAATATTATATTTATCTATATTGATTAATTAATTAACAATATTTTCAAGTAAACTATAATCAATAATATTACTGATATTAAAATTATTTATATTTAGGTATTATGTCATATAATATTTAAAAAAAACATTTATTTAAATAAAAAATAAATACAGTGTTGTCTGTTCCATTTTGCAGGTATCTGCAGTAAATATCTCAGCCGGATGATCTTGGATTCTAAAATAGTTTATTCGAATAGATTTAGGATAAAAAGATACACATTTCGGACGTAATTTAAAAACGTAATTATTTTGGTGCGCGCATGCACAAGACAACATCAATTTTTCAAAATAGCAAACCACCATTTTAGTCATGAATTATTTTTCTTTGATTTTTATCATCATTTTAAATGGTAAAATCAACTTCATAAGTTAAAAATTACGTGAGTGAGAGCTAAATGAATATTTGAAATTATAATCAAATTTAACTAATAAAACAAAAATTAGATAACTAATTAGGTACACTATAATAACTTTACTCGTTGTATTTGAACTTTTTTTTAGTTAGGTATCTAAAAAACATAATAATACACTAATGTAAATAATTAGAATAATTTTATATCGATTAATTTCACGTAAGCGTGCAACATAATTTTTTTAAATCGCAACTCATGTTTTTGACATTGGAAAACGTATATTTTAAAAATAAATTTTTTGACCCTACAACTATAATATTTAACCTTAAACTTGCCTGAGATACAGCTAATTGATTAAGAATCAAACTAGATATAATTTGGGTATATTTTTATAGGTACCTACAATAAGATAACAAAATATCTATTAATATTAACTCGTATGATATTAAATTGTAATTATATAAATTATTTTCAAACATAAAATAAAATATTCATTGTCATAAAATATAATTGTATTTTGATTTACAGAAAATGTATATATATATTTTTTTAAATTTCAGTTAGCTATTATGAATTAGAATGAACTGGTAAAGGTTTAAATTTATGTTCATTTTATAAATTATAATGACTAATTTCATTTTAAATGTATTTTTATCATTATATAGATATGGTTAAATTATAGTAATAATAGTAGGGTATCTACGTTTCACATACCTATCATGTAATAATAATATTCTTAAATTGTAAGGAATTTCCTAAATATCCCATAATATTCTATTAAATAATGTATAAAAAAATGTTTTGAGTACAAAATTAAGTCTAGAACAAATTAAAGAATATATATTATTACATGATATTATAATCTAAAATTTAAAAATCTAAACTCAACTTCTCAATTATAAAAAAAGAGCTTATAGGTATCCTATTGAATATTTTATATTTATCGACGTATCGTACACAAATTTAATTAATAAAATAAAAACAAGTAGATACCTATTTAACTATTTTATAGAAGTAACAATAAAGTTATTATAGTATTTTTTTATTTAATACCTAGGTTTCTATACCAATGGTAATTAAGTACCTCAGCACTGTATTTTTAATATTATACGTTAAAAAATAAATACCTATGTATATATAATTTTATATATGAAATATGAAAACATTAAAAAAACAAAATTATGGCCATCCGTAGTAAATAGTAATTTAAAATACATAATACTAATTTGAATATGTCATGTACGATATGTACCTACTTACTATGTACTATGTCTTTTGGCTGAACGTTCAAAAACTAAGGCACTAAGACTAATTAATTAGGTACGATTATATAACAAAAAAGATTAATGTCGATTCCGGTGTACACGTCTAGAACGAATGGCGTTTGATTTTAAATATTCATCGACGGAACCTGCAAGTCTTGAACCGAGAGCTATAATACTGCTCAGAGTACCACCTAAGTTCAAAGTCAAAATGAACACTATCCAGTAACCAAATATTCGTTATTCTTTAATCTATAATAAGTGAATGATCATAGTCCACAAACAAGATGCTGGGCTAATTAATTAAATTATACCCAAGTCCAAGTGTAAGATGTTTATAAAAAAAACAATATAAATTGATCATTGACCATAAAGTTGTACTTTATACCTTGCATGTGGCACGTGGTAATTTATCGATTGACCTGCATTATTCGAATATCACTTAATACACAGTAATTTATGCAGACTACGATAAATAGATAATAAAATATATTTTCCATTGTAAAAAACAACATAACTATTTGATAAAAAAATGTTCAATGCAGTTCAATCTGGATTGAGTAATGTGGTTTAATTAAAACTCCAGTAGAAAACAAAATGAGATAAAAATTGTGATTATTTCGTAACGATGAAAACATTAACAAGAATAGTGACTTATATTGATTAATAGTTTGTATTTAAATATGAATTGTTATAAAATAACTAATTTCAGTTGGACGGTATTTTTTAATTACTACTTTTTTATTTGTAAATATTATGATAATATTGCGAAATATAAATGCATCTGAATTGGTTCTCATCCATACCTAAAATTTGACAACTCAAAAATTGTATGGAAAAGATCTTTAGATAGATATATTTTTATATAAGAAAATTATATTCAACAAGATAGCACATTTAACCCAACAAAGTGGACAGATTTCACTAACCTATTATTTAAATTAGATTATCATTATTTATTTCATAACAGAAAATTGAGTTTTATTTCTCATGAAATCGAAAAATAATTCGCATTTCGTGATGCAAAATCACCTAGGATATGTAACAGAGATCGAAAAGAATGAACTGAAAACATAATCGGTTTTTTTTCAGTTAGCATATCACCGGGAACCAATTATTAGGATATTCCGGAGAATATTGTCCCATATGTTATATTATATATTTATATCCTATTGAAAAATTTGCCGACAAATAATATAAACTTAAACAATAATAAACGGGATTATCTTTTATTATATTACCTACTATATTTGTTTGGACATTGAATTGTTGAAACATTATCACATTAATACAATGCCATTGTGCACGCATTTACGTAAATTATTGTCGCATTAAATTTCTTTACTTCGACCGCTGTGCAGTGTGCGTTATGGTATTATTACATTTTATTTTTGCTATTAATCTTCTTTTGAATTTGAACAATTTTTTATATAGTGATTTCACTACTCTAGCATACTTATATGCATTTTTATTTTTACATTAAGTAATTATATTTTATTAATTAAAATATTATATATTTATATACCAAAATAATTCCATTTATGTGGTGTTTAAACAATTATTATTTTGTTATAAATTGACCCTCCTGAAAAAAATATTAACACTGGTTACACTGCATGAAAAGAGCCCCTAACCACTGCCATTTTAATTTCATATGTAAAAGGGATGTAATCGGTGGAGAACTAGCAGACACCTCATTTATTTTATAATCGCCTTGTGTTGAATATACATTTAGAATTCAGTTATTACCACTTGCATTTCGCATTTTCGATCAAAAAGCACATTTTGTCAAATATATTACAATGCATTTGTTAAAACTTTTTTAGTTTATTTATCATGATTAATACGATCCGTTCTGCAAATAGTAAGTATACACATCATATCTTTAATTAATATTACTCACATTTTATGTTAAAAAATATCATTATATCTACCATTTCCATACCATTCAAGTATTCGCCAGAATGTATTTTTCATCGGGTACGTACCTATTAAATATTTAACGAGATCGTAATGACGAACACCACATTACTATCTTGTTATGATAATAATAATATTACCAGGGCCGGCGTAAGGGGTAGGAGGGGTAGGCAATGGCCTAGGGTGGCACTCTGGTGGGGGTGGCATTATTGATACAAAATGTATTAACAATTTTGTTACCTACCCTCAAATTTTGTCTTGCGCTGTATTTGAATATTACGAATTAATTTTTTGATTTAAAATATTAAGATTTACATATGTTCATCAATTTAACCCACTAAAATTATACAAAGCGTGGACTTCGTGTCTCATTTGTAACTTAAATATAATTTTATTGACTATGGGATTATTGGAAAAGTATTAAAATACGGACTTCTTAAATTAGAAAAAGACCCCGAACAAAGCATAAAAAGTGATTCTTACCTTATGGAACGCCACTGTTATATATACTACAATAAGGATTGAAATCAAAAATACCTTGAATGTAACTTTGTTCGTAATGCTCTGGCTATCGTCGGGATATCGTTCGGACGCGATCTGATGACATGCACGGAGAGACTGGCGTTAGATAAGTGTCCGATCGGATGGTCTGGCGAGTCTTGCTGAACTGTCGGGTCTGGTTGGATTGACTAAATGATTTCTATGTAAAATGTGAGATCCAGAAGGATCGATCGAAAAAATGTCTACCTGGTGAAAACTAGTGAATGGGATTCGGCGACACTATAGTCGGCAGGGCCATTCAGCGTGAATAAAAAAAAAAAAAACCTAACAGTGAATGCCGACTATTTGGGACTCTATTATCCGCCGATAAAAAGGAATTTAATACGTGTAGAAAGTCGAACGTGTTGATTTCACGGTTTTCTGTCAAACGCCGACTACATTATGTATCTTATTTCATTATATTAGTTTATGATAGTATTAATAAAAGGGACTATATTAAATTGTATATAGATGTGACGGTATTCCGACGGCGCCAGAGTCGCTTTATTATACATGTATTAATGTTCTTTACTAATGTTAAAATATGTGCGCGTTGTATGAGTGTTACTTCAAAATACGTTTTTTTTTTTTTTTTTTTTTTTTTAATGATTGTGTGCTCACATAGACATACAGACCTCCCCACTATTTTTTCTTTATAATTGAAGACACTTCTTTGGGTAATAGATGTGCACCGATTACCATAAATGAGGTATGCTTTCAATAGAAAATTTTGTCTAGATGGTACTTTATTTAGGTCAGAGGCGTTTTTAGACCTAAGTGGCTGGGGGACTCGCAACAAAATTTATCTTTAAAATAAAAAAAAATATTTTATTCAACATGTAATTACTAATTGTTATTATTTATCACGGTGAAAACATTTTACCAGAGCTCGGAAAGGCAAATGTCCACCCAGGCATTCCCGCAGACACGTCTATTTAATTCTAATTTTTATTGGTAACTGAAAAATGGTTGAAAAACTGCAAAATTCACAGAAACCGTAATTTTAAAAGGGGTGCAACTATAGCACTCTCGATTTTCGATTGATCGCCCATAAGTTGCATTTCTGTTTGGTTTAAAATTGTGTAAACAATTAATGAATTTATTATTATAATAATGTATATAACATATTATAATGTAAATATAATATGTTTTCTCTATCGTTATTAGTTATATTAATCTGCATAGAATATTCTATAACTACATGACTACACGATAAAAGATACTGTACAAATTATTAATTCATGTATTTAAATATTATAATTTGTTATTATTGTTACAGTTGTATAAATTAAACATTGGTATTATTTATGTAGGTAACTGTAGCATCCCCAAGATTTTAGTTTTAGTTAAATACTTCTAATAATTTAATTATAAATATTTCATGATAACTAATAGGTATTTTATATAATATAAGATAAAATTTGGGAACTGATACATTGATTTCAGATACATAACTTTGAAACTTTTCCAAAAATATAATTTTTTTCTCAATAATGTTTAATATAATGTGTAATTTGGGTTTTAAGGTTAGACAATTTAATAGAAGCATATTCATATATACAGTACAACTAATTGTCTGATTGTTCTAGTAAATTAAATCTTAAATAGTTTCCAATATTAATATAATAGCATTGATTATAGAATATTCTACTCTATAATCAATGATATAGTATAAAATTGTGCATACCTATCGGTAGCGCCATCTAACGATAAAACATATAAAAATAAAATATAAACCGTTTTAGTGATAAATACAGAATATTGTTACTGTCACAAGATATTGATATCGGAAAACGTATTTTGGTCGTATTTAGTCTTTAGAAAATAAGTTTGATACTAGTTTTTCGTAAAAATGTCAAATTAGAAAAAAAAAAATGTTAAATAAGTTGAATCATTATATTATTGGTAGATAGGTATAACTATATTTTAAGTAGGTAGGTGTAACTATTACGAATAATATTGTTTAAAATAAAAATTACCGACGTTTAATCAAGACAATTCAATAATATTCTTTGAATATACCTACTTGTGAAAAGAAATGAATTGTTTACTGTGAAAGTGAAAAAAATAATATATTATATAATTGTGTCAATTTTAGATGGATGCCTATGCGTATTAATGTATTATAATATTATAAACTTATATTAACCAATAATATTATGGACTCCAATCTTGAGAAAACAAATACGATTAGGTATGTATTAAGTTTAAGTAGGTACCTACTTACAAAATAAACAATTAAGTACACATTATTATATTATATTTAATTTATAGTTTTCTAAGTAGGTAATATAGGTAATCCACAATATTTTTTTTCAAGTATTTTACTTGATTTTTATTATAGTATTAATTAGACTTTAAAATATTACGTTTTAACCTAACTAGTTAGAAGAGCATACTTCAGATTTATTTTTAAAAATTATAAATTAATAAACTTGGGTAAAAAAAATACTTTCATAAAAGTATTTAGAATAATTAATATACATAAATACTTATTAATACATAGGTAATCATTTTAAAGCATATCCTTATCCTATCATTTTTTATTATAGTTTAACTTAATATATTATATACCTACCTAATAGGTACCTATTTAAAACTCACGAAAAATAATATTCTGAAAATATTTAGGTACTTATCTAGTCGATTTTTAGATTACCCAAACATATTTGAATATTAGGTAGGTAAACTAAATAAAAATGATTATGAACCTCAGATTCTAGTTAGAATATACATATGCAACAGTTATACGAGATAATAATAATAATACATAGGTACCTACCTATGGTTACACTAATGACAATTCCACGTATCTACAATTTGGAAACTTTTCAGGAGAAGCAAAAAACTGTTTCGCCAAATTATATAATATTGTTGATGAGTGATGTTCACATTGAAAACACATTGCTAAATCGTGTAGTTATGTGTTATCGCGGTTCGAAAGTAGATACACGGTATCACTTAAACGTGATTTTAGAGGGAAATAACAAAAATTTATAGATAGTCTTTGATTATAAAATATGTGCCGCAAGGAGTTTACAAATTTTTTGATGTATAATACCATTGATTATATATACTATTATATATAGTATATAATAGTATATATAAATTTATAGCTACCTAATCAAATAGATGACTCATTAATCATTATTATTTTAAGATATGAAAATTATTCTAATCTCAGAAATTATAATTTATTTTACTTATCTTATAAATGTATAATTTATTAAAAATTGGTGGTTATTGGTTGCAGTAGTGCATTTTTTCTTTGGTTGGGGGCTCCTGGGTTTTGACCTTCCAGGATATCTTTTTATTAATGAATAAACATGATATAGGTAAAATAATATAAAATGTCATAATAATTTTTCATTAATATTTATAATTAAATTATGACTGTAGTAAGACACATTTGTTTTTTTTTTAATTTTAAAGCCTCCCCCAGAAAAAAAAAATTGAAAATATATCACTGAATGATCGTATTTTTTTAATAATAACGATATGTAGGTATTGCAGTTTTTAAATATTATATTACCTATGTATTTAATTTTATAATATTATAATTAACTTTTTATTTTCAATCCGGTTCTTTCAATATTTTTGGTTATTTTGTACCTACTATCTGTAACTTTTGTTTCGAATAATTTAATCGGTATAATTCAGACTTACGAAGAATGTTTCGAAAAAAAAACCTTTTGAAATAAATAAATAAAAAATATTTTAGGAAAGTTATTCAAATACTTTAAATAGGTATATGAAAATATTATTTCACAAAAAGTAGAGTATTCGAATTTGATTAAAAAATTAATTTAATTAAAATTTTTTCATCATTGAGGTATAAATTTTGTAATTATAATATATAGGTAGGTAGGTTGTGTTTGTAGTTTGTACAAAAAACAAATAATATATAATTCATTTTTAATGTTTATATCATACAAATTATTTTATTTGCATATTAATCTGAAATTGTTAGTGGTTATTTTAGTCCTCAGATATAAAATGTACCTACCTATCCTTTTAATTAATTAATGTATATTACAAACCATCTGTATTTATTATCATTGTGATTGAAATATTATATTATCCATAATATAATAATATATATTAAAGTAAAATTCAAATAATTTAACTCGAAAACAGTACAAATTTATTATAATTATGGAGTTATACATAATATTATAACGTAAAAAATTGGTGGAATTACATAGTACATTTTAAATGTTATCGACATTATTTTACATTATGATTACCGTGTATTCACATAATATCCTGTTTATTGTTATTTATAACTGTGATAAGTATATTATATATTTAACTATTTGATAGTAATATAACGAGTGTGCTTGTGTGAAGGCTAAGAGTCTAACACAATCGAAATAATGGTGTTTAATATATTTTTTTATTCACTTAAATACCTATACTGTATTTTTTATTTCCTAAAACTTTTGGGTCGAGAGAAAATCGTTGAAAGTTTAACAGAAATATGTGGTATGTAGGTATATTATTTTGTGTCGTTTTGTTGGCCTTACAATTTGTATTTCGTTAGTGAACATTTCCCGTCGGCTGTTGCGTATAAAAGGGTAATAAAAAGTCTCATATTATACAGCATGACAGAATTTCGTGTTACAAAAAAAGTGGATATTACAAACGTTTTAAACGCCATTTATCTATATTATTTTTCGTAGTACAGTATTCTGATCACTCTCTATATCACCTTCTAAGGCGCAAAAAATATGGTGCTACAGCCTAATCCCATGTGATTGAAAATTAGCTCCTTTTAATATTATTATTCGGTAGGTATTGTAAATATTAAATACTATTAACGTATTTTAAATATATTTTTAAAAGTTGGAACTGAAGTTTCCTCTTATTTATTATAATCCTATTTGCGCTTATTTTTTTCAGTTTGTAAGTAATTCAGTCACTATCATCATTGGCGAAATACGTATTATTATTTATTAATCATTAAGTGTTGGTTGTTAAGGTCTTATAAGAACTTAAATTCCTAACATTTTATTCAATCACGTAATTTATGGAATGTCAAAATAATTTACGTTTGGTTGGAATTTCGGGTCTAAAACTTCATACTGAAAGGATGAAGTCGTAGATTGAGAATAGATCATATCAGACTGATCATGAACATCTCTATGAAAACAGTTTTAATAAGAATTGAGTAAGTATTATTTTTTATTGCAACAATTAGTAAGTAATAATTACCAATCGTGTGATGG
The DNA here is from genome assembly GCA_013282895.1 of Eriosoma lanigerum. Lineage (NCBI taxonomy): Eukaryota > Metazoa > Arthropoda > Insecta > Hemiptera > Aphididae > Eriosoma > Eriosoma lanigerum. Next base: position 6,935,353 of record CM023362.1, read on the forward strand.
ATTTTTCATTACTAAAGATCTCACAATTTAGTTCCTTACAATCGATTTCTTACTACTTGGGTCATTTGAAACAAAAATTTATGAATTTTTTTAAAATTAAACAATTATACATCTGTAATAATATAATTATAGTTATTAAAAAGAAAGCCATAATTTGTATTTCATTAATATGCACACAAGCATAATTATTATTAATATAAATTTATAACAAAGACATAAACCAATATTGTTAAAGTATAGGAAAAACAATAATTTTTATAAAAAAAACGCAAAAAATAATGACGGGAAATATAACATAATATAATTGGATTTAGATTAGATTATTATATTATAATAGTCCGGGAGTCGCATAAATGGCTATAAATATAACGAAAAACACTTAAAAAGACGTTTTGCGTGCAAGTGGAAATATTGCAGGTAGGTATTATATATACTAAACTAAATAAATTATTGAATTTTTGTTAGATAAAATAATAATTTATTATATTTATATCGAATAATAATGTTATAAATAAGTATTTGTTTGTGATATCAGATATACATACATAAAGTTGATTAAAATGCTCTTTAATTTACTCGTAACTATCGTATTGAAATACGTATGCGCGTGAGGCGTGAATCTCGATTTTGATTACCATTACTATTATATTGATTATTTAGATGATGTTCTTAGAAATCTTTTAAAGACAAAAAAAGCGGGAACGTCGATTTGGACGTTTCTCTTTCGTTCTTTCGGTCCTCGGAGAAATTAGTTGTTTATTATAATTGAGATTTAAATGCAATGATATTGCATTAAAAAATACGATTCTGAGCGAAACTCAATATATTATACTGATAATCCATTCCAAAATTTTACCACGTATGTAAATTACCTGAGTAAATACTCAAAAACATTTTTAAGTCCCTACGATCAAAACTTAAGGAGTTATCATGAAATAAAAAAAATAAAAATAACAAAAACCGTAATTATTCCGATTTTTTGGTAATTTTTCTTCTCCTAATGAAAAACTTTTGAATAATTCAAAAATTGAGCTCAATAAAGTATCAACTAGATGTAATTTTCTACTGAGTACATACCCTATTCGTGGTAATCCGACCATTATTTATACCTGAAAAATGTTTCTATACATAAAAAAAAAAAAAAAAAAACCATATTTGTAAAACCAAAACGACTCACATGAGAACAAATATTATTCAATATTATAGACATTAATTTTATAATGATTTAAAATTTTTAATATTAAAATACTTTATTAAATGATTCGCTGGCTTAGAATTAAATTGTTTTATCATAGAATTTTGAAATTATTTAGGCGAGCTTCTTTAAGATTCAAAGTGCAATATTGTTTTTTTTTTTATGTAAAACATATTCTTTTTAATTTATTTTGTAAAAATCCAATAGGTTATAAAAAATAATGTGTTCAAGGAATGAATTCATATAACATATTATAACCTATGTTTTTGGATATTTCATTACATAATTGATCGCACAATCTCATTAAAGAACATTTTCATTCTAAATCTATTATAATTATTATTACATAAACTACAGTTTTTTTTTCAATATAATTTGTGGTTTTAGTATTTAAAGATTCTATTTAACTCATGATTAAATTTATTATTTAATGTTCTACAACATCATAGAACCTTATAATTTTCTATATTTTCATTAGTAATTGACTTAGTGTGACTCAATGTGCATCTTAAAAAAATGTTAATAAGACTAATAAAAAAGTTGATTATGAAAATAATCGGACTTGGAACATTAAAAATATTAAAATTCTTCAAATATTTATGTATAATTTCATAGAATTCGTGTTCTGGCCTTCTGCGTAGAATCCAGATATCCTCTGAATTTATTAGTGGATAGAATTATTTGGTGAATAGTTTGGGAGTGTCTAATTGTATCGCTACACGTTTGTTAAATAATAAAGAACGAGTAAATAATAATGAATTTTACTCACTTTTTAGGACATCATCTACTCTCGTGAATGTTGATGTAGGTATAATTAATAATGAAAATTCGTATAAATTAATAATTAATTTGTGTTGTAGTAGAGTCGCATACCTATATATTCATCAGGTTATACCTATGTATCGAATTCGACATGTTTTCGTAATTTTGAATACTTTATCCATAATAATAAATATTTTCAATTTGACGCCCGTTACGAGTTTCGTAAAAATATGTAATTAGATATAATCAAAAGTAGACAAAATCGTCTTAGGATTAAATCGCCCAAGGAAATTATTCAACAATACAAAACTGGTGAAACAAAAACAAATTTCTATAATTTTATCGTTCGATGATTTATATTATTTATAAATAATATAAATCTCTTACTGAGATGAATGGTGCTATTAATGTAAAAACAGCATAAGTGCTGCATTATTTTAACATGGAACATATAATTTAATATATTTTAAATGTATAATTATAATCTAATAATAATTTCAACTATATTATCAATATATTTTACCAAATTATTAATTATTATTTTTTCAATTATCATTAGTAATAATAACAAACATTCCTATAGGTAATATATATTAACTATAATATAAACTGTATTGTTTTATAATATTATGTTTTTTATGCAGCGGCACTGTTGGCGCGGCTTCAGGGGAGGGGCCACTGGGACTATGGATCCCCCTGGGCGTTTGAAATAGCCTTATTTTTAATTCTAAACGACAATGACAAACTGACAAAATTGTGAAAATCCAGACGAGTAATTTCTATTTTAAAAATATATTTGCATTTTTTTTTTAACATTTCTTATTTGAATAATAATTTTTTTTATTATAAATATTGTTGAATTAAAAATGGAGGCTTTTGGTTGACTTAATTGGACACATTTTTTAAAACATAATTTATATTTTATGTAACGTGACTAAAATTATGACACTTAGGACTTATCAATACATTATAGGTACACATAAATCAGAATGTAGAAATTTCGTTATAGTTGTTTGTACAATGTACAAATATCTAAAACTTTTCTCCGTCTTTAAGACTAGTTGGCTGTAAGTGAAGAATATTAATTATTTTATGTATAACTAATATAAAGAATCCTTAGAGCAATAAATTTGCTCTTCAAATAGTTTCTTAAAAATTAAATATATTTTGGAGAACTACATAATTTTGTTAACAAATTAATCGATATTATACGTTTAAAGTTTTAAATTTGAAATTTGATAAAAACTCGATGATACAATTGATATTTTTGTATAAAGTTCTACAGAATATATAATATGCTTACTACTTTTAGGTAATTTACATTTTTCTAAATATAATTATAAAATTTAAATGGGATTTATTACAAATATCAATTATGATTTGTTTTCGCGAACATAAGGTTTGACGGACGTATTAATAATTGTTAACTTAATAAAACTCAAATGTTTAATGATAATAATAAATTATTTTTGTAACGAAAATAATCAGTCCACAGTTATATATTTTGTGCGATTAATATTTATTTAGTTGTATTAAAAAACTTAATATCTTGCGTTAAAAACATAAACAAACACTAGTGTAAACAAAAACATGTTTATAATGATATTTATCTTTTAATACATTGTATTTGACAGAATATAAAAGATTTCACAAATTTACCAATCGACTTATAAAATTATTTTTGGAAAATTGGATATACTTGTTTTATAAAGATCGAAATATGATTTGGGATTTGGGATTTTAGGTTCGTTTATTATTTGTCATACAATTCCCACTCATCGGCCAATATTATATAATTTTAGTTGGTTAAGTCACACAAACTTGACAATTTACACAACGCTGGCTATTGCAATCTCTTATCCATTTTTCGTAACATGATTTTCCGATCATTTGGTCTGAATCAAAACCGATATTATACCTACTCAATACCTACTATAAGCAATTACAATTTTACAAAACATCGTTTCATGCGATTGGCGAATTAAAAAAAACAATGTTATGTTATAGAGAATCATCAAATCTACTTACCTTATTTTTTAGACGTTATAATATATTTATAACTATTATATATTTCGAGATAATTAAAATATAATATAATAATAATTATATTTTCTATAAGGTAATTTCCATTAATTATCTAATTGTTAATTTTTTAATTGAAAGCTATAACAAAGAAATATTAATTATTTCTATTATTTTGTGTAATTTGTTACAATGTAATAGTATAATAGTTTCATTTTCAAATAATTTTACTATGTGTATGGTACATTTAGCCTTGCAGTTACCTAATTACATTAAAAGAATATAAATTGAATTTTAAATAACATATTTTATAATAAGTTATAAATATTATAATAGTAAGAAATAACAATTCTATGTATAAATTATATAATTATATAATATACTGTAATACTCGTAATATAATGTGTTATATTATTGGTGTAGTAAATCTTGAAAGTAGGTTAATTTTATATATAATTTTGTGCTTTACAATAATTTTTTTTTTATATTTGAAGACTCTTTTTATTAGTAGATGTGTTCCGATTACCACAAATAGGATATATATTAGGTAGGGAATTGGATCTAGTTGGTACTTTATCTAGTTAATTTTACAAATTTCCCTTTGGAATAAGAAAAACTACCAAAAAATAGTTGAAAAACTGCAAAATTCACGGAAACTGTTTTTCTGTTGTACATAATTTGATAAAGAAATTTTATTAAAATAAATATTATTAATATAATATTTTATATATGACTAAACTTTACTCAGAATAATTTTTTTGAAGGCAATTTAAATTTAAATTTAAATTATTATATAATTATGACTTAAATGTATTCCACTATTAACCTCTCCGAGGAGCGAAGACATGAAGGGTGAATGTACAGAATCAGTGACTGCCTAGCTTTTTTAAAACTTAATTTACTTAAAAAATTTAAAAAAACAATGATTTTGAATTATTTTAAATATTTAAATTACTAACGATAATTTTGTATTGAAATGTCAATAATATTCTATTTCAATAATTGTTTATTTAAACAACAATTTGTATAACTAACTATATATATATTTATAAATTTCCGCTAAAATAGTTTTCCTTTAAATGTACCTAAATGCAAATTCGTAGAATTTGTAATCAAACAAAATGGAAATTATTTTTTTATTTAGAAAATTACTTATCTGATATTTCAATTATTTTGACATGTTTAAATAGAATGATATTAATATAAATAATATAAAAACTGTGTATAAAATACAAATATAAATTATAATCAATTTTTTTTTTTTATAGACATCGCACTTTCACAGGCCTGTTTCTTGGAATGCATTATGGATTTAAAATGTAACTTTGATGTCATAAATGTATACTCATTTTTAATAATAATAATTATAGTTATAGCCTTTAAATTAAGTGAATATTTTTATTATATGATTATTTATTCATATAAAAATAAGTGAGAATTTTTAAATTGTAGGTTCCTGGATATAAAATAAAAAATGTATATCTTTTTAATAAAGGCAAACGAATGAACCATTAAGTAAAAAATAGTACCTAAATAATAATTAATCATTCTTAGAACTAGATATTTACTACTTCGAAATGATAAAATTATGATATGATCATATAAATACATGAATAAATAATATACAAATACAGAGTGATCAAAATTTCGCCATTACAAAAATAGTACTTATAGATAATATGTTGGAACGCATATAATTCTCACTATTTTTAGTTTTTATTATAATAAATAATTTTATTTTGTTACTATTTGTATTAATAATTTAAATTTAGCGTTCACACTTAAGAATACGTGTAAGTACATTTACGTAGTTAGAGAATCCTCTTTGAAGTTTATTGAGTTTTAGCATTAGAGCACTCTAATAGATTATAACAATTTGAGCAAGCATAATAGGTATGTAGCAAAACAGGGATAAGACAAAGAAGTAATAATATTATAATGGTTCGAGGGATCGATTTATAATTTTTATTGGCCTGTTTTACATATCATAAAATATAATATATTTATTATAATGCGTACATCGTTATAAACTATAAGTAATATTATGTTGCATTATAATCATATAAACTAAGAAAAAATACTAATGTGTAAAAATAATTATATTAAAACGTCAAAGAAATATGAAAAAAAAAATTATAATTAAGTTTGTCATGACGTGTGTCTCGTCGTCTAATATAACGTAAAAAAACCGGTCGGTCACTGATTCTGGAAGTTCAATCTTCGTATCATTGAGAGATTAGATAATAGTGACAAAAGGATATTACATTAGACATAATAATATTTAAAAATTAAATTAAAAATAAAGATTTAAAAATAATGATAAATCATTGTATTTGAAAAACGATTGAAGCTAATTATTATTCATTAGAGGTACCTACCTAATTATTTGGTACAACTATTTTATCTAATATAAACCTGATAATATAGCCTATATACCATTATTTACACACGGAAAAGTATAAAAAATAACGCACATCGTTGAAAATACAATCCATTTTTCGTTTTACTTTATGCAACTGAGATTTGTTAGGTAATCTTAGGCAATTATTCGAATTTGCATAGTTGCTAATTTTTCGCAAAAATAATTTTTGTCTTTGCGGTATCAGCATACCAATCACGTGTATACCTATATCTTGTTTATACAGGTGATTAGATAAGTATGTATATATTTTTATATAAAAATGTGATGAATAATTGTTTTGTTCCGTTATGTATCACATATAAAAACATTTCAAATATTATTATCTATATTTATTTTAATTAACAAACAAATAAATGTATAATATATACGTCAAATGTTGAAACTTGACTAGCCAACATTATATTTTAAGACGTGGACATTGGACATTTACAAGGGCCCCGTAAGTAAAAAATCAGGGAAAATAACAATTTTTTTTTTTTTAAATTTCGCTATTTATATTATATTTGTAATATTATAATGCGTTTTATAGTATGATAATATAATATCATTACAATTTTACATAGTATCTGTAGTTGTACATATTATATTATTATATTTTTATTTTTAACCGTATACATATTGCTTCTTAATCTAAATATAATTTGTATTTTCTAAACGCAACCAATTTAATGAATGAAATCTAAACAGTTTTATAGCCTTGTGGTTATCACGTTAAATATTAATAGATAACTATCAATATAATTACAAAGCGGCATTATGATTTAGCTTAAATTTAATTTTTAATACATATTCGCCTCAAATTTAGGGGGAAGTTCTCCCTCCCTGCCTTTTCCTGTGGGAGCCTATGAATATTTATAATAGGCTGGTATATGCATTTGAAGTAATTTTAGGAGAAAACTCTGAGAGAGATTTTATAATTCATTTCTCATTTGAAAATTTCTGAAAACGCTAATGAAAACATTGTAGGTATGTAAGTACCTATCTAAATTAAACACTGATTATGTGGCCCATCTGCAACGTTTAAATTTTAGTTTAAATTATAGGAAAAATTACAGAATATACTTGCAAGTAAGCATTTCTATTTATTGACGAATGTGAATATATGGATTTTTCTAATTTTGAAGTTAGAATTATTTCTCTATATTATCGTTAAATCCTTAAAAATAAAATATTAAGTCTACAAAACATGTTAGCTCTGTAGATGAGATATTTATTTGTCTGAAAATTTAAATTGGGAAAATAATAGGTTTTTTTAACTCGGAACAACACTCGTTTAAAAATTACAAATTACTTTTAAGAAAAAGGGTTGATTGCTATACAAATACATTAAATAGATGTGTTGTTTTATACCTTGCTCAGCGAATAAAAAAAGGTGTAAATCCAGTTTTGTTTTATACTTTTATTGGGCTGTGAAGACTTCAAAGTGACATGCAACAGATATACGTAATTTTTTGTACATTTCGTATTAAAGTGAACATTTAAATTATCGTCGATAGTTTTTACTGCTAATAATATTAAAAAAGTATTAATTTAATTTAACTATTAATTAAATTTAATCGCATCGAAGTTTCAAAAATACGTTTTTTCTTAAAACTTTCGTAATATTAAACAAGAGTTTTAATCAGTTATAAGTTGTAACATTTAACAATTTTTCGTTTAAAATCTATACACTTCGTTTCAGATACATTTTGCTCAGCGAATTCAATAGGTACAGTTCTAAAATTTGTTTTTATCGAGTATTTAAATATTTAATTGAACAAAACTGTTATTTTTAGGTTTTAGGTGACAATCTAATAACCCAACCTAACATAAAATATTTAAAAAATACTTCACGGCACACGAGAATTCGTAAAACAATGCTTTTTCTTATATTTTATGTTTATATACGGTGATATTAAATCGACATTCGATTTGCGCGAAAACCTTTAGACTTTATTCCCTCGACAGACGGCCGCGGAATGAAACTGAAGAGAAACCGGAAATAAAACAACAAAAAACCGACGTGTATGTCCATCTTGATACCCGTCGCAATCGCTGTCGTTACACGATCACTTGGGAAACGTATCGCACTTTCCAATAGGGTTTTTGTTGCCGTCAATGAATTTCGGATACGTAAGCGAAAATAATACAATATAATATACGTATTGAAGATACGTCAGTATTCAAATTAAAAAAAAAAAAACAACTGAACAACAGATAACAAGACGCGAAAACGTATTGAAAATCGTTTCGTTCCTGTTTATCAGACCATTGAACTTTGACTGTGACGTATCTTTATAACATATTTAGAGTAATAAGATTTCTGTGTAATTATAAATTTAATACGTTTACATAATTACGCGGTTTAAATTCATTAAAATATGCAATATTTATTATTAATTACTATTTGTTAATTATGAATCATATATAATCGTATTCATCCAATAACAAAATATAATTTTACCATCACATTTAATAATAGTTTCATTAATATTGGGAACTCGCCACATATTTCGATGTTTTGTAATTTTTAAAAGAAGGTTTAGACAATATTACTTGTTAATATTAAACATAATTACTTTTATTACACAAAAACACGGAACACTCGACCAAATAATATAAACTATGAACTGACGGGAAAATGTCGTGAATAGATTAAATACTAATATTAAATGATAAACGCGGGTAAAATATAATGTATACAACATGTACCGACACGAATATTCGATGATTATATAGAATTATAATCAATTTAACGTAATATGACAATAGTGCATTACATTGATGAATACAATATATGGACAACTCTTCGTAAATTACTATTTAAATTTTAAGAAATATGTAACAAAATATGTATTAAATAAGTTTTAAATACGTAAAAAATTACAAACCATTGCCAAAATATTATATAATTTTAAAACGTATTTAAATATTACCTAATAAAAATGATTTGAAACGAATTTATAATCATCTATCAAAAACATGTATAACATAGCTGTTTTAGCGCTCCACGTGTTATAGATTATAAATGTAGATATACAATATTATGTTTCCTTTTCCGATTAGTTTTTGTCGATTAATAATAAATAATACGATAAAAATTATTGGTAAAAATTAATAAAAATAAATACGTTTGTGAGTATGAGCATTGTGTACTCTCTCAAAAACATCATCGTTTATTTTGTTTATGTTGTTTTTTAAAATCATATTGATATAAATTTAATATTAAAAAAATAATTCGATTGGACACCTGATGTTTTTAATTACGATTTTCCCCAGATGTGGGATAATTACTATAAATATTTGACTATTTTTCATGAAAGACGAAACTATTCAATTTTCAATTTATTTTATACAATATTATCTACGATCTGATTGGTTTTTAAATTTTTCATCAGAAATTAGATATTTTAAATTACATCTTGGTCTAATTTTTCAATTTGTTGGTTAGGATGTATTGGTAACCACAATATATGAGAGTCAATTTATTTTAAAAAAATACTTATTATTCTATTGAGAATTGTCATTTTTATATTTTAATATGACTAACAAGTTAGTAAAAGTTTAAGAAAATTGTTCAAAACTTATATTATTTTGTCACATATTAAAATATGGAAAGGTTGTAAATCAGTCTATTCAGAATAAGTATTTTTAAACACGAATATTTTTAATTTATTCCAAACTAAGAACTGTAAACGTGATTTGAATTAGCAAACTAAAACAAGAATTTAGAATTTTTGTGCGTAAACCTATTAGGTATCATGATATTAATTTCTATGATAATGATTGAAAATTATTTGATTATTGTGCCAATTTTATAAATTATTCAAATGTAATCATTAGTATGATTACTAATTTTTATTGATTAATGTTTGTGGTTTTAAATTTTATTATTTTGAGAATTTTATGAAATATTAGGCATACGATATTTTCATTAAATATTTCATATACCCATGTATATTTTGTAAAAACTGGTTTTAAATAATACAATTAATACTATCAACTATTTTCTAGTCTGAATATTTTTTTTGGAATATTAAACAACTTAATTTTTTTATTACATAATGATTATAAAAATTGACCAAAAAAAGCCTGGAGGGGCAAACACCCCTTTTTCGCCCCTGCGGATGTCCCTATTATATAGGTACATATTTTGATTGTTATTTCGTATATAATATACGTTATTTATCCTAACAGTCTTTTTTTTTTTTAGATAAAAAGTCGAATGACATTACTGAATATCAGTTGTTAGTTACATATTAATTTATAAGAACGCAAGCGCGAGTATTAAATGGGTGTTAAACTATAAACGTTTACAATAAAATAAAAGATCGGAATTTTTTAAAAAATTTACATTTATTTATTATTTATTGAAATACATTTTTGTTATACTTCTTTATTTTATAGTAATTATTTAGATGTTGATAAACATTTTGTTGTGGTTTTTTTTTCGTGTAGTGAAGTAGAAATAGCATAAAGATAGAATGGATAGAATTGATGCTCATCCAAGTGGCTAAAATAGAGTTAAAGTTTTTTTTGAAAGGGGCCTTGACGCCAGCGTAAAAATATTGTTTTACTGTGACGAGTCACAATATGTGTTTGATATAAATGATACTTACCAACTACTACTTTGTTCTAAATATGATTTTTATTAAAATAATACGATGTCATAGAAAACTATATTTATATCCAACTGCCAATTATAAATTAATAACGTAAGAGTATAAAGCCATTAAAACCATTAAAATCTTATTACATTTAAATATTTTATGTAATGTCATCAATGATTATTACACGCAACGGACAGAGGTACCTACGACAACAACATCACAATTTGCGAATATCGTTTATATGTTTTCAATCTAATAATACGATAACACGAAATCTCGTTTATATAAGTATTTTTCTTTAATCGTCTGTAAAGAAATAGGTTAGGTACTATTAAATATTTCGAAAAAATATTGTTATGTTTTATTAATATTTATGTTAATAACAATAATTTATCCGGGACTAAAATCAACTTATCCTATATCACAATATGCGTAATATGATAAACTTAAATTATATTTTTTTATACGGCAAAAGTTATTTTGATAACTTTTGATAACATGGATTAAGTTATTTCAGCTGAATTATATTTATGATGTAATAATATATAAGTTTCAGCTATAAAGTAGCTAATATTGAATGAAAATTAAAACTAAAAACAATGTTATAGATAGTTGAATCAACTAAATGATAGTTGTACTAGAAGATATTTATAATTATTTTGAATTTTATAATAATTATTGATTTAACACAAACGTAGCTAAAACAATTACATTTTTTAACTATTTATTTTTTATAGTAATAAGAATATTAGGTACCTACTATTATTTCTCGTATTTCTTACAAAAAATTGGTAATTTAATCAAATAATAATTAACCAAAAAAATGTAGTAAATGTGTTTTTCGTAGTAATAAATAATAAAATATTTATAATATAAATAAGTTGACTATCTCAAAACGTTTGTTACTATAGACACATTTTACTTACAATTTCGGTAAAATATATAATAATATTTGTAAAATGTATAAAGCATGAATATTGCGAAATGTATACTTAGTGTAGCTATATCAGCTAGTGTTTAAGTTATTAAAGACAAATGACTCGGCCGCAATATTTAAGGGAAGTTAAATAGGTTTTCGGTTAAGCTCCCCGCGAATAGCTGAAATATATATTATTTTATGTTGCCCAGGCACGAAATCACTGCCCACTCGAAACATGACGTTGTTTATTTATTATAATATTATAACGCTCAATCGTTAAAATAACACAATGTGTTATACGTATTAAACATTTAGGTAATGATTTGGAATCAGTAGGTAGTGTACCGTGTACGCACGATTTTTGTTCGGTTAAGGTTTTCACTATAGATTAATCATATTGTAATGATTCTTATAAACTTTAAGTTCTTGTACTTATTTATGAGAATTATAATAATTTTTAAATAATACCTGATAGTAATATAGTTTAAATATAGGTGCTATAAATCAAAATAATAAAACAACCATTATAGATGTATAGATATAATTTAACAAATTATATACTTGTTTACAACAGTAAGATGAACCGATTTGATAATAAGTCGATTAAAATAGTATGTAAAATGTATTGTTCCAGATTACACGTGAAAAAATAAAATCGATATTATCGATTAAACTGATTTTATTTTATTAAACCACATATTTGATCGTCATTAAATAAGAAAAGTTTATTATTTTTACACAGATTTTAATTGTTTACATGGGTCATAATTAAACTACTTTAATTTTTAAACCTACTTTGATTGTGCATGTAAACTTACATATAGTATAGGTACCTACTTAATAGTTTTTTAAAAAACAAAAACAATTATATTTATTTATACTTACAATAAACAATTTTTAAATAATAGGTTAAATCAAATTACACATTTATTAGTCTTATATATAATCTACGATTAGACTATTTAACTATGCCATAGTTAAAGGCTAGGTCCTCTTCAGGTAGTATACTTCGTTGTACTTTTAAAATTAGGAGGTTTGCTTGAAAATTTAAAGAACCGATAACTAGAAATTAGATCTGTAAAATTAAAAAATTCTAAAAAATACTAAAATACTACTGAACCGATAACTTATTGGTCTGATTTCTGTTAGGCATGTAAAATGTTTGTTACAACGAAAAACAATCATTTCATAATTTTATCACATGAATAAAATTATGAATTTCTATGTAATTTTCATAAAATATTCTATTTATTTTTAATTACATTTTATTATTGTATTGATAAGTCTGATTAATACATGATTATACACATTTATTTAGCCTACCAAGATCATAGCAAAGGTTATAGAATCATCAATTGATTTAAATTACATTTGATAATACAAATTGAAATAAATCAAAAAAGAGTTATTGTATTATATAACTTTGATAAAAATACAATTTGTGTACGAGTTACAACCATAGACATTGTAAAAAGTTATTTTTAGTTATGGTTGAAACCAAATTTTTGGTTATGACCTGTTAATATAATATGATACTTTGATGAAACACATTTTTTTTCATAACTGGTATAATGTACAAAACGGATAAGTTATCGATCCAACACTGTTTACATGCAGACGGACATGAAACAAATATAAATCATAGAATATGGTAGTGAATAAAGAACAAATGTTTGGAGGAGGAGGAGTAAGAATAAGTTCGGCAGTGTGGAGATTGGAGGATTAGAACTGCGTTAGGAACTAGGACGCGACGGTTCGTCGATGAAATATCTACGGAATAAAAATATAAAAAAAATGGTCGACATCGCGTCGGATGAATAGTTATTTTCGGAAAATCGAGCTACGAACGAGAAAATAGGTACTGCCGAGACGCGGTTTCACAGTTTCGTACTCGACTTATCGTGTCGTATCGTATCATACAATAATAATATGTTAGTTATGTATACGTACTAACAATAAAACGTGCGAACGAGCCGGTTTGAAAAATGAAAACGATTCAATTGTAATTGAGCGTACGTGTGCCCGCGTAAAGAAACGTCAGAAACTGGTGTGGAAAACGTGAAAACAGTCGCCGAGAAAATGAAAAAAATAAAATACAACAACAACACGATACGATAAAACACGTCCAACAGAACGGCCCGGCGGCGTTAACGAATGGTACCTATACACAATGCGCAACTCGAATAACGATCGCCATCGGCCGGGTCGGCGTAGGTTACCGTATACCGCGTAATTCGTAAGTACCGCATGATCGTACGGCGGCGTTAAAGAGTTGTCCGACATTTATAATTTAACGTACTTACAATTTTAATTACTTAGTAATATATATATATATATATATATATATATATATAAATATAATAATCGAATCTAATTATTACACTAGTTATAACTTTGATTCTGTTATGTAAAAGATAATTCAAAATTTAGAAACGTTTGTTAAATAGATAAATTAATATAGCTAATATAGTTTAAGTATTTGTAAATATAGGTAGAACATTCCATTATATTATACAAGTTTTTCAAATTTCGAACATTGATTTATATTGTTAAATTTAATAATACGAAGGATAATGAACCTAATTAATAGTTAATTAACATGTATTATTAGATATAGATATTTTTTAACGAAAACGTCGAGAGTACATTTTTCCCGACTGTCGAAAATCAAGTTTAACATAATGTTGAAAGTTTTCCAACAATGCATAGCAGAAAGTCACCAAAAATGATACATAAGATATTATATTGTTTTGGTGTTTGCTTTGTTTAGTGGGTTATGATTTTGTAATAATTAAATATGAACAATTTAATTTATACAATATTAATAGGTAACTACATTATGGAATTTCAGAGCACGACCTGTAGTTGAGACGCACACACTAGCGCTTTCTAGCGTTTGTAGCCGCCGCTGTTCAGAATTTATTAATCTACATTATTACAGGTACTAATCTGCTATGTAAGTACCATAAGCGTTACGTTTCAACCTGCCGCCACCTACCCGTCCGCGTCATTCAATCGCATAATAATATATTGAATAACATAAATTACTTTACCATGAGACCCACTCCGAGATATAACTACCAATATGGTTATTTATTGTGTACCGTAGGTCACCACGGGTTACCAGGTTACCAGGTTTTTCTCCACAATACACATATTATTATTATACGTATTGGGTATAGGTTACTCGTCTTGCGAACTGCGAGTGACGTTCAATTCGCGGTCATGTTAGTACCTACCTAAATATTGATCATATATAAATGATTTATTATATTGTTATGACGTTATTTTTACACTTTGTTGGAAAAAGTTTTAAAAATATTGGCACGCGCGTTTGGGTCAGTTACTCGGGTCGAGGCTGCGACGTCTTAAACGATATCTCGGTAAATTCGGAAAACTTCATTCGTTGCGAAATGTTGGCACAGATTTGGTTGGACGGAGCAGAGAGACAAACTTCACGAACGGGTATTACAACGTGGTTAGCGGTTACTGGTTACGTAGGTACCAATACCCTCTGCAGAATATATATATATCGGTTTTCTCGGGATTATTAGTCGAATATTAACGACAGACCGTGGCCAAAATAAAGATTATACTTGTCTTTATTTTGTGGTAGCATTTATTTCGTTATTCCGTTCTCATAAATATAATATTATATATGTGAGTATATAATCCATTGCACTAGCTATTGTATATTTTGCGAGCGCGGGTGTGTGAAATGTATTCGAAACTACGAAATCTTGACCACGCGGCGATGATATTTTAGTTCGCCATATACTTGTTTTTCAATAGTTATAAATCATTGAGGTGAGTCGAACATTCCGAAAAAATAATTTAACTTTTGTTCAACATATGACATTAATCTATTCGTTTATTAGTTTATCGTGAGTGAATACAAATTTGGTGTACTTAATCGGCTTGCGTTTCACAAGACGAATGTTTACAAATTTATAATATATAGGTAATGTAGGTATTTGTCCTATATTATAATATTGACATTGATATTGGAAATAATAGGTAACGCAATAAAATAGCGTCAAATTATTATTATAGTCTAAAGACTCTAAACTATGCTTCTCATATACTTCTCATATCTTTGTATGTTGTACGTTACACATAAGTAATCAACACTTAATATTTAATTATTATATATTGATTACTGAAACTTTATTTCTTAAATTTTGAGTTGAAAAAACAATAATTGACATTTTAAATGCAATTTATTCACCATTTACTTTAATACTAAACATACGGTATGAACAAATAATAATATTATTATTATTTTTTCTAAGTAGACGATTTTCTTTTGTGTAGTATAGCAAAATAACATACATAAAAAATAAAAAATATTGAATTTACTGTTTAAATATCGTATTGTTAAAATAAATACAAGAATGTTTTCGAGAGATTGACACATGTATTTTGTAAGCTACAACTTAAACATCAAAAAGTAAAACTATCGTTCCTTAGTTCCACTTTTCTTTTTAGTAAATATTTTACAAAATGGATATTATGTCAACCTCTTAAAAGTATTCTTCTCTTTAAATAGGTCATTCAAGTAAGCTTTAAATAATTTACATTTAGAATGTCTAGTTTATTGTTGAAATTCGAAATATATTAAAAAATGAAGTTACAGAATGGTATGAAATACCTACCCAGTGTTTATATTTATAATTTAAGGTTTGGTTAGATGAATAATAATTAGTCATTGGTATAGCAGGGCTCGGAAGTTGTAGAAACTAAAATAATTGATATATGCAAAAATGCTCACGAAAAATCTAAAATACATAAATACAAATGTTATATACGTTTACATAGTAAATATAAAATAAAAAGTAATAGATAACTATTGTGATAGGAATCTGTTCTTGAATTGAAAAATATTATAATTAAACAGTATGGATCATTTTTATTTTAGATTCTGAACGGAGCAAGTAATGTATTGTTTTTACAAAGTTTTTTTTTTTTGTATGAAAACATTTTTTTTGGGTAAAAATAACCACAAATAGGGTATACTTTCTGTAGCAAATCGTATCATTTTGATAAGATTAAGGTAATTTTTTGGATTTCTCAAAAGTTTTTTTTTAGGAGAAGAATAAACTATCAAAAAATGACGAAAAAAATTAATTCTTTATTTCATTATAACTAATTAAGTTTTGATTGTAGGGACTTGAAAATTGTTTTGAGTTCTAACATTGGTAATGTATAAGTGTAGTATAATTTTGGAACGGATTAGTTGATATTTCAGATAAATATAGAGCTTTCAACTTTTTTCCCAAAAAATTAATATTACCTACAATTTTGGGTTTACCGATTTAAAAATTGTAAAGAAGATTAATAATATACTACTTAATATTTTTACAAAAAAATTTTGAAAATCGTGACTGACAATTTTTTTTAAAGGTTTTTTATTATTTGTGTTTCTTCTGATGCATAAAAACATTTTTTCGGGTAAAAATAATGGTTCGATTACCACAAATAGGATACCCTCCGTATCAAATTTCATCTAGTTGGTTCCAAGGAAAATCGAAGAATTGATTACCTCATTTAGTCGTTTTTCTTTATGTACATTAATAAAATATAACTTATAACAATATTTTATATCACACAAATAACTACAACACTATACAATAATATGCAATCAAATAATATATATATATATATTATGCTTAATGCGGTTGCGGAGTGTGTTTTTTTATTATCTTTAATATTTTGTCGATAAATTAATCGAAAAGGTTTCGTGAGTTATTCCAATTCCTACAAAAGCATTATTTTGTCAGATAATTATTTCGTTTGTTAATATTACGAAATTATTATATTATGTATGAATATCATACGCGTTGTATAAACTATAAAACGATTATTTATAGTCGTTAAATTTATTAAAACGGTGTGCGATGATAAACTTTATTATTTCACTAACTATATTACTGCACGTCAACTTATTTAATATAAATTCAGTAAATACCTAATATACATTTATAATTTAGTTTAAATATTATTTTTTATACAATTAGGTAGGTAACATAATATAATCAAATACCTAATAGTTTCATTATTAATTATTAAGCAAAAGTATTGGACGCAGTAATCGTTGAAATAGGTGTTAATAAAATGGCATATTAAAAAAAATAATTAATACGTCTATTATAGATATACGATACAATACGATACGATATTTATCAGAAAAATAACATAATGTTATAAGATAATAATTTTAAATAAGATCTACAGAAACAATATTTCTTTAACAACAAACACACCGCTTTATAATGGTATTTATTTAAAAATTGAAAAATATGTGTTGGTTATCATACGGAAAATATCAGAAATGTCGCCAACAGCTTTAACGAATCGAGAAAAATAATTTCCTTTTCGATATTTGGTATAAACGCGGATGTGAAATATAATTGAGGGTTTATACTAGGTTTATTCTTCGTGTCGGTGTGTAACGATTTAGTTTTAAAACTAATTAAACCCCATCGGACGACCGTGTATAGACTTAGCGGCGACGGAAATGATACATTGCTGAAAAGCCGATTTGGTCACTATACTCATTAGCCTGGGTCCAGCACCGCCATCGGTTTAATTTTAAATTGTATGATTACACAATGTACGAGTGTAATATATACAGAGTGTACTACGATGATTTGACATAATTTAATATATAACTTCAATATAAAATTGTCAACTCCCTATACATGGTACTCGTACAGGTATATGGTATTTTTTAAAGATCTGACGATTATCATTTTTATATTTAGATTAATATTAACTTAGACTTTCGATCTATAAATCTATAATATAGGAAATATTGTATAGATTTTATTGTTTTGATATTAAAATTATGTTAGTAATTGACAGCTTCATTTGCGATGGATTTTTCAGGAATGTCCAAAGTTTTTTCAGTTTTAATTTGATTAAACTTATATCATTATTGATTGCTAAACAAACCACAAGGATATAAAATACAAACGAAAAAATGGTACAAATAAACAAAAATACATTAAGTCCATGTTATTGTAGATTATGAAGGCGGTGTTTGCATATTATGTATGAGCACGATAAAATACAGAAAAAAATAGGGGAGCTGTGGTCCAACCTGCTCCCCCCCAAATGGCGCCCCTGTTTCATTTGTATTCTATGATTCCATGTAATTCAACAGGATATATTATTAGTTAAATGAGTGATAATTTAGGAATTACTTTTGAGAGTACATCACAATAATTTAAACATAAATTGCGAAAATTTTGAAGAAAAGTATTGACACTCTTGATTAATTCTTGGTAGATAACTAACCTTTTACATACATATTATATTTAAAATAAATGCAAAAAAATATTTTATTTTATAATTAGTGTTATAGTATGTATAAGTATAGATCAGTGATGGGCAAAGTACGGCCCGCGGGCCAACTCCGGCCCGCGAAAGTATTTAATCCGGCCCGCCGAGGGTCCATTGACATGGATAGTATATGGTCTGTATAGTATAAAAAAATTCCCGAAATATTCTGAAAATGATCGAAAAAAAATAGTTTTAAATATATAAATGAATTGGCGCGGACTGTGCGCGGTCGTACTCTCACAGCGTGGTGTAGGTAGATATGTAGATACCTACTATGACAATTGGTATATATATAATTTCTATTTTTGTTCATATTAATATATTATGGCAATGTTTGCGTCGTCTTATGTGTGCGAACAGACTTTTTCGACCATGAAATTGCGGAAAAACTCAATCAGGAACCGATTGACTGATGAACACCTTTTCGCACTGTTGAAAGTTGCTTCGTCACAGCTGGAACCTGCTTTCGAAAATATTATGGAAAATCAAAAACAATTCCATAAGTCTCACACGCCAACCATGGTTGGGCCTTCGAATAAAAGTTAAATTAATTATTATTTAAGGTAAAAGGTAATCTGTAACACTTGTGTGTAATATTGTAATGTTTTTATAATATTAAATGATTCAAAGCTTTAAAAAAAAATGCATTTTTTCTATAATTCTGGCCCTCCTTTAAAATTTCTCAAGCTTTGTGGCCCCTCATTAAAAAAGTTTGCCCACCACTGGAATAGATACTGTTATGTATATATATATTGTAATAACGTAAAAATAAGAAAGATAATAGGTAGACGTTATATAGTATGTAAATAAAGTTGGGTATGTAAATTTTAAACGTTATTACCTTTCTCTTGATGGTCAGATGGTTTCGGGGTAGTGATTCCAAGAGTCAAAAGTCAAAGATTGATATAATAATATCTAATTATCTACAATATGATATATATGGATCACGTATTCCGTTTGCATGTAAATTAAGTGTGATAACAATCTTCCTTTACTTTTAAATAATATATACGTATTATTATTATTAATATTACGTATCTTATTAATTATCTTACCTGTCGCTCTCTGAATTTGTTGTTCCAGCGAGTTCACAACACAATAAATAAAATAAATGATTTGAGAGAACACTAATTATTAGAATGTAGTATTTTGTATATATTAAAATAAAAAACACTTGATCGACATTGCTTGCAATGATGTTAGTACACACGTTGTGCAAGATGCCGACCAACTTGTTTGTTTTAGTGTTTACGAGGTACTGGTTGTGGAGATATTTTTGAATATGTTTATTAGTGATTAAACAGAGGGAAAAGTCGTTAAAAAATTGGTTATCTTAATATTTTGTATATCGAGATTTCAGGAAAGGTCTACCTACGGTATTTTACTTGGTAAAGGTGTTGGTCAGCGTCGGTGTCGACGTCTGTACGCAACGTGTGCATTTACTATTGTATATTTTTTTCTTAATTTATTTTTTTTTCTGATGCAAATTGTGCACGTCATTAAAATATATATTTATTACAAAGTAGTCAGCTTTTTACTTAATAATACAATTATTAAAAAAACATAATTTCTTTTATTTACGTATTATATTTGTTTAAAAATGTGAATGGAGATTATTTCGAATTTTTTTTTTCTTCATTATGCACCATAAAATAATATACCTTATTATTATTATTTTAAAATATATTTTAGAATTTATATAGATATCTATTACTATCTAAAGTACCTATTTGTTCACATTGTACATATTTTATTATAGTATAAATTATAAATATTTGAGAGAGAGCTGAACTCTAAAAAAAAAACTCCTGGACGTACCATAATATTATATAGTTTTGTCATGAATTTTATTTTTTTTTTCCATTGAATAAAAAATAAAGTTGAATATTTTTTAAAATAACATTTTATTTTGACGTAACCCTACTCAATATGATGTAGTAGGTACATATTTTATTAGATTAAATTAATACAATGATATTATGTAGTTTATATATTAATTCAATATTGTTAGTTTAGACAAACATGTATACTTTGTAGTGATATGTTTATATAAGTTTTAAGATGATATATTATCATATTATCTGAGAGTTGATTTTAATTAAAATAAAGATAATAATTAAACCAAAATTTACGGAAAAAGTACAATGTTTTCAATGGACTACTTGCCATTAGTGTTATATTTGATTTGGATAGTAAATACCTACTTAAATAATGAATGTGCGTAAATATATTATAAAAATTATAACAATTTGATTTTCCAATAAACCTTAGGTAGATAGATATTATTTTAAATAATATTTAATACTAACATTCATTATTTACTCTATAATTTAAAATACGTATATATATATATATATATTATCGTGAATGTATTCTATAAATTACCATTTATAGTATCTTTAGTCCGATAATGTATTTATTATATAATTTCACTAGTTAATACATAAACGTATACATATATATAATTATAACAACTTAGTCAATGTATAGAGCTTAATTATCATAATAAATATAAATTATTATTTTGATGCAATCGTAAATAATTTGTACAGGTAATCATCAACATAATATTATCTTATTTATAGATAAACATAAAACATGGTAGGTATATCCAATTATAATTTATAGGTCTATATCGTTTTATGATAATATTTGACAGATTTATGTACACAACGGTTCCTTTAGTGCCGTAACTAAAAATTCGAGGACCTAGGTGCTAGTAAAATTTTCAGGTCCCTATCATATTATTAAACAAATATAAATAAAATACACATTTTTGCACAAATTTGGTAGTATTTTATCATTTCGTGTGTCCTTTTTGAAGGTACCATGCACTTTAAACTAAAGTCACGTACATAAGATAATATACCTACATGGATTTTTATAGATTATGTAACTGAAATTGCTATAGTTTAATTGAAATTGCACGTTATTTTATAAAATACATAGTTATTCAATATATTATTGGAATTTTATACATTAACCCAAACATATTATATATTTTGAGTTTAATTTCACCTAATAAAAATATAGAAAATTATACATTTTTGAGGTTATTAAAGGTTATAAGTTATTTGCTCGACTGGTAAGTTACTTGTTACTATTTTAGTTTATCAAGTACCTATTTCTTATTACTATGATAGATCACGCATAAGGCATGAATTTAAAAATAATAGAATAATAGTTAAACATTTTCGTGATTTACATAACATAATACTTAAAACGTTATTATCCGAGATGAGAAAATATGCTAAAATACAAACGATTCATTATTATTATAGTATAATATTGTACCTCCTGTCTACTATAACAATAGTATTATGTTGTTATACTTATTCATTATAAGAGTGTGAGTGTATTAGGTTTCGAGACAATATACGTTTTTCATGAATAATTTTCCAAAATCCTGCGCAATTGAATTAAACGTATAATAGACATTTCATATCTATTTAAATGTTAATGTGGATTGAAAAAAAGAATCTTTGCATAATTCACTTAAAATTTGTTAACGGGTTCAAACATACAGAGTGATTAGAATATTGTGTTACAAAATTAAAAGAAGAAACATTGAGAACGTATGCATCGTTTTAATAAGATTTTTAAAAAATGTAGATATTATATTTAATGTCCAAAGCGTTTGTGAGTAAACACGGTGCACGTATGTAATAGTAGGTTAAATCGACATTTAATTTCTTTAATTGATTTTATTCGATTAAATACAATTCGAATACACATTATTTTAAAATTATATTTTAGGAATATGAAATTATGTTCACCCTGTACAATTATTAAAATACAACGAGATCCGGTAAAAATGTGTTCCGGAACAAAATTATATATAATAGGTAGGTAAAAATTGTACAAACGCGAAGAATAAAACAGCGTATACCCTGATATATTATAGAAGATTTATTGTATTTTCATCAGAGATCTCTTAAATGCTAATTGATATAAATGATTTAACGAATTTTTCACTTTCAATCATTGTTCACACATTTTTTATGATAAAAACAGTATTAAATTGTTGTTGATAATTTCGTACAGCACAAAAACAAACTATTTACTGTCACATAATAATATAACTGATAAATAATATCATTTGTTTTATTATCGATTTCCATAAAGTTTCTATCGTTTCAGACTAAAATTGAATTGGATATTTTCTATTGATATTTGATTAAAATATTCCATTGAAAAGTATTAAGCTAATAAACGTAAGAAACGATTTTTTCCATAAATAGTATAAGTTTATAAAAAAAAATATAAAAATGATATATTATCATTATAAACCATATTTATCATAAATTTATAGGTTATAAAAAAGTTTGAAAGTAGAATAAAAAAGATTGAGAAAAATTGAGACATCGAATTATGCGCTGACATTTTCTTAATATAGGTATAAGGTAATTTTTAATATTTGTGTTTTTAATCAAATATTATAAATAAAGATAAGTCTTGATAACCATTGCAATTTTTTTAAGGTTTAAATTTATATTGTAATTCGTAGATTTAAAATATTATACAACTTTTATGTTGTATTTTTTTGTTTTTTCGGCATTTTAATATTTTTGTGGGTACATTTTATATCGATTTCAAAAAATATTTTTCACCAAGTCGAATTATGTGTGGGCATATCCACCGGTCGTTCTGAATCAATAAATAATATTATTTGTATATTATTTAAAAACTGATTTTTAATTCATTATTTTTTTGCTTTTTACAAAAATGTTTATATCAGAGGTCTAAATGTAATATTGGAATCCAAATGATTTAATTTCATAAATAAAAAGATCCATGTCGCCACCAACGTCATTTCGAATTTCTGGTTAAAACCCTTGTCAATCGTTAGTTTTTCGTTAGTGCACCATAATTTATAATTTATATTAAAACTTTTTTGTATGGAAATAAAATATTTAATATAATAATATTGAAGTATCAAAACTTTTATTTTCCCAAATACTCTTTTAATATTATATTTGTATTCAATATACAATACACTATATTACTATATAACACTTTACATGATTACTATTGAAGTATCTACTACCTATACCGAATTCATTGAAATATACGCAAAAAATATAAATAATATTTTGTTCATTATTTATGTATTTTCGGTTGCTCTTAACTCTTAAGTATAATATTATAATCTATAACTAGGTAGTTTAAAAGTTTAGTGGTATAACGATATTATACAAAATGAAAATATATTTGTTTTTTATTATTAAAAGTTTTATACCAAACTACTTCAGTAAACATAACTCAAATGCATATCACAATGAAAATATTTCCAAAGTTATTACAATGTCACGATGTAGGTGGTTAACAGTAATTGAGTTTTGAAAACTAGATGAAACCTTTGGCTTACATTTCCAGCCAATATCGTAGGATATTTATTGAATTTATTGGATAGATAGAATAGAGAGTGATACCAGCTATATGAAGATAGCTGATGTGAATGTACAAGGTGATCGATATCTATGGAGGTTAAAGACTATGGTGATCGACCCAAGTCCGTAATCAAAGGAGTAGAAAGAGTGAAAAACAAAAATTACAATCTGATCTTTGTACGAGGCATGAGAGTTTTTCCTGTAAAACATGTTTTGAACCCAGTGCTTCACTTGGAAAAAAGTAGAAGAGGTACTCTAGTTACTTTTAAAAAAGTAGCGTTTGGAGTATTTTAATATCTCTCACATTCTTGCCTTTTTGGACAGCATAATCCATTCCCACCCCTTCTTCCATTGAGAATCCATGATTTTATATAGTTTGCTGGATTAAAAGCTATTACTTGAGGATCAATACATTGTATGAAAATGAGTGAAGATATGTGCTGTATCATAAAATCACAGATTATTATATTATAGAATTTATTTAAATTGTAGAGAATAAAAATGAGATAAATTATTAAATGATTAATATTTGCATTTCACATTGTGATTATTTGAAAAGTAAATAATTATTAACGTAAAAGCCAAACAATTTAAATTTCATTACAGGTACTTGAAATGGTTGATTGCGTATTTAGTTGATTGATTATATAAAAATATCATAACACAGCCTGTTGTTCAATAATAATACTATAATAGGTCAGTCGTTGTAACGTCTGGTTACCAGGATTTATGAATGGATATAATATATTAGATAATGAATGGTTATCATTGATGAATGCTTAACAGCTTATCACGAATCCGATATGAGATTTAAATTAATTTTGTTGATATTAGAATATTTTGTAAGATTTATCTATTTAAAACAAACATATAAGTTGATCAATTTTATAAAAGTAGGTAAGCTTAAATAAGTCTTATAAGTAAAAAGAGGTAGGGGTAGAAACCCAAAAAATTAATTGAGGTACTCAGTCGCTCGCGTTCTCCCCCCTCAAAACGAGCACTGTTTTGAACCAAAATCTAGAATTTCATTTTTTTTCTTCGACGGTATCGTTGGCCATGTATAAATGCACAACGTGCACTCACACTAATAATAATTATTTACGGCTACACATAGATCACATAAGAGATTAGTAATTGCCTACATTTTGCGCCGTATTAATAATGTTAGGTTACCCCTTAATGTTTTTTTTGTTTTTTTTTTTTGACATATCCATCTTTTTATTCTGTTTTGTCATAACGTCCCAACAAGACGGAGTCGTTTTCCTATATACAAAATTTTTTTCGTTTTTAACGTTTACACGAAATTATTGTAAACGACAGATCGAGTTTATGTTTTGGTAATTCGTTGGTTTGGAAAAAATTACGCGCGGTGCGGTAATAGGTAAACGGACGCGTAAAAACGATTGCGTGCTGGGCGGCGGCGATGGGGTCGAGGGGAGGGATAAGAGAAAACGTACTACTGTATACGAAATCTCAAAAATCGACGGAGAAAACGGGTGTAGCGTGTTAAATGGATCACCCCCGACCCACCGTACCCACCGCCCCTACGTACGCCCGTCGCACCGCAATGCGAACCCACCGCACC
>CM023362.1:6961590-7251182 GCA_013282895.1 Eriosoma lanigerum
GGGGGGAAAACACGCGCGACCGATGACGGCGGGAAACGACCGTTCGGCTGTTCTTTCATCGGTCGAGCCGCGCGCGGCGGCGTGACGACATGGAAAACGGCCGGGAACCGTGGTGAGACGACACCGGATCGCAATGTCCGCAACGGCCGCCGCGTGGCTGTTGTTGGCCGTCACAGCGGCCGGCACGGCCGTGGCCAGCGAGTACCCGGAACGCGAGTGCTGCGATCCCGTCGACCTGCCGCCGCCGCCGTCGGTGTCTATACCCGCGACGCCCAACTACGCGGCGGCCGCTGCCGGGGCCGTCACCCGCCACGAGACGGCCGCGACCACGCCGGCCGGTGGCCATCGAGGTATTATCATAATGTCATGTAATTATTGGTACCGAAAATGGTGGTTGCCGACGATACCACATCTTAATCCGTTTCAAACGATATTCTTGTACGAGTGTTATTCGCGGTTTGCTGTTTTGGACATTTGAAATTTATCGTATTCATTTCGTATTTTAATTTTTAGTGTGAGAAAAAAAAAATACTAAATTGTTTCAATCATCTATAATTGGAAATAATTTTGCGTTTTATTAAAAAATATTATACGAGTGTAATAACAATGTAATGTACGCTGCAGGTATCGAAACAGGGTAAACCACAATTATGTTCATTGTTCTCCATCAGGTTTCTGAGGACCTTTGATTTCCAGAGAGTTTCAATAAATTTTAAAAGTTAAAAATTTTTTTCCATCATTAATTCAAGTATAAAATCAATAGTAAAACAATAAACAAATTTAATTTTATAATAATACCTATTATAATTTTAAATATGTACTTATAATAACGGTAATAATTTAATTATAGTAATTAAATTGTACTTTAATATTTGATATTTTTGTTCGATGATTTCCTAGAGATTTTCGGACATTTGTACACGGTCTTCCGAAAGTGGTTTTACTATCACGGTACTTATCTATTTTTTTTTTTTTTAAATAAAACGAAACGCGAACCTTTCAATTTTTAAATACATATATCCATACAAATGTAACAGTATTCACGTGTAGAGTGTTCCGTACTTATACAGTTTTATCGGATAAAACAACATAAATTAAACAGCTGGATATAAACCTACCTACTTATAATATATTTACTAGTCCTTCCGATATTATTATAAAACGGTTATTATCTATACCGCAGTAATAGTATTAACAGTAATTACAAATTTACAATAATAATTATAAATAGATTAGATCCGCGTGACACTGTCGTTGTCATTATCATATTATAATGTAAGATGTTATTGTGGGTAGGTACTTGTACGGGTATAATACATAATAAATATATACTATTCGCGTAGGACACGATATAACCATACAGTTTGTATACAGAGTGATCATAATATTATTTTTTAAAAATGTATGGTATTACATTTGAAAACATAACATTTGATATGTGCACGATTCTTATAACGTGCGAAATTATAATCACACTGTATAATTAGATACATATAATGTTAACGTGGTTAACTTGAAATGTTTTGTACTTATGTACGAACACAAAAGATTTTTGACCTTGTTCGAAAGGCTTAATATAGAAAAGCAAATCCTCCAAAAATGGCATAATAAATTCCTCAATCTCTATTATCGTTAAATACGTGTTTTTATTTCCCAAAAAAATATCGTAAAATCTAACCTAATTTCTAATATTAATCTTAAACTATTCTGTAACTCTGGCCGTCCCGAAGTTTTCTTCAAAAATTCTATTAATCTTCATTTCTCAATAAATTAAAAGTGGTAAACAGCGTACTACCCAAGTCAAGCATTTAATTAATTTCATACCACGACCATATAGATACCTACATAATATTATTAGAGATAATATACTAAGACAATGTGTAAGTACACAATTATTATTATAGAACAGTGATTCTCAATTTACGGTGACCCACTAAATAGTTATTTCATGTGGCAATCACGAAAAAATATAAAATAATATCGTTCGTTATTGGGACGTGGAAAAGATTGAGTATAAGAATTTTACTATTTTCGCGAATTAGAAATGAGACCACAAACCATAACGATCTTAAAAAGTTGACAGTTCGTCAATCGTGGTGTTTGTTCCTGAAACAAAAATTCAAATCAACAACTTAACTACACGTCTTTTCAGGGAAATTTGTTTGAGATATAATATTTACGATATCGGATATATTATTGCTACCGCCCTCCCCTACGAATTTGACTGCTGCACGTGGTCGTTGCCTTTGGGTGCACGGGGAGAAAAGTAGGAAAAGAATAGGTAACGATAACGGCAGTCGAAAAACCACACGCAACTTTCCATTTAACCGCCGTCGTCGCGGTCGTCGTAGCACACATAGGTACCTACTACTACCTACACGAATCGATATTTTGGAGGGCACAGCAAACATTATGACGTTCGAAAAAAAAAAAAAAAAATATTTAAAAAAGTTTGGCCTAAACACTGTTTATTTTGTTTAATATTTCGTTCTCCGTTCATGTTTCATTTCGTCGAGTTGCACAATAACCATATACCGAAGTAAATGTTATACTTGCGTAATTCTCGCCGAGACGATATTTCGGAATATAGGAATATAACATTGTCTATCTACGATTAATATTCTATATGTTTATAATATGGTTAAAATATTCAACGCGCCTATAATTTTTCATTTATTAGACTCAAAGAACTTTGACCGAAATTGAAGAAAACATATTTAATGGCTCAATTTGGTAGTTCTTTTAAAACATTGAACAAACATAACGATAATCTTACAATAGGCGGATCTAATTTAATTGATGTAAGACATTTTATTGTTTTGAATCGTATGCATTTTTTCAAAAACTGTATTGCGCTTTTGTACTGGTATTTTATACGAAATTATAAATAAAATAATTCTATTACCTATCAAATAATAATAATTTTAAAAGGGTTTTACATGAAACTAATTCGAAATAAAATTTGTCAAAAATGATGTTTTCCCTAGGTACAGATACTGGTACTGTATTTTATTGTTTGTAAACATATTGTATAATCAAACTATATAACTGGTATAAATAAATTGTGTCGAAATGACCCATCTGACCATGTATATTTCAAAACATATCCCAATCTAACTGTAATATAGGTAACAAAACCAGCGAATACTAATTTTGTATAACTCTTAGAGTCATAAAATTGAACTTTCTTCGCAATTTAATTAAATTAACTTCAAAGCTTCGTAATTTGATATTGATTTTAAAATTGTATAGCTTTATAAGTATTAAATATTTTATGGTTTTTTTATTTGTGAAAATTTCACTAAACAATTTATTTCTAGTTTTAAAATAAATGCCTTTTTTAATATAGGATTTGTAAAATTATAAAACGCATATACTCTGTATTATTATTTATTTATTTCAAACAAAATACGATATTTTTTATTATTATCCCAAATATAACGAGACATAGTAAATAATTCAATGGTGTGGGATAAATGAACTTTTGACAGCCATTTTTTTATGATCAGTTCAAAAATTTTTTTTCATTTACTCAAATTGATTTTTGTTTAGAATATAACTTAATTAGTAGATAGGTACATAATGTTTCAGAGATAGGTTATAGAAATGTGGATAAAATTTGTTCTCTTTTAATAATTAAAATCACATTTTTTAGTCATTAGCCTAATTTTAGATTCTAAGCGAAGCGAAGAATGTATTGGTTTTACAAAGATGTTTTTTTTTTTTTTTATGTATGAAGACTTTTTTTTGGGTAGAAATAGTGGTCCGATTACCACAAGTAGGGTATTTTTTCAGTTGCAAATTGTGTCTAGTTGGTACTTTATTTAGCTCATTTTTCGAATTTCTCAAAAGATTTTCCTTGGGAGGCGAAAAACTCCAAAAAAATTGTGGAAAATCGGCAAAATTACAATTTCTGTTATTTAAAATTTTTAAATTTCGTGATAACTAATTGAGTTTTCATCTTAAGGACTTGAAATTATTTTTGAGTATTAACATAGGTAATATACATATGTAATACAATTTTGGAACGAATTGGTTGATTATTTGGCCCATTATGGAACTTTGAACTTTTTTCCAAAAATGCTTAATTTTTCAGCAATTTTTGATTTATCGCTTTGAAAAGTTTGTCGAAGTATAATCATATACTACTTAATCTTTTTACAAAATATTTTAAAAATCGTAACTGACGATTTTTTTTTATAGGCTTTCAAATAAAAATTCTCTAAATCGGAAAAATAACGGTTTCATTATTTTAATTTTTTTAATTTCGTGATAACTATTTGAGTATTGATCATAAGTACTTGAAACTTTTCTTGAGTGTCAACATAAGTATTTTACATTACAGAAAATTTTTTTGAAACGATTGATTGATTTTCTGACTAAATATAGAGATTTTAGCTTTTTTCCAAAAATGTTTAATATTTCCTGTAATTTTTAGTTTATTGGTTTGAAAATTTTGTCAAAGTCTAGACATATACGACTTAGTGTTTTTACAAAATATTTTGAAAATTGAATGTTGCAACTTTATTTTATACTACCTAAGTAGGTTATGTTTTCGGTAGCAAATTGCATCTTGTTGGTACTTTATTTAGCTCATGTTTCGAAATTCTCAAAAGCTTTTCCTTGGGAGGGGAAAAACTACCAAAAAATGGCGGA
This sequence comes from Eriosoma lanigerum, assembly GCA_013282895.1. Lineage (NCBI taxonomy): Eukaryota > Metazoa > Arthropoda > Insecta > Hemiptera > Aphididae > Eriosoma > Eriosoma lanigerum. The sequence continues at coordinate 6,966,247 of CM023362.1, forward strand.
AAATCGGCAAAATTACGGTTTCTGTTATTTTAAATTTTTTAATTTCGTGATAATTAATTGAGTTTTAATCATAGTATCTTGAAAATTTTTATAAGTATTAACTTAGGTAAACTTCATTATAAGAAAAAATTTAGAATCAAATGGTTGATTTTCTGACTAAGTATAGAGTTTTGGCTTTTTTTATAAAAATGTTTAATATTTCCTGCAATTTTTAGTTTATTGGTTTGAAAATTTTGTCAAAGTCTAGACATATACGACTTAGTGTTTTTACAAAATATTTTGAAAATCGTGACTGACATTTTTTTTTTATAATTTTTTAAAGTAAAAATTTTTGAAAATCGGCAAAATTACGGTTTCATTATTTTATTTTTTAATAACTAAATAAGTTTTGACCGCAGGAAATTGAAATTTATTTTAAATATTTACATTCGTAATTTACACAAGTGGTAAAATTTTGGAATGGATTATTAGTGTAGCATATTGTAATATATTGAGTTTCGCTCAGAATCGTATTTTCTAATGCAATATAATTGCATTCAAATCTTTAGTATAATAAACCACTAATTTCTCCGAGGACCGAAGGGATGAAGGAGGAACGTTCACAATTGACATCCCCACTTATCTTTACTTTTTTTAAGTTAATAATAGAAATTAATGTAAAATGTTTATACATTCTATTTAATAATTTAAATTGGTAATGTTAATACAAATATATAATATTGAGTAATAGAGTCTATAGAGTCTTTATGTATAAAGAAACATGCTCGTTTTATCACATTTGATAAAATCAATTTATATAAATAAATCTACTTAATTTTTTATGAAAATAAACGAATTAAGTAGGTATATATATATTTTATATAAACAATAAAATTACTTATAGTTAATTTTTTTATAACAATTTTGGTTCAAATACATTGAGATAATACTAATCGTAGAAAATGATTATGTGAAAGTTATTTTTTTTTATAAAGAAACAAATAATATATTATAAAATGGCAATTTTTAAATGAATAACATTTTACTTATTGTAATTAAAGCTGTTTTTACACAGTTACACTGATACACAGATACACAACTACATTGAACACTGAAAATTATTAAGGTCAGACCAATAAATTCTATCTTCTAAAGTTGGACAAAGAAAATGTACTGATTAAAAACATCCTCTTCTTCATCTAATAGTATGATTATGGAAGGTATAGCATTTATACATTGTTGCGGATTTTTCTTTTGAAGAACACATGGCCATTTTGTAGATTAAATTATGATTAATTATAATATTTAATATTTCACATTCAATGATTTTTTCATAGCAATATGATAATATTTAATTTAATTTAATATAATAATATTAAATTAATATTAATAAAATCAATATTAATTAAAAATACCAAGTATAATATAGTTTAAGCACTTTAATATTTTATTTATTCAAAGAGAGTTTTTAATAATCTAGGATTATTATAGTCTCAGAATTTATTAAAATTTCTACTTTATGTTTAATAAAAAAAACGTATTTTTGATTAATTAAACAATTAAAAAAAATGATACATATACATAATATCTTTAATGGGAGAAGTATAAATGACATGATGTGGTAGACTATAAAAATTATTAATGCGTTTTCAATTTATATTTCATAAGATTATCGTAATCTACCTACCTACCTTAGGTAGGTTCTTATAAACTATTAATCAATTATGAAATAAATCAATATATTTTTTAATGTGTTAAAGTATCTAAATTTATAACTTATGAGTTTAAATCACAAAAATTATGTATTTTCTAAATTATCAATTAGGAATTTGTTTAAAACTCTTTGCCTAATAGTATACGCAATACTTGGCAAACAAATTAAACCCATGTTGACAAGTTTTTTTCTTAATTTTGTTAATAATAAAGCCTAGGTTTGTAAAATGTGTGACATGGTTTAATGCCGAATCAAACTTTCTGTTTAAACTATATGATTTATTTTGATTTTATTAGGTATACCTACATTATTTCTTTAATAAATGTATGCACTTTTAATATACTTGTACTAAATAAAACCGAGTTTAAGTCTATTTTAACAAGTATTAGTTATTATGTTATAATTTTGTTTAATACGCTTATTTGCCTTTGAGTGCGTTTGGAGTAATTAGTTGATAGTTTATGAAATAAACAATTATCTATAGGAAATTGAAATAACTAATCTATATATTTCCATTATAAGCGAGTACAAAAGATTTGACAAATAGTGGGTTGTGAATAATTTCTCGTAGAAATTTTACAAAATTAATTTATAAACTGACTATCATAGATTCTTATGATATTATATTTTTCAGTTAAAATTTTAACGAACAAAAAAATAATAAAAAATAAATAAATGTGACTTTCTTAATAAACAAATCTGTAAATGTATACCTGGTTGTGTAGGTACTTATTACCATACTGTGTTGTATTGTTTTCGCATTATTTTAATTTTTCTATAAATGTAATAATTAAATAATTAAAGTAAAATATGAAATTAACTTTATAAAAAAATAATCTATCGTCAATTTTAAATTTTACTTGTTCCAGATACATTACCTCTAAAAAATGAACTCGTTCCAATTTTAATTCCTTTTTCAACAAAGACAAAAATGAGATGAAAATATTTTTTAACATGATACCTTAGCATTTATAGTGATAGGTAAAAAACATAATGATTAAATTGGAACAACAACCAGATAAATTAATTTTTTTATAAAAATAATTGTAGAGGAAAAAATTACCAATATGTAGGTTAATCAACTAGTTAAATTCAACAAATATAATTATAATTTATAATACAAATTTATATATTTTTCAAAAAGTTTATTATATAATATGTTTTATTTATAATTTAATTTAAAACTTAAGATATTATTTCTTTATATTTCATAAGTAGAGAGCGGATTTTAAAGTTTTTAAAAATTCAAAATATGATGCTAATATGTACTAACAAAATCATAAAATATGCTCAAAATATTCTTTAACCTGAAAATATTCTCCAATATGCAAAATAAATTGTACTGAAAAATTATGTGAAAACAAATAATTTACATTTTTTACTCTTATTGAGTTATACATTTTGCATAGATGCAATGAAATACAAATTTAATCAAATATAATCTTCAATCTTAAGTTAATTAATAATATTAATACATACTATTTCTTTATATTATATCAAATTTAATGATTTTTAAACAATTTCATTTAAAATTAATACAAATTTATAAGTAATCATGGAAATTATTATATTTTATGTGAAATGAACTAAAATATTCTCTAACTTTCAAAATATGCACAAATATGCAAAGTAATTTTTTTTCTTTGAATTCTATGATCAACAAATCGTCCACATTTCTGATTCCCATTAAAATACATAAAACTAATAAAAATATCTGAAAACCTAAATATTTGCTCTCTATTCATAAGTATTATAATTATTTATCATTTATTGTAATAAAAATATAAACATTTTTGGGTAAATTTTAATAATTTTAAGTATAACCTTGAAAATAGTACGTTAAGCGTAATAATCAGTTGAATACCTACATGGTATTCATAACTTTAAACTTTAAAATTTTTTTATTATTTGATAAAAAAAAGCGAAAGGTCAATTCCGGATGTTCCTCTTTCATCCCTCCGGTCATCGGAGAAATTAGTGGATTGTTATAATTAAGATTAGAAATAGAAACTCAATATAATAAAATAATATATACTGATAAACCGTTCCAAAATTGTATCATATATGTAAGCTACCTTTGAGAACACTCAACAGTTTGTACAAAAGTCCATACGTTCAAAATTGCATTAGTAATCATGAAAATATAAAATCAATTTCGTCAAAATTACGATTTCCGTGAATTTTGACGTTCTTCCGTTAATTTTTGGTAGTTTTTCTTCTCCCAAGGATAAGATTTTGATAAATTCGAAAAATGAGTCAAATAAAGTACCAACTAAATGCAATTTGCTATCAAAAATATACTTTACTCGTTGTAATCGGACTATTATTTCTACTCAAAATCGTTCTTTCAGACATAATAAAAGAACATTGAAAAACCAATACATTTTTCACTTTTCTCAGAATTTAAAAAGTTAACAAAATTTAATGTTTCTAGTATCATATTTTAATAATTAAGATTATACATTTTTATAATTTAATCTTTGATTTAACATAAGAATAATACGCTTTTTTTATTAGCTCTGAACATTTTTCAAATCAGATTTATTTAATTGTTGTTTAATTTCAATAACCCTAAATTTGAATATTATAGCATAAAATATGAAATTAAATATAAACTAAATAATTTAATTAATATAATAAAATTATAATCTGTAATATTGAATTAATTATTATTAATAATTAATAGGTTTCTAATAATTAGTTTGTCACATACTTACACTTTTTCTGATTTTCTTGTAGATAATCCCATTTTTTATGTAATAATAAAATAATTGTGTAGAGGTTCACCCGTTTTAAATACTCAATAGTCAACGTAAACCAAATAAAAATACGTTTTTGGCTTTTTATTTATAATGCGTAGAAACAATCTAAATTTTGGTTTTTTAAATTCATATTCAAAATAAAAAACTATCAGAAGAACTGTGATTTTCATTCACGTTTTTCAATTAAAAAAATGTGTTCCTTTATTTTAAAAGGAAATAGTTCAAAGCTTCGTTCCTATAAAAAGTACTCGTTCCAAGAATCCGTTCCTCTCATTTTCTCAAAACTGTGATAAAGTATCTAATTAAATAAATATATTCGTTCAGCGTTTCAAGTTTTGTTATTTTTTCAAAATACCTTCCTATAAATAGGGTTAAGATAGGCAAGGACTATAGCAAAAGTGTAGCGATTTAAAATGTATTTAGTTTAAAAGCTTTACCAGTGTGTCGTAGTTTTTTTTTTGTACAATGGTTGTTCATTATTTGTCTTAACTGTAAAAGGAAAATAAAAAATAAATCTATATTTCGTGTTTTAAATTTTTAAATTTATAAAAGCGACCCGATGAAAGTTTTAGTGTATGCATTAGGTAGTCTTGTGCACAAAAGAGGCGAATATTTTGCAGACACAAATTATTAATCAAGTGTAAACATTAAAAATATTGGAAATATTATTAATAATCAGTAATTATTACTTATTGTACACGATAGTGTATAATAATATATTTATTATATATATAAAAGCGAAACTAGACATTTTTATTATAACAGCCCCAATATTTTAAAAACTATCGCTAACCAAAGTTCTATTATATAACTATTAATTAATATAGTAAAAATTAGTAATCTTATCCATTCATAAACAGAATAATTTACTTATTTCTAGGCAGACATAAAAGTTTTTATTTTAAATACAAATTATATGAATATCACTTGAAATTATTATATAACTCTTATCCCTGGCATTCGGTCAAACCATAACTTCAGCGGCCTGACCCACTACTTTCGTTTATGATTATAGTCGATAATAGGTATATTTCTTTTACGATTTTTACAATTTTATCAATTTTATTTAACACTTATAAAACATAATAATCCATAATAATAATAGTGAACAACTATCGACAGTTTCTAAAGATAATAAATATGAAATTTAACTACATAACGTATACTTTTATCGTCCATCCGTTTATTATCTCCAAAGCATATTATTTTATTTGTGGTACTCATATGAGTCATTCGTATATAGGTGGTATTGTTTTATTTTGCAATTATTATAAGTAATTGTTTTAGATCAAATAATATCTCGATAAATATTATAACATAGATAATAACTATTAAATTATTTATATACTATTTAATAAACTTAACTACACATATTTAACTAAATCATAAAATAACATTATTGTTGTCAATATTTTAAATTTATTTTCAACAAGAAATGCGTAGGTTCAAAGTGTTTTATGTTTCGCGTTATAAATAATTGAAAAAGGAAAATAATCATTATTTCTTCACGCCATTTATAAAAGAAAATTAAAAATACAAGATATGTACAAAATAAAATATAAAGTATGTGAGTTTTCGAATGAATTGTTTATTTAACGTTTTGTTGTGGCTTTATCACAGACTTACTACGATTGCTCTATTATTAAAATGTTTGGTCAAGAAAGACGAATTAACGTTAGTGGTTTGTTTAAGTCGAGGTTTCTGTACCATGTTGACAATTAAATTTATTTACTCTTCATTAAATTACAATTTATATATTTTAAAAACAATATTTATTTAGGATAATACAACTTAAATTTTTACTTAAAATTAGAAGGTACCTTTGAAAATCTCACTGTCTTTCTTGATTTGTATGTTTATTGGTATTATATTTAATGATCTATAAAGACGGAACAGAGCTTATTGTTGTCAATAAGTTTAAAATTTCGTAACTTGTCATCATTATTGTCAATACAGTTTTCATAAATAGACTGTTGACACCAGAGCTATTTCTGTGTGTGTGTGTTTTAAATGTTTTACTGTAAATTTAAATAAATAGTTCACAAGGTTGTTAAACATCTATAATATTTTGTGGTTCGGAAAGTGTGATTTAATGCTTAGATATTATTTTTAACAATTGCGAAAATAGAAAAAGAAAATACTCAATATTTTTTGGAAATATTTAACTGAAGCTAACATATTAAACATTTAATTATAATTATCAAAATATAAAATAATGTGATGCCGGTAATTTTTTAAATTATCAATACAATAATATAGGTAGGTAACTATAACCTTATAGTCGAAATTCACATCAAAGTTAACGTAATTTTATTTATTGTTTTGATCGTCATAATGGTAAATACATACATTTATTTAGTTTATTATATTTAAATTACAATGATTATTTTAGTGCGGACAACAGGCGGTTAAAATTAAACATTTGATTTTATATACAATTGTCATATTTGTGTAGTGAAAGTCATAAAAAGTAGGTACTACGACTTTGTTTTTAGCGTAGTAATGATATTCTGAAACTGTTATTGAAATTCTAATTAGTAATTAATAATGACTAATAATTAATTGCACATTAATTTATTATAAATTATAGTATTTTATTTAATCTTATCAAAATACACGAGAGACGGAGAGAAATTTATATTTTTATCATCATCTCTACTACAGCTTTGTTTATATGAATATTTTAAACATATGTTCCGTAGAAAATAAAATAGGAAAATATATCACTCCGACACTATAAACAATAGCCGTGTGTTGAATACTGATAAAAACGATAAAAATAACCAAGTTTTGTTATTATTATTTTTAATATACTACATAAAGTTTTTTGCATTCATAATGGTGAAAAGGAAATTTGCGATGAGAAAGTCACGTGTGTAATACGCGTTGATATTATATGACCTTTGGCTTATAAAAATTATGCTCATAAGTTGTTTTGTCAAAACGATTTAAATACAATTTTTTAATCAAGCATAACATATATATAAAAGTTGAAGAAATTGAAACAATGATGTTTTTTTTATACATTTAAATAACAAGCTAAGATTTTTTATGTAGTATAATTTTAACTATATGTAGGATAAATAAAAAACAAGTAAAAATATTTTTCAGTCTTAATAGGGAAGTCTAATTTAGTATGATTGAAATTTAAAATAGGTCGTATATAATTATTTATTAAATGTTTTATTTGTCTATTTACCACAATTAAAAATGAAGTTTGAAAATTGAATTTAACTATCCGTATAGTGAATAAAAAATTTCGTGTGACCATTTACACATTTACACTAAAATTTGTTGATTTGATTTGTTGTTTGATTTTAGAAGTTCAACTGTGTACTTAGGTCAATTATAACATTATAAAATTTATAAGTATTTTAAATCTCTTTACATAGCATAATTATGTAATTTATTTTTATATAGCATGAACTGAGATACGCCTTGATCAATTATTCTGATAGTAAAGACGGGCAAAGGACATTTTAGCGATAACGTTTCGGCGATTTATACGATTATAATATAGTATATACCTAAATTAAACTCTCCGTTTTTTTATCACTTCAAAGGAAAATTAATAAATTATTGGCTTTAACTCTGAGAAAATTAATTATGTTCCTACTTATATAAGAATTCACAAGTTTTAGTATTCGTTTAGCGGTGTTTATTTTTCGCAGTGGGCTATTTCCGGAAAATAAATATTAATAATATGTATCGCGTCCTGATATATATTTTTTTTTTTGCGCAAACTTGAAGTAAATGACCAAATACTAAGATAAGTTTTCGTTTGAAAGTTGTGTCTTCAGTTAGCAGATATTAGCATGATTATTTTTATTTTTTCATTTCCTTCATTTTATTCAAGCAATAAGATTCCTTCGCCAATATCTAAATAATATTCCTTTAAGTAAATGAATCAGTGACAGAATATGTATTTAGGTTATTAGTCAGATAATTCGTTAGTAGCCATTCAATCGAATCAATCAGATCAATATCACAAATAGGTACAAAAGCTTAAGCTATAATGAATTTAGTAATGATTTTAGGGGTAAATGATTAAGACTAATATATATCATAATAATATTTACATTTTTTTATTTGAAAATAATTCATAAATTAACTGTTGAAATTAAGACTCTGCTAATAATTAATATTATGAAAATTTGTGAAAATAAAAAAGGTTCCTCTTTAATAGTATCATCTATAGGTACGCAACAAACCTTAGAGTCTATAAGGATTGTAAACGAAATTGTTCGTCTACATAATTGAATTCTTTAAGTACACTTCTGATAATACGAAATGTGTCATTATTTTATTCCTTCCGATGGAGAATATAGTTTAAACTCTTTCAATATTATTAATAATAAATTTCAAGTAGTATAGTTTTATTTAGTTTCTTAATCGTGTGGTTCTTTCAGATAGAGCTCTAATTACTTTTATTCTCTGTCTCCAATTTTTTTTTTGTAGCTTCATTATTATGAAATAAATCTTCCTAAATAAAGTATATGTAATTTCAAATAAAACTGATTTCACGTAATCGTCTATCGCTTTGGTACCTCAAATAGTTAAAAATATTATATATTTTATAATATAACATTTTAAAATTTTAATAAAAACTTAAAGTGAATTAAACATATGATTATTACATTTTATATTGCGACAAAACGTTTGTATGAATTTATAATTTCAAATGTTTCGAGTAAATATAAATACAAAAATTCACTAATAATATTTTAGTACTCAAAAAAATATCACGGTATAAAATAATAATTTAATCTAATTTAATCTAATTTAATCGTGCTTCAACATACTATGAATAGGTTATAAAAAGTTGTTTGACTCACACTCAAGTGAAAACAGTCGTTTGTGTTATTAGCCGAAAAAAAATGTGAATTTAAATAACATAAACGTCAGTGAAAAAGTGTGAAGTTAGTTTGTTTGTTATATATATATAATTTACGGGATTAAATATTATTTCTGCGTTTTTGTGGAATTTTGTCGAATTTATAAAACAAAATAGTTTTTACAATTATTTTCAAGTACAAAGCTCACGATGAGTTGTGTTATGTAATGAAATGACCTAGTTACGTTCGCACGTTGCGATATTTTATAACTAGATACCTACCTATGGAAAAATATAAGCTCTTACATAAAATGATTAACGTACACCAACATTGCTTTATAATTGGTTATGGGACAATAATAACATGAAAAAAAAGAGAAGATCGATTCCGGACAATTTTCCTTCGTCCCATCAGTCCTCGGAGAAATTAGTGGTTTATTAAAATTAAGATTTGAATGCATTCGATAATACAATTCTGTGCGAAACTCAGTCAGATATACAATTTATTATACTGATAATCCGTTTTAAAATTTTACCGCGTCTGAAAATTATTTATGAGATTAATTAAAAAAAAAAAAAATGTACAAGTCCTTATGTTTAAAACTGCATTATTTATCCAAAAATATTTAAAATCATATTCACCGCAATTTTACCGTTTTTTTGTTATTCTTATCACAAGGCAAAACTATTGAGCAATTCAAAAAATGAGCTAAATGAAGTATCAAGTAGATGAAATTTTCAATCGAATGCACACTCCACTTGTGATAATTGAATCATTGTTACTACACAAAAAAACATATTTAATTATTTATTTGATTACATGTCGAGTTATATACATCGCAATTGTAGGCGTAACTATATTTAAATAATTTGAAATCATGAAAATTTGAAAATATTTTTTATAATATTATCGATTATGCATGTTACCACGACCACGGTTCTCATTTTTCTGTAAAATTAACCAATATATCTAATATTTAATTTATTTAATAACGTAATAATATTTATGATTCGAACTTAATTGCATCAAAAAGCGACTAGTAGAATTGCTTTTGTTATTGTTTCAAAAATATTTTAAAATTGCACTAATAACGCTTAAAAAATGCATTAAAAATTTGAAATGAACAATGTATATGTCGTTGACATTATAGAAATAACCCGATTACTAAATAGGTACGAATTAAATGTATCACTGACCGCAAACCACGAAAAAAGAACTCATTATTCGTTAGTTAAACGAAACAAGTGTACACACGTCATTTTACTATAACCTGAAAAATTATAATAATTGTTCAAGGTAAACAAAATATCGAAAAATATCGACTAATTATTGTACCTACTAAAAATGTTTGTGTTCTACCGTGTAATATATTACGTATATTTCATTTTTCAGCAAAATAAATATCGCAAAAGCAATTAAGTACTTTCGAGCCCTAATAAATATGCTCTTACAATAATTATCTACGTTGTACAAATAATATTATATGAACGTTGTCGATGGGTTTTGGCGTGTTTGTGCAAAAATGGCGAAAAAAATGAATTTCGTTCGCGGACTACCATATGATTTATAGTTAGGTCCATTAATAATGCGTTATTGATATCCAGCTCGTGTGTGTAACTATAATAATAATAATAATAATAATAATAATGTATCGATGATACGCTTCGGTACACGCACCGTTACGCATCGATGCGTTATCCCTTAACTATTTTGACGTACGCGAATTTCCGCGTGTAAACATGAAAAATAACCTTTAGGTACCTACGTGTGAATGTGTCGGAACAGCATATTTTACGTTTCGACCACAATTAACCGTTTTTCATAGCGAGTAGAGACGTATTTGAACGGGTTTAAACCCCCTACACGACCAGAAAAAAAGATTACTATTAATAATATTATTTTGCTACCTGTTTTAGATTTTGTATTAAAATGTATACAGATACAGAATACGTTTATTTACATTTTTTCGTAATTAATTTTTTTATATTATAAAACAGTGAGGGGTCCGGCTTCATGAAAGGTTCTAAAAAAATTTGAACCTCTCTTTTAAAAATTGATAAATACGCTTCTGCTCGCGAACGTCTATAAAATATGTATAATAATATATACATTTCGTAATTATTGTAATATACATTTTAGCGTATTTCTTTTTAAAGGAATGGTTTAACTCGATCGAGTCTTAATCTTGAACCACAACATAGCGAAATTAAGACGACAAAAACAAAACAATATTATTATCGTTATAACATGGTATTAAGTATAACGGAAATAAACGGAACAAACTAAAAGAATGAAATTGTATAAATATTTTCATTTTATAAATTGTTTATACCTTGGCGCATTCGGAATTTTTCTTTATGATGGCCGAAGGGCTTAAATGATGTGGATGTACCCATATACAGTGCGTATTCAATACCTACTTATTAAATTGTATTTAAGTTCCCAAAATCGAATATTAACCACCAATGGTATTGAATAAAAACAATTTAAGTAGATAGAAAAAAAAAATGTAATTTATAATGTTGGAAATTTTCAATCCATAAATAAATAAATATGTAAGTCATTAAGGGATTTTTCGGGAAAAAACAGACAACACTCTTAGGATTTGTTAATTTGTATTTCTTGATAAATGTGAAGATTTGTCAGCCCGTTTAAACGTGATGGTCCTATTATGTTTCTATCGACCAAAAATTTTATTGAAAAAATAAATACATGTAAAGGTAATTATTAATCAATATTACTACCTATTAAAAAGATATAAATAATGTTCTTTCTGAGGCAGTAGCACAAATATTTCAAAAATAGATAAGTCCCCGATGAATTCATGTTTTTAAATATATAAAAGGTGAAAGTTTTTGATCACTTTGTATGTTTTTATATATCTAGCTCTCCTATTTGGGTCACTGTTGGAACGTTATCCCTAAATCCCTCCTCGAATATGCAATTGTTTATACCCAACTTGTTATTATTATTAAATACGTATTAAAATCGTATGAATAATGTTAAAAAAATATATTATTCTTTGGATTGTGACATAAAATTATGCATCATATCAGATTTGGAGTTTAAAACGTTAATTTTTAAAATCGAATAAAAGTAAATATTATATAATTTAATAAATATTAAAAATATATTTTTTGTTTTATTTCCATTTTTTTTTTTATATTTCTTTAAGTACTAAACTACCGTAGGAGTATATTGACAAATTTAAAATTATTTAAATATAAAACATGTTGTTGTAATTTAAATTAATTTATTAATACATTTTATTTTATTTTACGTAACTTCATACAAAACTAATTTGGTATTTCAGAAAAAATAACTCGTTATATAACTAAAACAATATAAACTTAACTTGAATTTTTTAACTCCTTAATATCCAGCCTTGTGATTTAATATCATATATTATATATAATATAATATACATTTTAACCACATTATTATATATATTTTTAATTTTATAACAACTTACAATAATACATAGTTAAAATTTTGATTACATTATTTCTTTTTCTATTAATGTTATTTTAAATTATTATTTTAGGGTGAAAAATAACGTATTATAAAATTAAATAATAATAAATCTAATTTTTGTTTCTAAATTTTTGGTTATGGCTATTTGGATTGGAAATCATCTCAAACTATGTAAATTTTCTTGGTCGATATAATATATGATTAAGGTTGTAAACAATTGATTATTTTACTTTTTTTATAATTATATATTAAATTATTTCAATGGTTATTAGAAACGAGTAAACATTGTGTAGAAAAAAATACCAATGTGAGAATAAAATAATATTTAGCTTGCGGTAAAATAGGAGACACGGTTTTCACCAATCACCATAAGAAAGAAGACGTTTATTGAAAAAAAAAAAATAATAATAATAATAACAAAACGTTGTAGTATAAAACGTGAAACCCGTTCGTTCGTCTATTTAAGACGAATTTCATGCGCAATTTGTTGAATGATGCGATTTGCACAGACGAAGATGAAAGTATAAATGAATAATGTAATCGTTGAGCCTTGCGTTTATTATGTGCAGGTATATATGTATATCATAAAATTGTTTTGGTAAGATGAATTTAAAAGTAAAGACTTATTCATTCGTTCGAATAATATAAACAGTTTTGTTAAATATTAAACTAAACGGGTAAGCCACCAAACGGGGATTAAGAACTCAGCGAGACTAATTTTGATAAAAATACAAAATTTTAACGGTACATTAATTTGAAATATTTGAATGATTTCAACGTTCGTCCAGCTTTTAATATGCATAAAATGATATTGATTTATTATTAATAATCACTTATACGACTATATAACTGATATTATTTTATATTATGTTTTCCATTCCGATAATTTGGACAGAAAATACGTAAGCATTTACGTTAAACACGCACCTGACCTATGTATAAAATAATTATACGGATGTTTGTTTGAGCAATTACACGTTACCTAATAATAATATCTTTAACGGCGTAAAGTTTTGTATTAATTCAATTGAACGTTATTTCAATCGAAATAATGATAAAAAATTTATTTGTTTGAACGGACAACTACTTACGGTAATAAATATTAATTGACCTTGTTTTATAACTGTAAAACACAAATTAGGCAACTGCAAAATGCGACGTTCTAGTCAAAGGTCAAAGGTGACGTGTCGTGGAGTAATTCATGTTACAGGCGTATAATCTTTTAATAATTATATTATGCATAATATGCATTATGATTCGGTGACCAAATGCAATTTAACGGTGGAAATGTTTTTTTTTTAAAAAAATTTTATTGTTAAAGATTGGAGGTTTTTTTTTGTGTTTTTTTTTTTTTTTTTAATAGTTGACGCGAAGTCGTGTTAGGTCACCCGGCTTAACCACGAACACGGTCTAATTAGTATGCAAATCTTTGCAACCGTACGGGAACCTCATCTTTTAATTAATCTCCCCGGCTTATAACGTCCTACACTTATGAAAATTACGTTCACACACACGCACACACGTCTAGTATATTATTATATCGACGTAGCGTAATTTCAATAAATAATATTTATGTAATCAGACTTGTGGATTTTGCGTTGTTTCCGCCAAAAACGAAGAAATTACAAATTAAACGAATCGCGTATAATCGTATTATATGCGTGCGCACGGGGTAGACAAGACTTAGTCGGGGAAAGCAGTTATGACTACACTGTGATATCTTTGATTTTGTCTTATTATATTAGCTATATGGCGATTTGACGAATTGTTCGGAAATCGAGCTTATTATTACAAATTTTCGAATCTTTTGTCTCGGTGATTTATTTCGAACTAGCTATATAAAATGGCAATTCGTTTTACATTTCACGTTATTTAAATTTTATCAACTAGAAAATATGTAAACAAGGGCTGTTTGGTAAGGAAGATCTGCCATTTTCGCGACTTTAGTTATTGCTGTTTTTTTAACGAAGTCGGCTAACTGTTTGTATTATAATATATCTATATCTATGTTAGGTACCATGAGTTACTAGGGTAGTCTGTGCCATAAATTTAGCTTTATTTATGCGGTCTATACAAACTATAAATATCAAAAGATAAATTAATAAAATATACTTTAAACGATTTTTTTTTAACAACATCTTCAGTTAATAAATGTCAATAGTTATTTACATAAAAAATAGTACATACATGTTAGGTTTATTACTATATACGAGATAGATATATTATTGTTTAAACATTTTTAATATTGTAAGAATTAATATAATTATATTTTTGTTATTTTTTTAATTTAAGTATAAACATAAATTAATTTTTTAAATACTCTGCTGACAATATATACGTCTGCACGCCTAGTACGTATAATTACAATTCATCTAAACTATTTTCAATTTATTCTTTAGTCATAATAAAACATCTGCCGAATATAACCTATTAAATATTATAAAATTACATTGATTTGTTTAATAATATGTTTCTGTATCCTAATGAATAATAAAGACAATAAATCAAAAAAATAATGATAATAATAATTATTATTCTAAAATAAATACATAATTTTAATAATACAGAATAAAAGTAATAGGCTGTATAGAAGAAAATTATTAATTTAAAATAACACATTTTAGTTGATGTAAAGAATACCAAAATAACAATATAATAACATAGCGATTTCGTCAAAAACTTTTTAATTTCGGTCCTTGTGATATTTTCGCATCGAATTCGTATTCTCCAGTTTACTTTATCAGAATAAAATATTTTATGCGAAATCCAGCATGTAATAATGATAATATTATAATAATAGTACTTTTGTCTGGACGAAATGGATAGGGACCGACAATAGTTTGGCATTGCTTGCAAGTATATACATATACCTACCTTTCTTGTGGAGGATTTTGACAATTTGGAAACTGTCCAAAATGTGGTCCAAATCTACTATTGTATGGTCATAAGCTTTAGATTGCGAAGTGCGAGTCGATATAATAATAAATAATATATATTATATACGTTCTTGGAAATCGTTGATAAGATGTAAGTTATCGTTGTGTCTGTTGCGATAATTCAAAACGGTATAATATAATAATAATAATTGTGGTGGAACGTCAAGTCGAATTCCCGAAACAATAGACAATAGCATCATAGTCATCAGATACGGCGTAATCAATATTACTTATTGTTATTATCATATGAGTTGCGGAACAATACAAATTAGACTTTCTTAATCATTTTCAATTTTCCATAAAACAATTACTATAGGTATTAAAATATCAATATGCACAAAATTTCATACACATTTTTAATCCCTGTGTAGGGGGATCAAAATTCTCCTTTTGTACCTCATGCCAGTCGTAAAAGATGACTAAAATAAGGTTGCATCATGTCGTAAGCCATCGTAAATACGTCAAAAACGTATGAGAAGTCTGAAATGAAGTTATTATAAAACGAGTGGAAATGAGAGAGTGATACGATATACGCTGAGACAGTTTGGACATGTTATCATGTTAGACGGAATAGAGAGTTATATGAATACAGCTAGTTTGAATGGACGATAGCTAGGAGATCGAGATCTATGTAGATGAGGGATTGGAGTAGCCGATTCCACCTATTCGAGTGTGTAAGACGAGGTGGAAGACGATTTATATATTTTTTTTAAAATTACGATTCGGCGTTTGTGGTCATTGGACTGACATTTTTACTGTATATTGCTTATTATATTTTAAAATTTATTTGACAAGGTTTGTTTTGGTTGTGTAGGCCAGTAGGTTCTGCTGGTTGGTCTTGGACTAAGACATTTTGAAAGGTGTTGTAAAAAGAAAAATTCATTCCTTTACTTCAAGTACTTTTGGAATTACAAAAGTTGGTGGGGTGTTACATTTTTTTTAGTGTATGTTCGGCAATATTGCCGCTAAACCCAGTACCGTGTTAAAATTAAATAAAACTGCTCTGGAATAATGTCGAATGTTTAGTTAAGTTTATTGGGAAGAGCGTATATGCCGCACAAATGGTTTTTTTTAATGAAAGACGACGATAGATTATTTAATAACATATTTTACAAAAGAAAATAATTAAATTATTAACAAAAGTATTAGGTATGATCGTTATTTATATGTACCAAAAATTCAACATTTGTTCAACCGATCAATCGTAAGGAAATTGTGTGTTCGGGCATTTTATAAACTACAAGAAACAATTCAAATAATATTTTAACGTTAATGTATGATGAACACCTCATATTGTATAAATAATAAATTAAAATTATTTTCAATTAAATAATATATTATTCTCGGAATGAATTAACTGATCAATGACAGTCAGTATAACGTTAGTTAATTTGTAACGAAATAATTACGTCAAAGATTTGAGTAATTGTACAGTTTGTTCGTTTTTGTAAAAGATACTTTTTAAAAGTTTATTTTCAATAAAATCACGTCATAAATATTATTTAATATGTTACATAATTATAATTTCTCACTAAAGTGAAAAAAAAGAAACAAATACCAATATGATACATTTCAACGGAATGTAAGTATTTATTATAAATGTAAGAAAAGACTTAATAAAACATTACTAGGTACTGCAAATGATAAAATAAAAAAATATCAATTTTAACAATATAAATAACACATAAATATTTTAGGTATAAGTACAACTTCAGTTTATCAGATACAAAAAAAGAAGAAAACCTATATGTTACCTAACTGTTAATAAAACTAAAACAATTTATAATTCAAAAATGTAGGTACATTACCTTTATACAAATAGTTATGAAAACTTTAAAACATTATTTAAGTTAGATATATTTTGGTTTTGTACGATAATTTGTTTAAATTGTTAAGAAATATATGCATTTGTAAACCGTTCACCGTAGAACCCATGAAATGTTTATCGTTCAATTTAAATCGATGGCATGACCTTATAAAATATAGCTAAATGCTAAGAATATAAAATAAAAATATTTTATCGATTTCCATTGGGAAAATAAAAGTTTTTTAGGTGGTAGGTACCTAATATAATATAAATATTGAGTATCCCGTAGCGTACGTTATAGGTACATATGTTATGGATTAAAAACAAAATAATAATGACAATTTTATTGTTATCTATATATTTTATTCTAAGCACGTTCAGTTTGAACAAAACCAAAAATAATCGGTGATCTAACCTATTAGTAAGGTTACGTAAAACACACAAAAAGTAAAGTAGGTAAACTACGGTTTTTTTTTCGTATCATCGATTTGTCTTCATTAAAACGAATATAAAATAA
This sequence comes from Eriosoma lanigerum, assembly GCA_013282895.1. Lineage (NCBI taxonomy): Eukaryota > Metazoa > Arthropoda > Insecta > Hemiptera > Aphididae > Eriosoma > Eriosoma lanigerum. Next base: position 6,984,271 of record CM023362.1, read on the forward strand.
CAAAAACTTTACAACCGAAAGCGTATACGCGTTTATGTAAGACGTTCATAGTAATTTAAAAGAAAAATAATCGTATATTCGTATAACTTTCTAGTCCGATGTTTTGTACTAATATTAATGGTTTGTACTTTAAAGGGGTAAATATGCAATATCTTTAAAACGATAATTTTAATAACAAATGTTTTCAACCGAGATATTATGTAATTATTTTTATCAACTCTTTTTTGTTTTATAAAAAATTCAATTAATAAGCAATTGTTTTTTTAAATTTCCTCTAATTATATGAAGTGAGATAACACTGTCATAAAATATATTTATTCTTGTGAAGAAAATTCCTGAAATTTTAAATAGTACAAATACTTTTAAATAAAAACAAAGTAATGAACAGATGAGGTGATTATTTTAATGTGCTTAATAGTGTATTATATTGTTGTTATATATTTTTTTTAAAGGATTTTTTAAATATTTTTTCATAACACTTCATTTTTAAGATTTTTTAATCTATTAAGAGATAAGATCTAGATAAATATAAATATGGCCTTAATTTATAATATTTAAAATATTTAATATTGTTGGAAAAAATTTGTTTTAAATAAAATTGAAAAATAAGTTTTAAAATCATATTAAAGTTAATAATGGGGACAAACTGTGTAAGACGAGTATCTATAATAAAAAAATTATTTATCTTATATGATTATTTTTAATTTATTTAACCATCAAACTGATAATATTACATACGTAATATACATTTTATATGGTAGGTATATAAGTAAATATTATAATATGATCAATAACGAAGTATTTCAGAATAATAATTGCATTTTAGTGTACTCAAATATAAGTACGAATACGTATGCGATAGAAGAAAATATACTCATTACTTACAAATTTTAATAAATTTAATAACTTTTATCATATCTATCACAATTTTGAGGCGCACAATTGTTTAACCTAGTGTTAGGTCAGAATAGAAATAACTTCATCCTATATCTTAGTCCAAATTTTTTTAAATATATTTTTTGTTTTTTTATAATACATTTTATAGTTATTTCAGTTAATTTAAAAATTCTAACTAATTCCAGACTATAACAAATATTTGAATACTTAATAGCTATTATCTGAATAATAGTTGTGTACTTACATATAGGCTATAACTAACATTAATAATGGAGTAATTAATTTCATATTTCCTAGTTTCACCAAATAAAACAGTTAATTAATACGTATTTTAATTCTGGTATATTTTTAAACATAGATATTATAGGCAATATATTTACATAATATTTGTAATTATTGTCATGACTCAAATGATTTACAAAAAAATTAAGTTTATGTTATTTATTTTACACATAAATGCTAAATAATATGTCTGAATTTCTTCATTTATTTTTCATAAAATATAAATTATTTTGCGCCCAATCAATAAAGTATTATATCGTTAATGATGTAGTTGATACTAATTTTCAACCACTTTTTTTTTAAAATATGATGATAGACAATATTTATTAATTGGTTTTTAAAATTTATTTTAGAAGAAAAATCCTCTACTGGAAGCCTAAATTGTTTGATGGCCAGGTCGTTGTGCAACGAAGATCCATCATGTTTTAAAATCATGAATATTATTCCAAGTCTGTGTGGAAATGAAATCGGTAAATATGTTTTTATAATAAATAACAATAATTATTAAATATTAAGTATTAACGTATGATGTGATTATGATTATGTGTTAGACACTTCATATACGTATTATATAAAATATTTAATATAAAGAAAACTAAGCAAATTGTTTTGTTTTTAATTATTATTATTTTTTGTTAAATTTATAAAAGAAAACCTAAGTAAAACATTTTGTGGCATAAAATTCGATGGTCCAGCAGGTTATATCTAACCTGGTATTTGTGGTATCCGAACATTCGAATATATTGCTTTGTACCGATTTCGCGGTTGAATATATATTTAGGGACGAATTATTACGCAATTAACGAAAACGACGTTTTCGGGAATTCGAACTTTGTAGTAGTACCTGCAGGCAAGTATCGTAATACAGAGAAATGTTTTTTCCCCTTTTTCTCATACTTAACCACGCAAAGGTCGTTTATCACATTGAATCTGTACGACTACGCCAAACATTAAAATAAAATGCTTTTGAAACGTAGCTATAGCTATATAACCTAACCTGTTCAGTATAAGTTCAAAACGAAAAATTCGACGATTCCCGAGAAATGAAAACTAAGTCTTTTAAGTTCATGTTTGATGTTTAAAAAGACGTGACCTGACATTTTCGATACATAGAATATAAATATCAATCGTGCTTAAATTTGAGAAGCGCATCAATTCTATAAATTATACACTTAAAATTTGATCAAAAATCGTGTTTAAATTTAAAAAAAAAAATCAAATGTAATACATTACTTATAATAAACCTGAAAATATCAGTTATAATACTTTTGTAACTTGGAATTTTACTGAATAATAACATCAATTATCTAACTATAATTTTTATTTTATTTTCAAATTGGAAATTTATTTCACATAAATTAAAACGAAAGATTTGTCTAACATAATATTTTTAAAAGTATGTAGTGTTACCAAGTGCTTGAATTGGAAAAATAAAAGAGGGGGGACTATGAGACTTGGATAAAAGTAACGTCCTTTGCAGTGATTGAATTCAATCTAACCCGTTGAGACTTCAAAAAATTAGTTGTGTTACGTTAAAAAAAAATTATGAAAAAAAGAAGAGATACTCCGGTCCCTTAACCAATTCAAGCACTGGTGTTACCATAACATAAAGTATAGGTAGACGAACTATGAACTAAAGTCAAGCGATGATGAAATATAAATGATAAATACAATTAAGATATGTTTTAACTTGTATCATATTAATTTATTAATCGTCAAATAAAATAATATATTTTGAATTTTTATTTATTTCGTAATATTATTAACGTCGAAAATTCATTTAGGTATATCTACGAAAGATACAATCTAAATTATATTTGAAAGTTTAAACACATAAATTTGATGTCGCTAAGTTAATTAACTTACTTTAATAGTTATCATTAAACAAATAAATTTCAAAACAAAATTAATATAATTGTATGCTTTGAACTTGTATACATCACAGAAAACTTGAAATATTATAACATATTATGAGACTCAGCAGCAGAATCGATAGGAAAATAGTTTTATTTTTGATAAAAAGAGAACTATGGAGTTTATTATATATTTATTAACTACTTAATAATAATATAAATACTAACTCATAGGTATTAAGTGATTCTAAACTTTTTGAAATGTCAATTAATGTTTTTTTACTATGGTTTCTAACGAATAAATCGATAAGCGTTTACAATATTATGATACAATTGAACCCAACTCAATTGTTAAGTATAGATACTTATTCTATACACTTACATAATTATTGTTGAACTTAATTTAAAAATTGTACAGCTTCGTATTTTAAATAATATTTTACTTAACCTTACCTAATCTAAATGTGTTTATGCATTGAAATTAAATTAAACACGTTAACATATTGTTATGTTTATATCCATAATACTATGCAAAACTAATCAATAATTATACTATATTCATTAAAAAACGTGTAAATTTCAATCGTTCAAATGTCAATTAAAATCAATTGCTACTGTAGATAAAATGAAAATGTTTTCAATGTTATTTTCATAGTGTAACTATTTTCACTTCTTTCCTTCTTTTCTTTCTTTCTTTTCCTGTACAACTATAGTAGGTAAATTATATTGTGCCTAAATCGTAAAGTATATTACCTATATACATTTATCGTCTGACATAATATTCCAATATATTTATTAGAAATTGTCAGCGACGAAACGCAATTATAGTGCAATACTAAAAAATATAAAGCACAAGATCGTTAAAAGTATAAGTACGAGTATAATACACACACAAATAGTGACGAAACGGAATAAGAGTCCGGTTTTAGAATGAATATTTTATTCATATTTGATCCGTTATCAGAGAACAGATGTCTTCCTCTCGGTTGAATAATACCGATAATGATGATATATTATAATAAAGAGAATCAAATTTATTATGCATCAAACTTGTCCCGTGTGGATATCATTTGTTATAATAAAATATTTCATAATATATTATATAAACTGCAAATAAGAATTAAAATCGATAATATTATTTTATTTTTTTCGTCTTTCGTTATGTTTATATTATAGTAATATAAGTAATGTAATGATAGATTTAGAGATCATTCAAGATAGGGGCGAATTTTCGGTAACTTAATTTTGTTTAAAAGTATTTGTATGATTTAATAAGTAGTCATTAAGTAATAATAATCAGTAGTGTATTATTAATAAATGAATTATGAGAGAGGGGAATGTAGGAAGAACATTATTACAATATTTACAAAAAATGTGCAATTCTAATATTTAATGATTGCATAAAAATAGGTATATGATCATAAAAAAACGATAATGGATAGATTTAACTCCTATTATTTTCAGTAACAATTTTTGCTTATTTATTTAAAATAACAAATTCATTTAACATGTTTAAGTCATTTATTATTCATGTGGCAAGTTTTATTTTACAATTATATTCATTAATAAGATGGCCATAGATATTTTATCATTTTATCATTTCATAATTTTATAATATTTATATACTTTATACTTTATTCACAGATTGTCAGTATCATGCTATTACTTTATGAAATTCCATAATATATAATAGAATAATAATAAAAAATAAAAATAAAATAATAAAATGATAGTCTTGTCAATTTTTCTATAATTGAAATGATAAATGACAATGGTGGTAAATATTATTTTAAAATAGGCTATTGATAAAGTTATATATATATATATATATGAACTTCTAATTAGCTAAAGTTCAAAATAGTAATTCAATCGCATGGTTAATTTTGACCTTCAATAATGATTCTCCTGCAGGCGCGTAAGTAGATAATATATTCAGAGGTGTTTTTATAAAAAATTTAAATTAAATATGAGTTATATTTTATTTAATAACATTAAAAATACAATATATTGTCCAAAAACATTATTTACAAATTTAAAAATATTATATATAAAAAAAAAAATTAAAGTATTAAACGTTGTTTTCTTGGTTGAAGTTTAAAAACATTTCCTGTTGAATTTCTCAAATATGATTTAATACGTTGTAATTTTGGAAAAGTTCTTTCGGCAGTAGTAGTTGTATTATGGGAAGTAGGGAAGTGTAAAAATAATAGTTAACTATAATAGTAGTTGTTATAGTAACAATTATTATATTACATTTGGACAAAATTTAGAATCACATTTTAAAAACGTTTCAAATGCGGTAGTTGGATTACAATCGTCTTTTTCTTTTAACCATTTTGATTTCGAAAAAATATTCGTTAGAGTATTCTTTTGAATTATTTTGTAATATTTCCATAAATTAATAATGTCATTCTCATTATTGTAAAAACATTGTTTTTTTCTAATCATGGAATACTCATTATACCACCCATATTAAAATATTTAAAAATTATTTATATCTTTAATTTCAGTGTGTGTTTGAGCATCGATCGATTTTTTCGTAAAATAATGTATCTATACATTATATAAAAATCGAACTGACGACGGCGGGATATACAGATAATAACGTCTTGTTTTGAATTAAAATTAATATTATGTTATCAGTTTATCAACAAAAAATATATAATTAAAATTATTATAATATTTATGTTTTTTTTCGCTGACACAAATTTTTATTTTTGCTTTTGTGCGTATTTTTAATATTATTATAATAATATAATAATCAGAGTCAGAATATTATAAAATTGAAAACCTACCTACACGACCTAAATGACTTGTATACATATAATATAAAAAAACAATTAACTTATAGATTTAATATATCCTATAGATATCATATAATAATATTGAAATGGTCGATGATAATAAATGATAAGTTTTAATATACTAAAACATTGTATACTTGATATCGTCATCGTTGTAAAAAATAAATTTGTTATAAATAATTCGGTGTCTGGTTCATGATAATGTCACGATGACACTATTTACTGTTTTAGTCTGTCTAACATATTATGTAGTATAATAAAAAAAAAAAATAAAAATACGAAATTACGAAATACGACGATTTTAGTGTTTTGGGATAGCTTTGGAACTGTTATTAATAAATTTAAACGGTTGTTTTAAAATTAAAATATTTTTGTGCGATAAATATATTATTTATTTTGTAGAATATCGTGTGACAAAGAAGTTATAGCAATAATGAAAACAATAAACGAAATGTTAACTCGCCTATTATTATTTTTTCCAGGAAATAAGCGTTTACGGTCTAAATTTATATCCTCTTAAGGTGAAATGATTTACCACTTGGCAAATAGCTGAGCATTTCACAAGACGAATAGTCCAAATATTATTTTTTTACTATTTAAAGTTTTAAAGTTATATTTAAATTTAATATTCTGCTTTTATATGTTTTGATAGAGAAATAATATTGTAAATTGTAATTATTATGAATAAAGTACAAGTTGAAAAATATTAAATGCCTCAACGATGCGTTAACAATTTATTGCAATATGATTGTCTGCATTTAAATATTGGTTTTTATTCGGATTTGTATTTTTACAATGATGTGTGCTTTATTTTATGCCTATAGACACTTTTTCAACTTTTTAACTTTTTGTTAATTATAATATAACACAATAACATTCATTTTTCCAAGGATCGAAGGAACGAATGACGAACGCTCAGATAGATTTTTAAAATTTTACCTCGCTGTTATATTATGTATATGTATGTACGTTATTAGTACGTAGTTGTTGAAAATTTGGGATTATTGAAATGCAAAATAAATTTATTCTTGCTTATTTTAAAAAATATTTTTTATATTATTCTTTGCAAACTAAAATTCAAATATTGAACAATTAAAATTATAAAACTGGATTTACACAATTTGGATTTTAAATAAACGTAAATAAAATATAGACCCTTTTTAAAAATGCAATTTAAATTTAAATTATTTATATTGTTTCATAATAAATTTCACACAGTCCTTTCGTTCTACATTCTGTATAATATATATTTATGAAGTGCCGTTTATGAAAATGTTTATAATGAAGTAAAAAAATAATAAATATGTATTGTATATAAAAATAATTTATCAATTTTAATATTATAACTCAACGATAATTAAATATAGATTTTCAATCTTGCATTATTTTTTATCTAAAACACATTTTTGCGATTTTGGTGCTATTATATTATATTTTTATTATATTTTTTTGTGAACTAAAATCCGCATTTCAATTATTTTATGTATAACCATATAATATAATTCACGAAAACGCTATACCTACACAATATTTGGGGGAAAACAAAAAGCTGACGTCAACCTGCCAAACGGAGTAAAATAATTAACGAATAGGTACAGAGGGAAACGTGCGATTTCAAATATCAGGGTTTTAAGAAAATATTCATGGCATTCTAGTTAATCTCCAATATCCTTGGAATATGCTTTATTAGTTATGATTAAAATGTTGACTTAAATCACGGCAGAAAAAAAACAAATATAGATCATAAAATACAATTGAAAATAGCCTAATTTTACCTAACCAACCTTACATATCTGTGGTAAAAAAATAATATCTTTAAATATAAATGATAAAAGCGAGAAGGTCGATTTTAGACGTTCCTCCTTCGTCTCTTCGGTCCATGGAGAGATTAGTGGTTTATTATAATTAAAATTTGAATGTAATGATATTGCATTAGAAAATACAATTCTGAACAAAAATCAATATAATAAAATATATTATATTAATAAGCGGATCCAAAAGTTTACCACGTGTGTAAACTATCTATGAGAATATCAAAAAAAAAAAAAACAAGTACCTACGTTCAAAATTGCAATATCATGAAAAATCTAAATTCAATTTTGTCAAAATTACATTTTGCCGTTTTTTCATCTTTTTGTGGTAGTTTTTCTTTTCTCGTTGAAAAACTTTTGAGAAATTTAAATAATGAGCTAAATAAAGTACCAACTATATACAATTTTCTACCAAAAGCATACCCTATTTGTGGTATCAGACCATTATTTTTACCCGAATAAGTGTCTTCAGATATAAAAAAAAAACTTCACAGTAAAACTAATACATTATTTTATATGAGACCATTTTGAAGTACAAATTTATTTTCTTTCAGAGTGGGGGCGCCAGGGTTACGTTATCAATACAAAATTTTAATGTCTCGGTTACGACGATGATAACAAAATTTTTTTTCGATTACATATTGTTACATAATATATTACGTAATATGAGACCATTTCAGAGTCGAAATTCGTATTCTTTAAGGATAGGGGTGACGTTACCCTGGTACCATCAATAAAAATTCATGTTTCTCGTTTACGACGATAGTTAAAATATTTTCTTTTCGATTACATATTGTTACATATTATATTACATAATATAGGATAATTTTTGGGTCAAAATTTTAAGTTGGGGGTGCCAGGGTAACGCACCTTATTATTCGCTTTACTCAGAATCTAAAATAAAAATGTACTATTGATAGTAGACCAATTTTTACATTCATAAAAGAGTCTTGTTTTGATTATTATTATTTCTGTACGTAATATACAGAGTGTGGTTATTGTGTTTTTATCGATAATGACCACAATATAATTGATACCTATTTATCTTCATTCTCATATCTATAATAATATTCGTTTAGGCAATTGCTTTATTGTTTAAAATGTTTTATTGATATTGATTGAATTTTTTTCTTAAGATTATATTGAACATACATTTCTTTTTTTAATAATCGTGTGCTCGGTTTGCATTTACAGTATCATGTTCGACGACCACGGTGATCAAGTGCCGGGCTGCATTGAAAACTCTCCAAGCGTTCCCGTTTTTCAAGCCGACGTGTCTGTGCCGAGAGCCGAAAATCGATTACGAATGCAACTCCTTTCGTAATTTTTTATTTGATCACCCATGTAATTTCACACAGCGAAAAGGTAACAAACGTAATATCTAATTATCGATTACTCGATTTAATAACGCGAAGTAAATTTTTTATCGTTATGTATACTTACACTGAATGGGTATACCAACACCCTACATGTCCATACCATCATTACCACGGTCACGGTATATGCGGTATGTGTTGATACTATATTTTATATCTGGGCATTGTGGTGTGCACGGTGTTTCTGAAAAGTAATAATAATTGTGGTTGCGGCGAGGAGATATTATCTACCCCTTTCTTTAATGAAATTTAAAACTGTCGTCGGTGGTTTATATGAAGGGTCGAACCCCTGACATTCATTGACACAACTGTATAAAGTGCAGACGATACTTAATCAGAAGAAAAATTCTTATTAAATAATACGAATATATTGCCAGTGGCGTAATTAATAATAATATTATTATAAGTTCTATATAAGTTCTGCTGGAATGGAAAAGGTGTAAAATTTTATCGGCATACTTATTGGTAATAATTTTTATTTATTTATTTCATAACCGTTGGTTAAATAATAATACTGTGGTAATAACCCCAAAAGATGAATAATAAGGTAAAAATAGTGGTTAAACTTTATGTTAGACTTATGAAACAAGAATAAAAACCAGTATTAATAATTAATATTGGTCATGTAAAGTCTAGTCCAGTAATGTAAAATTTTCTTTTATAATATGTACGTAGTAAAACATTTATTAAAAATACTAAATAATATAATGTTATATTTTATTAAGTTTTTGTAAACTCGGAATTATTGATAAAGTCGGAAGGAAATCACATTTAAATTGCGTTTATTCGCAATATGAGATGAGAAGGTTTGGAATAATTTAATTTTTGTTGTCAAACTCCGAGTTATTTAAAAATTGACCTTATTTTTATATACCTATTAAAAAAAGATAAACCGTTAAAACTTAAAAAGTTAGATGTACTAACGACTATAATGTTTAGGTCGTAGAAACATAAGAGATCAGATGTTTGAATTGAAATCTTAACTTTGGTTTAGTATAAATATATTATATTTGCGACTTCAACGTCCTTTGTTTTTTTATAAATATACGTTTTATATAAAATCTATAATTTTATGAAAAATTGAAGTAAGTTATATGGAATTTGATGAAATATTTAATTATTTCGATGTGACCACAAAAAATAATTTTATGACGTACTTAATGAAAAATACTGGTAATTAATAATGTTCATTAAACATAACAATTTAATTAAATTTTGTTTTAAAATATATATTTAGTATATAAAGCCACAGCAGATCGAAATATCGAATTGATTAAAAAATATGTTTATTGTAAACTTATAAATATTGTAATAGAATAAAGATTTATATTTATAAATTATGTACCAACGACGAAGAACTGCAGACGAGAAACACGTTACTAGATAACTAGGTGGTTAATGATTATTTTTACGAAATATTTCAAACAAACGAGTGAATAATAAAATAAATGTGAAACATCAATTCAATTTAAAAACGATTAAAAACAATTTAATAAACTTATAAAATTAAATATTAGACGCATTAGTTATCGAAAATCATTGTAAATAAATTTAATTATTGCTATAAAAATGCAGTTAAAAACGATTAGAAAATAACGAATCAATAACAATAGAAAAAAAATATTGTTAGAGGTCGTTAGAACTTGTATACACTAAATATACTAACTAGCGTGATAAAGATTGTTATAATTCATTTTAACGATAAATATAAACGGTAAATTAAAGTAAACCAAAATTTACAACAACCAATCTAAATGGATATTTTAAAGAGTTATTAGTTGCATATTTGAGGAAAACAATTTAATGATAAATTAGTTTTATGTTATATGTGACTTTCGTTGTACTATTTTCGTATTGCGTAATATTATTTTTAAATATTCATCATATTATATTAAAATTAACCTAAACTATGATTTAATCATTTATTAAGCCACGAAAAATCCGATATTAAACAAATGACAACCAAATAAACATTTCATTATTATCATATGAGTTAATACGTAAAACGCAATATTATATTGAAACGGATGTGTGAAGACGTTGCCGTCGGATCGATTGAGCGGAACTACTGAAATAGATTATAGTACGAAACCGAAACGTATAAACGTAATTAATTAACGTTTACCATAATATTATTACAACGATATTATTGATCGCGGGACCGATTTTAGAACTAATAAATATAATATCTCATTATTATGATAACACAAACACAAATTATTATAATAATAATTTTACCAATATTATTAATTTCATAAATTAAAATTATGCAAATGGTATAAAAGGTCAGTTACTGGTAATGTTTGATTGAAGATGAGTACATGGGTATGCATTTTTATATTATTTTTTTTAAAATTTAATTAACACAAAGTAGGTATTTAATAATATGTACTTTTTTGAGGGGCGTTATAAAAATACTCGTGTATATTAAGTTATAATATTATGAAAATAGTTTAGTTAATAATAAAAAATTAATTTATCTCGTTTATGTCCGTTATTGTCGTTTAATAAAAAAATCTATTTTTTAAATGTTTTATTACATTAGTACCTTATTATAATTATTTTAAACTGATATAACTAATAATGTATTTAAATATATTTGCCATTATATTATTTACAATAATATATTAAATTTATTAATAATTAATTATATATTATATCTACTCCAATAATTTCTGAGCGGAATGTAAAATCGTTCACTTTAGTTAAATATTATTACTCGTCCGATATTGTTGATATTTAATTATTATAATGATCCAAGATAAATAAAAAATTAAACATTTGAACTTAGAAAAAAATATAATAATCTTTTTTGACGAATTGATTTAAAATATATTTGTTTAAAAACTGACTTAAAATTGACAAAGAGACGCGCCATATAGAAAATATAATATATTTTTTCATAATTTCATACTTAGACGAAACGAATTTGTTTTATATAGTTAACTTTTAATGATAAATTGTAATAGGTAGGTAGTTAAAGAAAATTTGAATTTCAAAGATGGACATAAAATTAAAAAAAATTTATAATAAACTAACTTAAATTAAATCAAATGGGAAATACATTTTATTTAGTGTAATTTTTCCTAGATGATTATAATATACGTATATGAACTGTATATATTAACTGTAAAAAGTATAGTGTGTTGATGGTTTGATAGGGTGCAGTTAAAACTAGTTATTTTATAGAATCTAAGTTCATTGACTAGTTGTATAATAGAAAATATTATGTAAATATAATAGAAAGAAAATTAATTATTCAATTAGTTAATGGGTACGAACATTTCACAATGAAACCCATTCGTCCGTTATGTGCGGATTTATATTATTTAAAAACAAGAAAAATGTCAAAAGAAAAAAAATAATGTCCTTGTGTATACCTATTACTAAGTTTAAAAAAACTATTTTCACATAAAAAATTATAATTATAAAAAATATTTATTACTACTAATTATTGAATATAGATTTGAAAAAATATTATATATTATTATTTTATTTTTATCTTTTGAACTTAAAGTTGACTTTAGGATCTTTTTAACCGAAAAAAAAAAAAATGTCAAAATAAAATATTTAAGGGGATAATGTAAGTAAAATTGTTATCAAACTTTATCAATATGCATTATATATACAACGAGATTATTACTTGGTTAATTACTCGCAAAATTATTGAATATTTGAATTATTATAATATTATATTGTTGTTTTTACTCAATTTGTTATTTTAGGTAATTTTTTGTGTATACAAATATCGTAAGTCTAAATCGTCCCTAGTTTCGAAAGTAGTTTGTCAAAATATTAGTGTTGTAGTTTTTTCACACTTTTTTAATACTCACTAACGCTAGGAATAGAATACATATTTTAATTCTTTAATATTATTCTTATATAGAATGCCTTTTTTGCCACATTTTACATTTTTTAAATGCTAACATATTTATATTCCTTTAAAATTTGAACTCTAGGTTAATTATTTCATAACATAATATTCTGAACGCTATGTTTAAAACGATCTCTGTTTAAAACAGCGTACCTACAGATAAAATATGTTTCATTGTTACCGCATCGGTGCATCTGACGTGTGCTATTGTTATTTTTTTTCACTCTTTTTTGTGACAATTATTATTATTATCAACTAAAAACTCATTGATTGTCTGGTTCAGGTCTCTGATATAAAATTCAAAGGATCAATGTATACAATTGCATATTATACTATAAAAATGTGTCACTGAAACTGAAATAATATCTTTAGTCAAAATGTATCAGATTTTATTTTATCAATTGACTCGTAATTTAAATGACTGGTCAGAGATACAAAACTTATTTCAATGTTTATCATGTAGAATTATGAGTCATTATATAATGTTATATAATTATATCAATATGATTATACCAATGTATAATCAACGCAACCCTTTACGTCATATTTTATAACAATATACAAGGATCTGATGATATAGGTGGTATATTATTGGTAAATTAATGATATTTTTATGATAAGACATTGATAAGGTGATTAATTTATAAGTATTTAATATATTTATAATATAGTAGAAATCATAAACAAAGATAATATACAGGATGGGACACGAGATTTTTAATCAATATATTATAAAATATTAGATTTTGATGATACAATTATTGTGTTCCGATGAAATATTAAAAATAATTATATTTTTATATTTTATTGTATTGGTTTTATTTTTTCAACTGATAAATGTCATTGAATAAGTAAAACATAAATATGTACATAAAAAAAGATGACTAAAGTTTGAGATAATGGGCAATACATCAGATTTTATATAAATTTATCAAACAATATTATAATAATATGTTTCAAAAAAACACTGCGTTGATTATACACTCATGTGTTAATGGCTAAAACTTGAATATATTTTTTTGTTATTATACGATAATAAGATTTAATTATTAAATTATATTTTTAACTAAACACAATATTATATTGTGTTAATAATATTCATTGCCTATCTTTGTATTTTGTTTATAAGTATTTTAAACGCTTTTTACAACAAATGTTTAAAGGACCGAATAATATAATATTATTACCGTATTGATAAGTGGCTAAAAACAGTCGCCTGAGGCTTTTATAGTTTAGTTGAAAATTCTTTACTGCGCCTTATTCACCGAATCATCCGACTAGTTATATGTTAAACAACAAAGAAATTATATTGTTTTAAAACTATATAATCTTATTTTTGTGATGAATTATATTGTGAATAATTTTGATAGAGTTATATTATGTATTATTTCTTCATATTATAACATTATTACCTAGTAGGATGGATACGAAAATTTTGTTTTGCGGTTTCTTAAGAGCAAATTTATTTATAATCAGTTTTGATGAATAGTTTTAAATCGATATCATATTAAAGGTTTTTGAAACAGGTTTTATTTTACGATTTATACTGAAAAAATATGATAAATTCGAATAATCAATATTTCGAAACATTTATTATATTTAATACAATATAATATTATGTGTTATTGACAACATGTGTAATTTTGTAAATTATCGAAGTAAAAATTATCATATAAGAGAGAAATTAGGTTTTGTTTAGAAGTAATTTATAACATCGTTTTTCAGGTGGCGGAAGAAGTTGGGCTTTCATATATTTAGGTAGATAAGTGGAAGGAGAAAATAATTAAAAAAATTTCATGCTGAGAATGTCTAGTATACCCGACTATTTGTTTCATTTATACAATTTGAAAAGCATATTCGTAAAATAGTTTAATAAATAATTAACAATTTTGTTCAGTGGTGCCGAAATAAATAAATATTTATTATTATAAATAAATAATAATATATGACGGTTGTCATAAATTTAAAATTGTATTTTAGTGGGTGGGTATCTATAGGGAAAGGTGATTTGGCGATTGTAACTAATGTGGTCAGTAAAAATTGTTGTAATTGGTTAAATAATAAAATGAGTTATAAAAATAGTTTAAATGTTTAAATTCTGATATTTTTGCCACATAAATAATATTGTTCTTCGGAACCACACATTTTTTTATATTTTTACGTGACTTGAGTTAGAAATTTAACCGTTAAAAAGTGATTGAATTAATAGAATTTGACAGTCGGAATCGGGTGAATTCGTCTGCAGATGATGTGCGCGAACCAATAACGGACCGTAATAAATTGAAAATTCTAAAAGGGTTTAAACAATAGAGTTATATATACGTGGTGGATTAAAATATTAAACTTTAGGGGGGTATTTTAAGATTTAACTACTTTTATATGATTAAGATGTAAAAAATTGTAGATTCACTTTTTTATGAGTGGGTGTGCTTTCTCGATGCCTAATGGAATAACCAATCCCTTTGGAAATTTGTATTGTCGGAATTATTATTCAATGAATATGAACTTTATATTGAAATAACGAACACTTTTTATTACGTTTCAATTAATATGTAACAGTACCTTATGTATGTAAAATATAATTTAATTATTGTTTGTTATACGAGTATGAAATTTGAATAATTAAAATATTAAATGAAAAGTTATTTGGGCATGCATTTATATTGAATTTTGAAAAGTACGTGGCAAAAGCTATATTGTGCTATACAGTGTTACTATTGTTTTAATAATTGTGTACCTGTATGTGAAAAAATTGAAAAGCTCTATAATATTAAAAAGAAAAAAAGAAAATTCATATTAAAAATATTATTAAGCAAAACAATTAATTGTATAATAATTAAAAAAATTGTATGCATTACCTATTTGTATCCGAACCTCACGGGCATATGCGTAAATCCGGCCGTTATTGTATCCATTTTTAAATGGAAAAATTTAAAGGATATAATATTGAAAAAAAAAATAGCTTTTTTGAACTATAGGTAGAACTCATATTTACTGGCCGTTTAGAATCGATATTAATCGTACTCAAAAACACGATACCACTGTAACCAATCCATATAAGTGAACTGTATAGGCACAGTACAATATTATTATATTGCGCGGACTTAAGAAAAAAAAAAAAAAAAACAATTGTCTATATCCCTCGTCAACGTTTAATCGTTTGCGATTTCGCAATAACTATATGGTCTGTGTTGAAATTCAATACGAAAAATAAAAAAAAATTGTACACGACCGTTTCAATAAATGACGTTCATTATTATTAAATTATACCGGAACTCGACAGAGAGAGAGAGAGAGAGAGAGAGAGACGATCAGTGTTTTTATATAATATTATATGTACTCATATACATATAGGTCGAGACCTATCTCGCGCAAACACTGTTCTTTTGAAACTGAATATTCTGCCGAAAGTGCATGGAATAGATGATGGGCAAAAAAATTTTTGAGAGCAAAAAATATACCTTGCAGCTATAATAATATTATTATAACATGGTTACTGGTATTATGTTATAGTGTTTGGAAATTCCGTGAAATATAAAACGTTGAAATCGAGAAAATATGATTTTTTACGACTTTATCAACCGCTCCAATTTAACACATACCTATTTCACTTACATATAAAAAATTACATAATATATTATGTTCGTATATATATATGAAACTAGACTTTTATTTATTTATTATATTTAGTTGAACTTTAATTTTTCCTACATTTCTCACACGCGTATATTTAAAGTACAAATCGATTTTATTTTTTAACAACACAACTTAATAATGAGTTTTCATTGGAAATATGAACCTACGAATAATTTTCTACGTTTCAGTAATTTGCTCCAAATCTCCAATATATTTTCATGTATACCTAGTAGAACTTTGAAATGTGTAATAATATAGTTTTGAGTGAAAACCAAATTTATAGAGATTTTATATTACAAAATATAAAATTTATAATTGGGTATCTTGAAAATAATAATCTCATCAATAATTATAATGGTGACAAATTTATACATTTAATACATTTTGCAACGTCGTAATTATGAACAGATGATATTAATTATGATAATATTAAAGGAAACAAAATCGAATTCATAATGTAGGATAAAACGCATTTTGTTCAAAATTTTCACGTATAACACGTGTTAATGTGTTGTCACAAAATATTAAAAGGGCGTCGGGATCCATCGGGATCGAACCAGATTTCTATTAATAATAATTGAATAAGCAAGCGGATTAGTGAGAAATTGATGTTATAAAATACGATTTCGTCAATTTCGTTATTATCAGATTTACCAGATTAAGAGTATTAAGCATGAAATTGTATATCTACTAAAGAGGTATCTACATATTATATAACGCGGCTGTTGATTAAAAAACTGAACTCGAGATAAAAAATTAAACGTCAGCGTAAATCGGGGGCTAAAATTTTTAACAGTTTTGTGACTAATTAGAAACTAAAAAAGTATATTTTTGATAAATCATCGTCATTAATATTAAAATGTAAAATTAAGTTATGATAAAAAACGCATTTTTTTTTACATTCATATAGTTTTGGACGTTTTGGTGTAATTACACTTTGATAACTTTTTGAAATTATCATATCTAATTCCTAAATAAGTAATTCAATTCATCGGTCTTTGATATATATTTTATTATTTTTTTAAAAAGAATATCAATTGATATCGTGAAGATATGTGTCCATATGATGTGTCCAACAAAAACAAATTTACAAAATAGAAACTTTGTATTCTTTAAACAATATTAAATGAAAAATTTACGTTATTTAAAAATTGATAATATCAAATATTATTGTTATAGTATCGGTGTACGCATTCCTAAGTCCATTGTAGATTATGATTTGTTAAATATCGTCGTATTTATTTGATTGTTCCGAAAAACCTACATTATTAATAAATAATATTAATCGAAAGATCTCTTTTACAAAATAGTACAAAGTTTTACAAAGTAAAACCGATTTAATTTAGTTAATTTCATCAATAGACACGACTAATGACGTTTTCCTTTTGAAATACGTTATAAAATATAGATTTCGATAACTGCATCCACTAACTGTAGGCACTTTTAAAGTACCTATTCGACTAGAATGGAAATCAGAAGAAATCGGAAACGCTAACGTAAGTTGGCCGCGATTGATGGAACTTTTTGGAATCTCACATTATACTCGTGCCGGTATATATATATATATAGTATCTATATATTTATAGTGTTTCGGCGAGGGATTCGTATGGATTTTTCTTTTCTTTTTCCAATTTACAGGGTGACCAGAATATCGTGTTACAGAGATAGCGGAAATGGCATAGAAAACGCGTGTCATTCCCATCACCATGTCTAGGTAATGTGAAATTCTGATCACTCTGTATATATTGTTCAACAACGATGGGCGGCGGCGGAGGGAGACGGACAGCAGAATGAATTACGACCGTCGTCGAGAAGAGTGTACGAGTAGGGGGAAAAAATGCCTTTTGCGGGCCAAGTGGCATATATAGCTGGTGCGGTTCGGCGAAAGTCGACTTGTCTGACGGGGAAAGCTATATTATATTATGTTTGAAGGGATAGAGAAAAATATAACAACACTAAAGATTTCGTCGGATATATATTGTGATGATATTTATATAACAAAATAATAAACGGTGTGTTCAGGATTTAATCGTTAAATTTAACGAACGTAGAAATAAGCTCTGAAGAAAAACAATCAAATCTTTATGCCTGAAAACAGTGTAACGTACATTTTTTGAACAATTATACAAAATGAGGTGAAGTTAAGTTCAGTGTTGGGAAATGATCACTAATATTTATATCTAGATAGAAAATAAAGATAGTGACTTAAATTTACCTTAGATAAAGATAAAATATTTAACCGAAAATTCCCTAAAAATTAATATTTAATACCGTATATCATAAATTTCTTTCACATCATTAGATACATTTGTTCCTCATTTGATTTTTTAAAACTGGTCTCATTTATTTGGTTTTTGGGATTCATTACGACCATCAGAAAAATGCGATCTAATATTATAAAATTACGTACTTACTATAATATAACAACTTATTTGTCAAATTCTAACTGACAAGTAATGAGTGTGGTAGTGCACACTGCACATGGTCTGTAATAAACTAATAACACTATTAAATTTCAATAAATTATAACAACAAACAACATAACTCCATACTGATATCATCTAATGTACATTAATGTTAAAGTAAAATTATTTGTAATAATCTATTTTTTAAAATTATTTCTTAACTTTATAATTCTTTTAAGGGAACAGATAAAGATAAAACAATTTTATTTCGTCTAAATAAAAGATAAAAAATGATATCTTAATGTCATTTAGATAATATTTCAGATAAATTTATCGGGATAGTCTCAACTTTGATATTAGTTTAGGTTTTTCAATAAGCAAATTAAATAAATTATTATATTACAACATTATAATTTAATGTCGGTTCCGAAGTAACATATTAATTAAGTACCTAAAATAATACATATTTGGAATCAACAATTATTAATATTTATTAAAATCAAAGAAATATAAAAAAGGTAAACCTTTTTACAACAGCAAATACAATTTTGTATCAGCTTATGTTTGTGACTGTTTACTTAAATGTTATATAATATAAATAAATTCCGGAGATTCAATTGAGTTCAATACAACTATATTATTCGCCGTTATTTACGAAATCGGCGATTTAGCTTAGATATAAGAAGCAAAATCGATACGATCACGATAGAGTTTGGTTGTAATACCTAAAGATCATCTACCCGATTATCCGGATTTGGAAAGTTCTAACTGTAATGTCGAAAGGATGACAAAATTTTATTGATTAAGTGATAATTTTGTATATTATTTTTAAAATATAAGCTATAAAGTTCACTATAGCAAAATAATATTATTATCAAGAAAATTATTTTAAATATAATTTAAATTACAAAAGTATTTTTTTTTTTTTTTAATAAAATATCATAGTATGATATCAGTTTTACGAGTATCAAAACGAGTCTTTTCAAAACCATAATGAATTAAATTGATCTGAATAAGGCTACTATGAAATAATTTTTTCATAATTCTATATTCTTGTGTTTATAATATTAAAAATAAAATTAACTAATAACATGTAAATAATAATAATTAAATAATATTAAGTACACACGCGTGGTAAAACACAAATTTAACAATTTAAAAACTATATTCAATTAAAACTGAGAACTATTTTTAAAAAGTATTTTAAAGTTATTCGGATTTTTAAAAAATATTATGATTTAAATATTTAAAATTATTCGAAATATGACCAAAATCTACAAATACAATAATTGATATACAAACGATATTCCTAATAATATTTCTAAAAGTCGAAAAATCAAGAATATACTATCAGTTAAGGTATTCTAGGTACCTATATCTATTTATTTATATGTGGAAGATAACAACCTATTATTTATTTTACAACATTTAATTATTCGACGATTTAATATTTTTCGTATAAAACGTATTTTCTAAATATATAAATTATATATTATCATGATGTTCAAACATATAATTTTTGACCCCGTGACCCCTTTACAAATCGAATTGGATATAATTGAAGTCATTATTTTATTGACTATTAATAATATTATGGAAAGTGATATTCATTTATGTCGAGTTTATTCAAATCGTTCCAAGTTTCCTACCACGACAATCGTTTGTCATGTTATAATAGTATCTACAATGATTGTTTAAATGACAACTACGGTAGGTACTTCTTATATTATACTATTTATATAATATGTTATTATAAATATCATATTGGATTGTTCGATAAATTCGTTTATAGGATTTCGAATATAAACTTATGTTATGACCTTGTCCCGGATATTATTTCTTACATTTTGTTCTTCGAATATAGACCAATCTATCTCAAACAACATAATATTGTATTATTACAGTTACAGACGTATTTTACGTACCGGTATAAAATAAATGATAAAACATATTTTTATGTATGAGTCGTAGTAGTTTTGTGAAATAAGAATCAATATTTCATTGTATGGTCAATTTTTCACGAAATGGACATCGTGTAATTTATTTTCGTACATGATTGAACAATTTGTGGAAAAAGAAAATAATTCATTGTAACAATTAATTTTTTATCAAATGGAAATTGAATGCGATAATAAAGGTTTTTCATGGGACACTTGTAAAACAAACTATTAAAGCAAAATCCAATCAATGTATAAAAAACAATTTTTTAAATGTGTGTACCTACCTTTAAATAATTAACAATATACAATATTTTTAATAAGTGTAATTTGTTTTATTTTCAATGATAATACATGTTTCATTTTTCTATTTATAATATAATATTTAACAAAATGGTATTAATAAATTAAAGGATATAAAAATTATATGTTCTTTTTATTTAGAATTGACCATTTATTGAAATATTTTCATACTTAACAATATAGTAAAAATATTATCATTTTATGAAATGGACATTTTCATTGGGTTGGTTATAGTTTGAGAAAATGAATTTAGGTTTGATAAAATTGTGCTATTATTATTTATGTTTAAATATTTATTTTATATAATATTATATTGCTGTTGTTTTTCACCTTTGCATCGTACAAAGCGTTCGAATAAACTTACACGATTAATATAATATTAATACGATAATTAATCATTGAATTGTAATTTGGGTGAAAGTTTATAACAGTTTTTAAATATTTCGATTTACATTTTGTTTGAACATTTTTAATCATCAATAATTAATAATTAATACTTACTATAATATTTATGGCGTAAAGTATTTTTATAAAATTATTCGAATTTTATACGTGAATATATACAAAAAATATTGTTATAAATAATTTCAGTTTACCACTTATGAAATATTATGAACATAATATTTGAATACCGTTCGTTTTTATTAATTTTAAATTACACAAAAAGTATTTCATATAATATATGTTTATACATTTTAGTTTTAATTAATTTTTTATATTAGATAATGGAAAAAATAATTATGTACTCAAATAATACGTAGGAAGAAGAAGGGTGAAATTATTATTTTAAATAAAATTAAATGTTGAAATAACTAAAAACTAGTTGATCTTTTTAATCCTGTGTAGGTAGGTTAGGTATACACGCAAAACATTATTAATTAATATTTAATATAAATTATTTTTTCTAAAAAATAAATATTTTAATAAATATTATGTTATTATAAAAATGTACCTACTTTGGATAATATTTTATCCAAGTTTGAGCCCTGTTATTGAGTAATATAATATATATATATATATTAATAATAATTAATAAAATTAAAATATTATTTGTTTTGATTCAAAAAGTACTGTCTGGATATATTTAAATATTATTCAGAAAACAAATTTCAAAATGAAATCCATATTTGCATATGTTTTAATACCTATATTTAATTGCTATATTTGTTTTATTAATGAAAATAAAAGTAGTATTGCCTTCAAAATTCATTTTAAAAATGTCAATGATTTTTACCATTTTTCGACTTAGAATTTTTTTTATTCAACCAAAAAACATAGCAAGTAGTTGTACCTATATGGTGTGTCTTATATTTGTTTATTAATTGCAACATCTCCGTGAAGAATTAAAATTTTTGAATTATGCTTTTTTTTTTTTTTTTTGAGGAAAGTGCAACATATTATATTATTTTTTTAATAAAAATTGTCACAAAAACTTTTTATTTTTTAAATTATGGGTTATTTGAAAATAGC
Organism: Eriosoma lanigerum; assembly: GCA_013282895.1. Classification (NCBI taxonomy): domain Eukaryota; kingdom Metazoa; phylum Arthropoda; class Insecta; order Hemiptera; family Aphididae; genus Eriosoma; species Eriosoma lanigerum. Next base: position 7,006,919 of record CM023362.1, read on the forward strand.
CAAATTAAAGAGTAGATATATTTTTATGGATATTTTGATGTGTCAAATTTCTAGTTTAAATCAAGATGGTAATTTTTTTCATTTAATTGAAAATTGAAATATTCTACATCTACATCATTTATTATAATAATTTAATATTTTAGTATCATGATATGGCAAGCTTCTTAGATGATAATAATATTTTACGTCTAAAAATAAACATAGATAATATAAGAATGAATGGTCATAATAGTTAATTTTAGAAAAATAAACCATAGATCTTATATACTATACCAAATGGCTATTATATATACCTAAGTATAAGATCTATGGAATAAACATACAAATTTTGAAGTTACAAGAGATACACATTCATCTGTTTATTCTAACCTGTAAATACCCTGTGACAGAAAAGAGAAAGAGAATAATTTTCAATAATAATAATAATTTCTTTCTTTCCCATTCCGGACCACGACCTCATGTATTATTAATAGAATGGTCTATCCATTCTTTTATTATCTAAGTGTTTAGTCGATTTATTATCACTTATTAGATTAATGATTAAATACATATTTTATTTCAATATTCTATGTTATTATAGTTTAAATAATAATTACTATATTATATACAATAGAATATTATATTTTTCAATTAAATAAAACAAATTCTCAAAATACTCGATGAAAATTGGAAGTGGACACATCAATAAGTTTATAAAAATATAAGTGTCCACTTAATTTGACTATTTTCAAATATCCCATAATTTAAAAAATAATATTATTTATTTGTTTATGTGACGTCTTATTTAAAAAAACACAATATAGGTAAAATTATAGTGTGTTGCCTACTAAATAATTAAAAAAAAAACAAAATAAATAGAATCCTAAAATTTTAGTTTTTCTTAGAGATATGAGAATTAGTAAATAGATCTGGAACACTTTGTGGTATTTATAAATACATTAGGAAAAATATTTCCTTATACAGACTGTTTGTAATTTATATAGTATTTTTATTTGGTAAATCAGACATTTTACTTATTACTGAGCCAGGAGGGAAACACAATCGCCTGAATATATGTACTATGTAGTGATCAAAACAGAAACAAAATATTTAGACTTTTAAAGAAATAGTTAGCTAAATCCCGTTACGAGTATTAAATACGATACTATCAAAATTTACAGTAGTTATACTTAGTATATATATTGTTTGATAATAATCAGGTTGATTTTTTGGAAATAATCCAAGATTTATCTGGATTTAAATGATACAATTATTTAGACAAAATTTGTTATCATTGTTTACCTATCTAAACCCATATCACGGTGATGTATATGATAGGACAATTTTTATTTTTTAAATTTCCAATAATATTTTATATTATTTTAATGAAATATTAAATTATGGAGTACCAAAATCGATTATTTTATATTTGACAAAATAAATTTCGGATACCGATTAAAAAATATAAACAATATAGTTAACACAAAATACAAAAGATATAGGTCTGTAGTAATAAGGCCAATGATTAAAACGAAAAAGTAATAGAGTTTATATTTAGCAATTGAATAAAGTATATTTGAAATTATAATTATATAGGTTTTATATTTTATACGAAAATCGAATATACTGTAAAGAATTTCGTATACTGCCTACACGATATAACTATATATCTATACGAGTAAGTATAGACATCACATTTTATTATCATAATAGTATATTCTCATTTTCTATTCCATTAAACTCAGTGTGACTAAAGAAATACGGTTTTCAAACCTATTATCATATAACGGTATATCGTACAATACGACAGTGCTTCAACTGTATAGATTATAATCATAATTTATCCACGATTATCGATTTCAGTTACAATATCGTATTATACATTAATTTTTTATACCATTACATAATATACGTATATACGATATTGTTTAATAGTATAATTTTACATATACATGTAAGTTGGTGTATTTCGTTATGCGTATGGATGGAAATTTTTGAATATTAAAAAAAAAAAAAAAAATTTCGCGAAACACACTTAACCTCTCCTCCGGCGCTCCGCAGCCCGCGCAGTGTCCGTTGTCGAGATTAATTAAAAATACGCGAAACATATTAATAATATTATTATTATTATTGTTATTATTCGTTCGGTATCACGTGCCGTTAAATTGTACTTAGAAATATTTCGTATATTATATTCGAATTCGATTCTCGCACACGTTAAAACCTTTTTGCTCGATGTCTGTTGATGTTGCGCATTATAATAATACCGAAAGGGATCTCGAACGCATACGGTATACGGCCGCGTGCAAATATATACAACACAACGTTATGAATATATTGTAATATCTATATATATAGTTTGAATTTGAACCGAGTTTCGGCGTTTTCTATATGTGAGTATTATTGCTCTTTGTATACATAATATATTATGTTTTTATTATAACATATTTCGTCGAGAAATATATATATATATATATATCGGTTTCGTTTCCGTTTTAACGTCCGCATACACATTATATACATAATATTGTTATTACTATATACAGAACGTTTCTAAAAATACATTTGAATGACAATAATGATAATAATAATAATACTATAACGTACATTTCGCGCAATAATATAATTTTTTTATTCATCTCAGCGTCACAATATAAGTGTGACAATTTAATGGTTAAACGTTTTGTTTTAATATTATATAGGTAATTTTATTGTATGACAATTAAATGCAAGTTTTTTTTTTTTCTATAGGCACATAAAAATCTCAACGGCAATTTTTTATGGTCGCAAATCATACGGAATAAATTTGGTTTTACCTTTAAATAATTTTTTGATATTTCAGTATTTTGAAATTTCGCCACACTAACGACAACACTATACTGACATTTTATCATGGACGTAACTACGGGTGGTTGGGGGTGGCTTGGGAGGACTTAGTCTTATCTCAACCATGTTTAGCCATTCTTAAAATATTTTCCTATTTTTAGTCTTTATTTAATATGTGTGATTATTAAAAATTATATGTGTATAAACCTAAAGCCCTTCTTACTAAAAAATCCTAGTTACGTTTATTCATTTTATACAAACTTAGTTTTTCGTATTATAATATTCGTATTTCCCTTTACACGAAAAATGTATTAAGTACAATAAACATTATATTATTTTTCGTTAAAATTGGATTTAAGTAATCAAATAATAATATCTGTAACAACACGTATTTATATAGTTTAATGTGTTCTTTGAAGGACAGTTTTGCACGCAGACAATACACGAACTATTTATGAAATTATAATGTGTAAACACAATACATTACAATTATTGGTCCTATTTAAGTTATAAAAAAAAATCATTTTAGATTCTGAGGGAAGCGATTTATTTAATGATTTTATAAACATGTGTATATATAATTTTTATATTTATTTAGTTTTTTTCACTCTCGTGAACAATTGATAATATTATTTAGATATGTTGTATTATTATTACCTATCCATTATCCTATGTAAAGTATAGAAATGTAAGAATTAATATTTTTCTAATCTGTAAAATAATGTCATTGTTTTTTATTGTTCTGTGTTAATAATATAATGCCAATTTATTGACTCTGTGAGTCTATTGTCGTTGCTATATAAATAATACTAAATTGTATATTTACCTAAACAATTTTGTAGAAAATAAATATAGGTACTTGGCTATTATAATATGAGATTTTTCTCGCTAGTTTTTAGTGAATCCCAACACAAATTTTATAGTCTGAAATAAATATAGTGTGGACCATGGATTTCAGTACCTACTTACTTGCTAATAAATACTTATATATTATATTATAAACATTTTGGTTTAGTTATTTACTGTTCAAGAAAAAATAGACAAATATTTGATATTTTTGTATAAGAAAAGTATCGATAATCTACTATAACGTAAATAATGTTATCATTCGGTTATATTTTAATACATCAACCACCCACGTATTTGTATAATCTTAATGTAGATACCTACATTAATATGTGTAGTACGAATTTTTTTTTAATAATTGAGACAGTTATTTACCATAAAATTCTATGAAAAATTTATATAGTATACACAAATCTAAAATAAAATTTCGCGAAGAAATAATAATTATTTTACAGTAATAATATAATTTAATGAGATAAACAAGAAAAAAAAAAATTGATTACGATGATAAACTTTCGCTATGTTGATAATCATCACGATTTTATCTATAAATCCAAATTTATCACATTTCTCTGAATTTTTAACACGTATAGTATATTTGTTTTTATTTAGACAATTTTCTAAAAAAAATATTTTCTGAAGAAAAATACTAAATTACATTTTTTATTATCGACAAAAAATAAAAAAAACACGTAAAAAAATAGTATCATATTATTACACGACGAGACAGACTGTCACGTTATATAAATAATAAATATACTCTTTTACGTATTGTGTGTATATTACCATAATGTGTATAGGTAGTAAATATGAAATATAACATGTGAAATTACTATTCGATATACTTACGGTTTGCTCAGGATATGAATTTCATTGAATATACTGCCGCGTTTGTGTCGGGGAAAAAGGTCAGTCTTAAAATTGGTAACCTCACAGACCTTTGGCGCAGAAAATACGAAACACCGAATTCCCAATCGGGCTGAACCGAACAGTAAATGTACCTATGTGGTGGGAAATGTTTATGACATACCTACGTCATAAATATGATGAATAAATTCAGTGGTGGTTTTTTTTATTAATTTTGTTTGCCAGAGGGGCGGGGGTTAGTTTCAGGGACGTGAATTGACGTTAAAAAACTCCTACAAAAAATTAAATAATAATTCCGTTAAAAAAATTTCCTTCGGAATTACACTTAACGTCAACTCCGTTAAAAACGAAAATCGCCGAGGACAGATCGGGTGTTAAATTATTTCTTTATCTAGAATTTTTAATACGTTCGTAAATATAATTTTTGAAGGGGAAATAATGTGAATTAACTGTTTGTTAGTTCTATTATATAGCCGCGCTGTCAATTTTCTATTTATTATTTTGTAAATTATTTGGCATACGTACACATCGTAATTTTATTTCAAACACATCGGATAATATAACGGTAATTGTCTCATGTTCCTTTGACGTATAATCGTTATATAATACGACGTATAAACGGTTTTCACTAATGTATATAATATGACATTGTATTATTCCTACAGTGATTTTAATATTTTATAGTTTTGGTTAGTAATTATATGTTTTCGTCAGGGTAATGTTCCTTTTATAATGTAGGTCACAGTTTATGTACAATTGTTATTAGGAATAAAACATATTACGCTAAAACCGCAATGTTCATCGATTCCTTAAATAATCGATAAATCGCTAAAATACATCCTAATCTAAATGTATGATTTGGCAATCATGTCAAATCTATTGTTTTATTGTCGAATAAAAACAAAACGTATGCCAAAAAAGTTACTTTTTTTGTATGTATTTTCTATTCAGGTTTTGCCATAAACAAACATAGAATTTATAAGAATAAGAACAAGACAAATATTTGAATCAATAAAATCAATAAATTCCTATACAATCAGAGGTGGAAACAAGGGGGGAGGGCTTTGGGGGCTAAAGCCCCCTCTTTAAGTACCAACTTATAAATAAATATTTGCGTTTTACTTTTCAATGCTTACTGTTTTGCTTTTCAGTGCCTACTGTTTACATGTATTTAAAGTAAATTTTTTGGATTAGCCTCCCCTCCTTTTTTCATTTCTAGATCCGCGATACAATACCAGCTATAGAATTTAAAGTAAAAAAATGTATATTATTTAGACATTGGTAATTATTTAATTATTTTTCTATACATTTTTAACGTTCATGATAATACATTCTACAAATTTTATGTTTTTTTTTATACAATAAAAAAGTATAAAAAAACAAAAATTGCATTGCCGTGATAAATTATATTTTTTTTTACAAAGCAAAATTAAGTATTATTGTAATTATTGTATAATATGTTGTGTATTGATCATCCATAAACATAATAATAAACATATATATTTTATATAGACTACTATATAGACAAACAAAATAATAACATAAATAAATATATACACAAAAAAACGCATTTATTCATCTTTTATTTTCCCTCAACTTTATTAAAAGTATTAAAAATTTTAATACTTGAAATATTCGCGTTTTTTTATACTTAAAAGATAAATATTTTTTAGGGTGCTAATTTTAAAGCTCCGTTTATAAACGTCCCCAACTCAATCCCTATATCGGATCCATATGTTATCAACATCCATTCATGTTAACGTGTGTAGATGGGCACCATTCATGTGTAAATTCATAAATCGCGTTGATATCGAAAGGGGATGTGATTAAAAACTTAAAATTAACCTTTTTTGCAAGTTTTCGCTACAATAAACTGGCAATTTGTTTCGGTATTTAACGAAAAAAAACCGACGTCGGTTCATTGTTTCGTTGAAATTTGTGAGCATATTGTGTTAAATTAACCGCAGTACCACACTTATGTTCACTGTTTATTTCTGAAATATCGAGAATATATTATAATAAATAATAGCCGATGTTATAGTTTGTATTTTTTAATTGAATTTAAGTAAAATTTATTTCCTTAAAAAAAATACTGAAATTTCACTCATTGAAATACAATGATATTGTAAGTTAATGAAACCAATATTATAAATATTATGAAAATTTTAATATCAGGTTATAGTTTATATTTAAATTAAATCAAAGAAAATAAAAACAAATGGTAAAAACTACTGTACAAAGACCAACAATTATATAAATTGTAATAAATTCGTTGAATTCGAAATCAAGAAAACTATTTTATTATTATATTAAATTTATTTAAAGTAGTTTAATAATTGTACCTATTTAGAAATAAAAACAGTATATATTAAAGTAGTATTTAAATCAACCGGAAAGAAAACGATGATTGCTAGCTAAGTTACGAACAATGTTTTCAATTTTATAACATATAACCAAAACAATAATAATTTTAAATTTAATTAATTTTTTTTTTTCGTAAGGGTTCAGCGACGTAGAGTGAAAATAATTTTATATAATATGCAATATGATTGTAAACATTTTATTATTATTTTGTCGTATTGTTAACTTAATCTAACCTAAACTATCTAGCCTAACATAACTTACCTAATTAAACATAACTAACTAACCTAATATGTCTCGTGTGTAGAAAAAATTTCAATTTAACATTATTGATTTGTGATTTTGAATATAACGTAATGCCATAACAGAATCAACGGTATTTCTTTTAGTTTACAGACCGGCACATTCTTTTAGATTTCTAAAATATGGATATCAATGTTTCAAAAGTCTAAAATTTTCATTAAAAATTAAAAATTGATCACAACTAACCTACATAATATTACACTTGAACGACACGTGCTCTTGTACTTATCCATCGGCCGTGTGGCGAAGGAGGCGTCGACGGCGATGGCGTAGAGGAGACGCGCGATCGATCGAATTCGTGACAAAAGTGAAAACTATACGCGTGAGTGCGTGCGCGCGATTATCCCGACGTGGTCGAAAACTATCACAAGAGTCAACTTTTAGACGAGATTGAAAAAAAAAAATCCTCAATAACTTCAGCCAATTACATATTGTAAAACATAATAATAATATTACGATACTTGGATTGGTTATAGAATATTCAAACGGATTTAAAATAAAATAATATTGTTAAAATGTTAAAATTTCTACAAAATCGAATTTATAATAGCATTAAAATAATATTACGTTTCATATTGTTTCTATAATTATGCATATTAGTTAATTCGCTGGATAAATTGTGTCTCGAAAGTTTAGTTTTATATCTCTTTTACTATAATACCATATTGCATAATTTCCTACATGGTTATACGCTTCGTTTTCGTGTTGTTCGACCAAACATTCCCATAAAAGGGTTGTCTTACATCGGGCTAACCGGATATTCCGCACGATATTGAATCGCAGATAACAATATAACGTGACTACCTATACTGACATGGGCGGTTCAATTACAATCAAATAATTGTACAATTCACCTAAACAATGCGAATTCATCGTAAACGTTAACAGTAACGGGTGTTACGATAATGCCTTTTTGCCACGTATCTATTTAAATTTAAACGCATATTCGTATATTTTACACTTAAAATTATTATTTATAGTAAAATAACCATAAAATCGATTACACTAGTACCTGTGCACAATGTTATATTGAATAATAATTAAGTATAATACTCGTAGATTACAAATCGTGGTGAAAATGTTTGTTTGTGTGATAAGTATAACTAAGTTTCCACAACAATTCAACAATTTATTGGCCGTGTGAACGTGACAAAAAAAAATCGTACTTAATACGAGTACCTATGTAATAGTACCTGCCTACATATTTTTAGCAATATTTTTTGTGGACTTTAAAACAAAAATCTTCCATATCCATATGCACTGATTGAAAGTTAAATGCGTACCATATTGTACAATTGCGGTAAGTATACATGACAAAATTATTCGTTCATAGACGATTACGTATTTACAATCAAGATTATTTACAATATCGGTCACCCATCCGAAAAGTAGTGTACATGGATGGACACAATAATTTTAAATTTGGTAGGTAATTGTAATTATGACCAGAACAACAAGAACAAAGATCATTTTGTCACAAACAAACATTGTCAAAGTAGAACGTTATAATATTATTATAGCACATTATTACTCTAATTAACGGTTATTAAAATACTACTAATAGGATTATTAAAGTTGCATAAACGCGAAACCCGAAACTATAAGGAGTCGATAAGATAAATACGATTTTATTATGTTTAAATTGTAAAATACGATTGACTTTGTGAGACGAATTTAACAACACAAAATATTTTTTAATAAGTTAAAGAAAACTTAATTTAAAAAAGTTTATCATTTGAATTATTTGTTTCTTAATTGAGCCCGTTTTTACGTACAAAATGTTTGAGTTATTATACGTAAGTTAATACTATATTACAATATGATATTTCAATGTGTAATAGATAAGTTAAAAATTAAATATATACAAATATATTATATTATATAAACAATATAAATTCAATTAAAAATAATAATAATCTGACAATACATACATTAAAATTTCGTTTAACGATTGAATTTGCAGTGCGTCCAAAGTACTTAATACCATTGGAAAATATATCAAATAAGTTAAACTAGAATGTAAGATAAAAAAATTTAATATTATTTTATTAAACAAACTGAGATTAGGTTCTCTCAATCTGTCTCTAATAATTTCTTACCAATTTATATTCAATATTTTATGATTTAAATCAGTTTTTTATTCGTATATATATTTTATAGACTTATAAACATTTTTATATTAAAATTATTGGTTACCATTTGACAATCACAATATACTATGTTCATATACATATACTTATTATAATTTATGGTTATTTAAAGTTTTATTGTACATAATATAATATGCTAGCATATCGAGTTCAGTTGGTTTTTAAATAAGTTTTAATATTTGAACTACTTTTTTAGGTTCAATTTTCGATATATCCGGTTCGATAATTTCACCATCTTTGAATTTAACCGGACCATAATATTTTTCAGTATTGCAGTCAATGCACTTTCAGCTGATATTTGTATTAAATCTATATAAATATCCATTATAACTTAATAGATCTCAGAATTTTTAACTTTTAAATTTCAATTAACTGCATGTCGATAAGTGAACTTATCAATGAACTTCAAGTAAAATATAAAATTATGTAGGTAGGATGTCGACAATGTGGTCACATATTTTGCATCGATAAGTATTCTGTATTGATTAAAGTTTTCCTAATATTATTATCATTCCTTGATTTATTGTTATTATTTAGTTTTTAGGTTCAATTGTCGAGATGCCATATAATATGTAAGTCAGCTCCTATTTTTTAGTGAACCTTGTCACAAATTGTGTAGTCTGAAGTATTGTGCAACATTTAAATAGTGTATACTTTCAAATAAGTAAATACAACAATTTAGTTTTTATTATTAATTGTTCAACAAATAATAAACAATTATTTGATTTTTTTTAATAAGAAAAATTATTATTATTAATAATAATATTAATTCTCTTTAATCAATCATAACAAAAACGATATTATTATCACTTGAACATATTTCACAAAAACTTCTAAATAATTTATTCCAATTATAATAAAATACAATAGGGATATACTTCAGTTAATCCCTCTCGTTTTTGTTTAATTTTAATGCAGGTATAGTTACAATACAAATATGTCATACGAATTTTAATGAAAAATTGGGATTCATGTACCAATGTGTAATTTCAGTGATTGTCAAACATCGAAATTACAAATGATAAAATCAGTATAAGAATATTTATTACTTAAACGACAACAACTGTTTACACTACGTGATTGGATCGATTGGATGTAACACCCTATATACTATATACACACCTGAATCACTCGCGGCTATACGCTTTAGACTAAGTCGTTACATAATAATGTAAAAACCAATTTTGTTAAGGTGTCGTTTAACGTTTTCTTGAAAATCGTATATTCATAATATAAAAAGTACGTATATTGTTACATAACACGATATTATTCTGAGGGATGTAATCGAAACTTTTTTCATTTATTTCGCATTTGCATAATACATATACCATATATTCGAATCGAATTTCCGTTAATCATCAAATATTATATATTATACGCAGGTAAAAATAATAATATGTGGTTTTGGTCCAAAATTGGTAATAGTCGTTTGCTTATTAATTTATTATTTTGTACTTATGTCATCTACATAATGTTATATTACATATACATATTAGATACCTACGTACATTTTAATATCTCTATATAACTTGGGACTCGAGAAAGTGAGACAAAATTTTTATGAACACTGATGATTGGAGATAATAATTGATGAGCAAACGATTTTGGCATAGGCTGATTTATTAATCGACACACTCATTCTCTTAACTAATTCAAACCAGTAAAAATGTAAGGTTATGTTTCAATGAAGAAAATACTAAACAAGGGAATGATTCTCTCTAGAATAATAGTGTATACCACTCTAATTTATATTTATGTGGTTTTCGAAAATTTGCAACCTATTACTATCCTATATAATAGTGTCGTATAATAATATACATATTAATATATTATATTAATTCATTTTTCATATTCAAATGACATTTGAAAATATGAAATGAAAAAAAAAATTCTTACAAATTTATAAAATTAACAATTATTATCTGGATAGAGTGAAAAAATCTCTGAAAATATGATACGTCTATTTTTATATTCCAAGTTCACAAAACAAGTATATTATTATTATTAATTCCCTTTTGTTTTGTTTTTTTATTGTTCTGAGTCGGAGAAGAGTGCATGAAATTTATTATAATTGTGCACTTGTGCTTAAAAAGTGAAAACAATCATATTTAATTTTATTTTATTTATGATATGGGAAAAGCCCAGAAAAACAAAAATGGAATATTTACACGTGCCTAATGTGTTTTTAATTACTGTATTATATTATAAATAAAAAACGCGTACACGCGTATGGTAAAATTTAAGCTACTTTTAATAGAAACGAATGGTCTTTATTGGCGATGAGCCGCGTTAAACGAACTGTGTATAGGGGAATTCGAGTCATAATTATAGGTTAGCTTAGGTTCGGTAACTAATGATAGGAGAGAAAAGTAAGAAAAATCGATTTCGTTGCCGAAAATGTTCGAAAGAAAAGATATATTCTACACGATTGGCGAGGTTATCGGGAACAATTAATAGCGGCGGGACGGACGGATTATATTTCGTTGTGTGTATTATAGTTCTTATGGAACCGAACGTTTCGTTATACTTTAATTAAATAGTATTATCGGCCATGCCTATCCGTAAGTCGATTTCCACATAAATCAGCCGTTCAAACGAACACGGGCGACGATGAAGGTACCAATTTTGTTTACGCAAATATTTATCATAAATTCGCGCGACATTGACCAGCGTTTGTGCGGCCGGAAATTTAAATTTACGTTTAAATCATTTGTACGTAATGGTGAATATTTTCGTAAAAAAAAAAAAAAAAAAATAATTAAAAATGAAACCGGTAAATTCTAATGGATCGGAAAAAAAATGTCGTCACTAATTGAGTATCTTTTATACTATATATACCGACTATTCCCACATTGCAAATTACAATCTTAAAAGTGTTGTTCGCGTAAATTTATTATATCCGTTTCGTTTTCGTTTCTTTTATTCGTTTTTGCGCGTGAGATATCGTCTCGGCGGATTATAGCCGAAACGGAGGGGCGGAAGATTTCGTTTTCCCGCGGGTCAGTTAGATCGAAAAAAATGCCAACGCGGTATATTGTCCGCGCGAGAATTGAAATAATGTACAAAAAAATAAAAATCCAAAATAATAAAGATCAGACGAACGAATTAAACGATTTTTTTTTTTTTTAAAGAAAAATGCCATATTTTAAAATAATATATTTCGATTATTATTATAAATTTTCTCGGAAAAGGGATTACACTTTTCTAAAAAAAATAATGAAAGTACAATATATTATTATAGTTATATAATACTTAAGAATTATGAATTAATAATTATAAAAATAGACCATTTGTATTAACTATTGTGTTTTGTTAATGTTATCATTTATTTATATTTTTCTTACTGAAGTCTTGTAAATATACATTTTATATAATAAAATATATTTTTATTTGGCCGTAAATATAAAATTGTAATAATTTTTTTTTTATGATCCTGGGTGGTGGGGGGGGTGGTAGAGACTCGAGACCCCCCTCCCCCCGTAATTACGCTATTGATTACCCTGCATATATTATAATATTTTAATTTGTTAAATATAATATTATAACAACAGCCGACGTGGCCGTGGACGTCCGTCACGCAGAAAAATAATAACGATAGTCGTTTCAGCAATAATCGTTATTAATTATTGCTGTTATCGTTTGTATAACTATTTAAGTAATGATTTTTTATTATTTTTTTACATCGTAATATTTTCGTGCATGGAAATAATTTGATATGCACCGTGATTAGATTGTCGCATGCACTTTTCTCGGAGTTCATTATAATAATATTATTATTACGAGCCATTTAATATTCGACCGTGCGTTTTTGATGAATTATTATTATTACCAACATATACAACCTGTATAATATAATATTTGCTATAATAATTATAAACACATTAGTTGTTCGTATATAATCAGCTCTGAGCATTTACGAGCGCATTTCCATGTTAGCAAGCCTGCACGACCCAGTTCGTTCCGAGTGTAAAAAGCATAATAATGAAAAAGGAATGCGTAAAATGACTAAAATAATAACAATACGATTATTGTACCGAAGTATTTATTAAAGATTTAATTTTACAAACAACGATCTTGATAGTATGAATAATTTTTTTATGAATCATCATTATTATTATGGTCATTATTTTTTAAAATTATTTTTATTTTTTAAATATAGGTTACGAATGCAAAATTATTATAAAGTTAAAACTAATTGTCTTTTATATTTTAGAATTAAGCGAAACTTTTGGAAGTCTGAATAGTCGACATTCTCAATCATTTTGTCAGGTTCCTAGAAAGGATAAATTATTGATAGTGTGTAAACATGTGCTAGATAAGTTTTTAAAAAATTTTAAATCATTAAAAATTATTGAATAATTATTTTATAAGTAGCTACTTATAATTCATATAAAAACAAATAGTATATTGCAAGTACGCTTTTAAAAATAAAGTTATCATTCTATTGTTCTGTGAGCATAAAATAATGGTTACGTAGATGGTGTATAAATTAAAACTTTTCATTGATCGCATATTTTAAAATTTGTATTCTTTAATCTATTTACGTATATAACAAGTCACATTTATCATAAGTTTGAAAAAAAAAGTTTAAATACTTAAAGTTAAAATTAAAAAATAACAATTTTGTTTATTTATTAATTAAAATTTCGATATAGCCAATACATAGTTTTGATTTTTCTAAAAATTCTAAAAATATAATTGAAAAACTAAATATGTACCAAATAGATCAAAAGTTATTCACATGGACAAACACAACTGGATAGTGGACGTTCTGTGTATTGTTGTATAAATATCTACGTGTAAAATGTACAAAACAAATATAAAATCAAAATCTTTAAAAATAATAAGATAAAAATATATTCCATTTTTTTTTTCATGACAATAATTTTTATTAAAGAAAAATATATTTATAATCTATTCAAAGTTTTAATAATAAGTAAGCCCGAGTATATCCCTAATTCTATTATTTGCAGATGAAAAATGAGAAATAATTTGTGCCTCCCTATCATAATATTATGTTTTCCTAAAACTTTATATAAATGATTTAACTTAATTTGTGTTTTTCAATTATATGATGACGTCATTGAGGTGTGGTCCACTTGGGAATTATATAATATAATTTAAGTTTTTATTTATAACTCAACAAGAGATTTCTTACAGTGGAAAGTGGTGAGCATGTATATAATACATTTTTGTACGTCAATCACTTTTATAAAAAAATCAAAGGTTAATCAATAGCTTCCTATTTATCGTAATTAAAATAACTAAATTATCGTATGAACACAACATAAGTAAGTTTTAATTAACCATAACCATATATAGTTTTCCAAATTCACATCATTATTATTACTTATTCTTTTCGTATCCATTTTATGTTTCTGTTTCAAATACTAAAATATAGCTGATATATAAAATTTTAGTTGTTTAAAAATTAAATTCTGTGGTTTACGACAAGGTCATAGAAGAATAATATAGACTAGTATCGCCACATGAATTTAGGAAAATGATAATATTACGATACTCGAGCTTTTTCTGTTAAATTATTAAGATGTATCATATATAATAATGTATATTTACAAAAGTAACGGTGTCGTTATTATCAACAGGACATAGAAGTATACACGTATAATATAATTCGATTACTTTTTGGAGAGTTTTTGACAATTATTTATAAATTTAAATCGATTTTGAATAAATGTATTCATTGTATCGACGCGATAACAATAATTTTAAAGTAGTTTTCTTTATGCATTTCACTAGATAACTGTAGGTAGGTTAAGATACCTATAGTAAGTTTTTGGTACTGAAAATGTTATCTTAATGAAAATGTGTAACCATTTTGAAATGTTATTGTGATTGCATACCTATATAACGTAGAATGGTGGAGAGAGGGGCTAAACGATTTTAATAATAATTATAAGTTACCCCAACCATCACTGTCAATGTAATAAAACCCAAAGTTAACCGTGTAGTTTTATACTTGAGCAATTCGAAGTTGAAATCGAGACAACTTACAAACGTAAAACCATTCAGAGACCAAAAGTATTGTTAGTGCAGTTGGACAAAAATGTATAACGGAAATGACCCCGTTGAAGTTTATGAAAAGTTTATATAGATATTAGCGAAACGAGTTTCGAGAACTTTGTGGAATTATCCGTTTTTATAAGTCTTCCGATTAGACATTCATTATTGTTTATCAAGCACACCAGAACAACGAGTTTTCACGGCTGACACATTTACTTAAATATTTAGTAACATTTCTCGATAATTAGCATAAGAACAATAAAACTTGTATTTTATTATAACACTCGTTATTATAGTGGACAGATAAAAAAACTTGTCTAAAATTCGAAAATCTATTAATTTTATTTATACCTACTTAATAATAAAATTGTCCAATTATATAATATTATTTCCGTCGAGTAATCATAATAAATGATAATAATAATAATAATAATCATAATAGTAAATCGAGTAGTCATAATAAAATTATTTATTGTTATAACATTATATTAATGAAAATTGTAAACCCCCTATTTTCGATAAAAATGTATACTACCCAGTGACGTATTTTATAAAACATTCTGGGGGAGGTTTCAAAAATTTTATTAGAATATAATAATGTATAGGTTACAATTAAAAATTTATATTTTAGAATAGTCCAATTAATATTATATAATATGAAATAAATTGCATAATATAGCTAATGGAAATATTCCCAAAATTAATGTAATATACAAAAATAAGGTTAATTTGTGGGGGTCCAGTACCTCTGTAACACCCCCCTAAGCACACCATTGGTACTATCTACACATTTTATTGTACCTATTTACATTAAAATTATACAAAAACGAGGAAGAAATAGCTAATATATACCTTTATTATATATTATTATAATTGGAATGAATTATCAAATATTGTTTGTAAAATATGATAACTGATATTATTTATTTTATCATAGATTAGAAATATTTTTCTTATTAAAATAAAAAGTAAAATAAAACAAATTTTGATAATTTTTGGAATAATTTGTTACTGAAACTAATTTTTTGTAATACTTATTAGCAACAACACACTACTTAATTCCGTATTAGGTAAACACTATTTCGGACAACGCAATTTGTGTCAGGAATCATTAAAAAATAGGGGCTGAACTTTAATAGAGTAGTGGTTAGATAATAACATATAAAAAATAATAAAAATATGGAAATCAAATAGAAAAATAAGAAACTTTGAATATGCTAGCAACATATCAATTCATCAACTATGATTTATTTAATGTTATTATTTTAATTTTATGATAAATTTTCATAACATAATTTTGACTTAGAGTTCATACGTACTTTTTTTTATCAACACTATCCATTAAACAGACTTGAAATTACTGTAAAAGAGGAAATAATATGTAGGTATTAAACATTTTTTGCGAACATCATTGTACCTAAGATTGGACCTTATAATTGTATTTATATCTCCTATACCTTTTTTACCTATAACATTCATTATTTTATACGGTTGTAATTATAGTTTGGATTTAGGGTTTGTTTTCGTTATGTTAATACATTATTTTATTATTTTAATTATGTAACAACGTCAAACATATAACAACGAATTTCAAAATGTTAGTAATATGTAGAAATGAATTAAAAACTATAACGATATTACATTTTGTAAATATTTTTAGTAAAAACATTATTTATATCACATAAAAATAGTTATTTTTAAATATACTTAATTCTACCAAAAACTACTGTGGCAAAAGAACATTTTCTATTTTTAATGTTGGAATATTTTGCAAAACTAACCATTAGGCGAAATCATTAAATTTGTACGGATTTCTATTAACACTTTAGATAGGTGCTTAGATTTTATATTCTATAAGGATTTTAGTTACCTACGTAAACAATCATTAAATACATATTTTACAATGTTTTAAGTCGTTCGGGTGCAGTGATTTAATCCAAGTCATAATAAACCGAATCGTTATTGCGACCAGTATGCAGGTAATATAAATGCGTATATAATCCTTTAAATTTGGAGGTACGAAAATTTTCGAGTGTTCAGTAATAGTTATTTATTTGTTTTAAAAACTAATACTTTTCTTTATTAGTAGATCAAAAGTTATTATAGAAATTAATGAACAAGTGAAAACGTTTATATATATTATCTATGTTTCAGGAAAAGAATAGTATACTTTTGTAGGTACTATTATTATATTATACGCGATAATAATTATATTATTAGGTACAAATATTCAATAATATCTCGAATATGATGATAAGTATAAATTAAGTTAGTTGACAAAGTTTTGAGTTTCAAAATAAGTAGGTACGTATATTTTGTTCTTAAGACACGCGAAATTTTTTCCAATCCACGAAGTTTTCAAGTATTAGAGATACCTACTATATAATATTAGTTATATACGACTATTTTCATTCATAACGAATTTAATCGTTTGAAATCAATGGAAATTTTAAATATCTATCGATGTCTAAACATTGTTTTAAACAAACTTTTTAACGCGTGTTTTTTTATTTAAAACCAATTTAATAATATTAACTTTGATTTAAAATTATTAAAACATTTTAAATACAAATTTAGAACGGTATGTAATATACGAAGGCTTATACAGAGGACAATAGTAAAATTGTCAATTATATTTGTTCAAAATCTATAAATTTATTTATGCACGATTTAGTAATATTTTCCTCGTCAATGGTCTCTGGTAATTTCCCTAATGTCTTATTACTTAATTTAACTTTCTTTAACTTAATTAAAATTTCCATTAATAAATGTAGGTATATTGTAATAATATATGTAATTTAGTGGCACATACATGGGGAGGTTAAGGGGTAACAACCCCTCTACTTTACGAAAAGTTTTCTTTCATTCAATTTTGATTCAAAATCCAACATAGTATGTTCATGCAAGAAAGCCCTCAATGGCGTAAAATTTACAGTGTTAAAATATATGCTATTAAACATTTTACCATATTATTGCATATTCTACAAAATACCCCTGTTTAGAAAATTATTATAAGCACAACCCCTCCCCCCCCACGACTAAAAAAAAATCCTGTGTGCTGCCGGAGTAACTGCAAAATGATGATTAATGTAAAGAGCGATTTTAGATATAGCTACCGCATGATATGAATTAAACACAAACAATAAAGTACGATTACTACGGAGTTTTTACGTTACACAATTTTAACCAGACATTTTAGCTAACCATTACCTAGGTACAGTAGGTATCTACCAATAGTAACCTAGTATATTATGGTTATAAATTATAATACACGAATTAAGGAGTTAAGATTTATAATAACTAACCTTACATTACACGTTTATTGCGTAAGTGCATTATATAAATATTATTTCTGAATGTGTTTTAAATTGATTTTGAACACTTGATGTTCAAATTTATAACGATAATATTTCCGAATCGTAATTCTTGTCACGCCACTCTATCGACTAGAGACAAGTATGAATTGTTATAATGTGTTGTTCTTTTTCCTTGTTTGCTATAAAGTAATCGATAGTTCAATAGCTATGCAAGTTTTGTATAATTAATTTATACTGAATATTATTCGTAGATGTACTTTAAAAAAAAAAAAATTAATCACGAAAAATGATTTATAAGCAAATATTACAATATATTTCGACCACGTTCTCATGTAGTTTTTTGTCTGAATGTTTTGTCTGTATTTGCTTCCGCATTTAATATTTAAGTCATTTTGGTTGTTTTAAACGAAATTTTGCATTCGTTCATTTAATTTGCCCAGAATAGTAATTTCTGAGATTTTCATTAACATAATTTAATATTAATTTGGCGAAAAATCATTATCATAAATTCGAGTGATTTTTTTATTTCTCTGTGTGTTTCTCAACAAATTGTTTAATTATATCAACACATTCGCAGATTTTCATTTCAATATCATCCTTCACCTATCAAATACATTTAAAAAAAATAGTATAGGTAACAAATAATAAAATAACAATATTATTACATTATAGGTTGATTCTGGAACTTCTTCGTCCTTTCGGTCCTCGGAGATATTAGTGGTTTATTATAATTACGATTTGAATGAAATGATATTGCATTAGAAAATATGTTTCTGAGCGAAATTCAATATATTAAAATATTTTATGACAATATTTTTTTTCAAAATTGTATGTCATGTGTAAACTACCTATGAGAATACTCAAAAAAATGTCTAATACCTACGTTCAAAATTGTATTCGTTGTAATGAAATAAAATTTTTTTTAAAAAACCGTAATTTTTTGGTAGTTTTTGTTCTTCTAAGGGAAAACTTTTGAGAAATTCGAAAAATAAGCTTATTAAAGTACTAAGATGATACGATTTGCTACAAAAATCATATTCTAATTGTGGTAATTGGACTATTATTCCTACTCGAAAAAATATTTTTATACATAAAAAAAAAAAAACATCATTGTAAAAACAATACATTCCTTGCTCCGCACAGAATCTAAAATAGATTTAATAATTTAATAATTTTATTACAATATTATTAATATATTATGATTATAACTAATATTTATAATTATCAAAATTTATATTGAAAAATCAGGATTATCCTCACCCATGACAAAATCATTTGACCGCCACTGATATGATATAATGTTAGTTGGAAATAATATTATTTCTGATCGATATATTATTATTATTATTACATGATGTGATGCACAATTCCATATCTTTTCGGACTGAATGTTTTATTGATTATTACTATGTAGTACCTAGGTACATGACTTTGATACTTTCGTCTCTTCAATATATGTCTATCACATAACATTAATTTATATAACACATTTTATTGTTTATAAATATATACATAATTAATTTGTTATTATACTTGGAAGTTGTAATTATAATTTAAGGTTATATATTATCTACGTAAAACTATATTATCCATACTATAATTTTAATGTTTTACACCTTATTTTTCTGAAAATAAAGTATAACTGAATTTTTTAATAAAAAAGTTTCAGAAAATTGTAAATTCTATCGCTATTTCAGTTTTTTCTAAGTTTAGGAATTTAATCTTTATTTAATAAATTCGTTTTTGAGAAAGATCATTAATGTGTTTTAATTAAATAGATAAATTTAATTACTTATAGTTTATATAACATTTAACATTATAACATAATTATTATAATGAATTTGAATTGCATAATTTAATTTTTAAAAAAACTTCTTTGTTATTGTAGTATCATATTGAACTCCCCGTTATTATTTATTCAAAAACGAATATAGGTAAAATAAAAATCGATAAAATACAATATTGTAATTATTATTATAACTATGACAGGTAATCAATACATAAAAAAAATATTTGCTTTTCCCGATTTATTGTCTCAAGAGAACCATCACTCTTTGAAGTTATTATTATAAATTACATTATAATAAATATAATAATACGTGAGTTATAACAGTGTTATATATTTTTTTTTGTTGATATTTTGAATTCACTCGGGTTTTGATTTTATAATATAAATAATACAAAAATGTTTGTTTTATTTAATTTTATAAGTGAAAAAATAGTTCGTTTTTAACAGTGTACATAAATAATGTATTTATAGAACTATATTATATCAGAAAGATCACTTCGGAATTAATTTCAGTGTGATCACACAAGATTAATTAAATTATTGTACAACGCCTTTTACTATAATTATTGCAACAAATAGTTTTCAATATAATTGAATTAAATATTTATGGCATGAGTTTTAATGCAAATAAATAGAATTTCAAAAAATTATCCAAAATTTGAGTAGCTTCTATATGTTAGTTTATTCGGTGATAATCTTTGGCCTTATCTTTAATCTATTAACATCATTTTTTGTAATCAAAGGTAAACTAATATCTTGATATAAGTTATATAAATTAACATAAATAAATTAAAAATATAAAATACGCTGTTGTTAGATGAAGGCCTTTTGAAATAGTAGGCAACGGAAAAAGGTCAGTGAATTTGCTGTTAAAGTACAACACAACGACGTCATATCAAATAATAAAAGTCATTAATGTGTAGTTAAAAAAAAAAAAAAAATTGCTCTAAAGACTTGATTTTTCCTATCGGTAGTGACACTGAATTGAGGTAGCATTTATTTTAGGACTTGATTTGTTTACATTTTTGAAAATTACATGGATATTATACGGCTATTTTTATAGGTTACATTTTTTTTTTTCTGAAATCATTAAATTTAATATGTATTTAGTAAATAATTAGTAATCTAGTTTATAATTTGATAAGGAATATAGAAATTTAAACTTGATTAAAATGATTATGAAACCGTAATAATACATAAACACGCCCGACTTAGATTATGACAAGAGGAATAAATTATAAATTATAGTAATTTAAATCTATTTAAATATAGTAATTAAGAACTTTAACACTTAACATATAAAAATATACGCAATTAAACACACATATTTCAATTTAAATATAAAATGAACTCAATTATTAAACTGATCCAATTTAAATTTCGTATCGTATTTTTATATTCGTATAATATAACATATTTATATTTTTTATATTTTTCATATTACACTGTAGATACATTATAATATGAATAATTAATTATATTATTTCATTTGATTCCAAAACAATATTTAGTTAGGTAGGTATACGTATAAAGATAAATCAAGTATTCTGTTTTCAAAATGGAGTGTTCTGAATTCTTTTCAACGTTCGTTTGAATAAAAATAGTTATTGATACTTGTTATGAAAAAATAATTAATGAATAACTGGTTAATGTAACGAATATTATACATTTTTATTAATATTTTTGAGTTCTAAAAAATCATTGAATTCAATCTTGAGAGATATTTATAATAAAAGATCAAATTATATTAACTAGTGTTATATTTTTAGAAGGTATATAAATCGAAAATGTTTTTATTTTTTTTTTATCTTAGTTTCATTCATAAATTATAATTAAATTATAAAAATAAATATAAAAACGTGTACAGTAATGATTTTAAATAATATTGTCTATTTTATAATTTACATGTAAATATTATAACAATTTTTTTATGTATAAAAGTATAACTTAATAGTACATAATGCACTGTGGGCAAAAAGTAGTAAAACTTTTTAATTTAAATTTCGCGTGGAAAACCATTCGTCGAAATATTTATTCATTTGGGTTAGTATGACAGTCAGTGGCATCTGTGACAAATGTTACATTAAAATAATCATTAGTGTTTAGTACACGCTTGTCTTTCTGAAATACAAAAAGTGCATTAGGCGATTTTTACAATGAGTGAAATTATTCAACAAAGAAGTTCGATTAAATTTTGTGTGCGGAATCAAATTTTGCCACAACGTTTAGTGTACGACCCGGGAGCGTAAAAATAATATTGCGCACACCCCGAACACCAACCAAAATCACCGAAACTGTGTAAGTGTGCTTAAAAACTATGAAATAATAAATGAAAAATAGGTAACGCAAATATAAATGGTAACTAAATGTATAATTTTGATATTGCTTGGTTGGCATAACAATCAATAAACAATAAAAATATATAAAATAAATCAAATCTTATCTATTAAATAACAATATAAAACCGACTATTATCACCTAAACATAAAATATATAATAATCAAATAATTCACAAAAAAAACAAAAAAAAATCAATGGAAACAATAATGTAAAATTACAAATGTACATGAAGGCGATTAGTGCGCCGACAGTAACTATGTAATAAACTAATACTTATATAAAAAATTTGCTATTTATGAAAAACTCTGCAATAGGCTGTTTTGAGCCTTTACGTTTAATAAAATAAAAATATAACAAATATACTGTACTGACAAATATATAAATTATAAATTTACATATAATATATTATAAAATATATTTAAAATTTTTAATATAATGACTTGTTCTTGGTGGAGGGTATGTATATATTCTATAGACCCCATAAATCCACTATTGTGTGTATTGCTATGGGACATTGAAATACAATTATTTACTCCATATTAATGTTCGTAATGTAATATTTTCTAAATTCTATAGTAATCTCAAAAAAATTTCATAATAAATTAATTTTGGTAAAATTAAAAATATGAATGTTTAACAGTTCCATTTATTTATTTAGATAGGTTTAGAGAGGGGATGTTTGTTAATGGATTTCTATTAAAAATGTGCAATAAATCTATAAAAATTATTTCAAGATTTTGAGACAAACATTATGTAGGTGATTCGTGATTTACATAAATATTATGTTTACTTATAATTTACACAATATCCAAATAGTTTACAATACATGATGATATTGAAATAGATATCAGTGACATATTTTTAAAATTCATACCTATTTCAAAACGATAATATTTTACAGGTATAATTATAAATGTTATAAATATATACCTATATTGTAAACTAATAAATTATAGGTACAGAAAATGAGTTGATTTATACAAATGAGAAATTTAGTAGAAATATATATGGGAAATACAAATAAAGTTAACTGTTGTAAACATAATATTGTAAATTATTCGATATTAAGTATCCAGCCTAGAATGCCCAAAGTATTTATAAGATAAAGTAATTAAATTAAAGTTGTATACCTTCTACTGGGTATATGTTATGCATGTGTGTTAAATGATTTGTGGTTCATAATCCAAACATAAATTAAATAAAAACTTTAATCTTTAATTATAATGAAAGAAACTTTCGAATAGATAAGAAAGGAAAATTAAATATTACATAGGTGTTTTAATTAAAGTGTTTTAATCAAATTATTATTATTAGTTATCAATATTTCTCGATAAATTATTTTCAAAATCGTAGCTATATATATTTATGTATCATTAATAAAATCATTATTTTTTTTTAGACATATTTAGACGAATATAAATTGTCAATATTTGGTAAAAAAAATTATTACGTATAATAGGTACACTTATAATGAATAATAAATATTTCTAAAGAAACATGTTATAATATAACCTCTATTTTCTTTTTATATATTTTTTATTGCGTTTTATTGTGGTTTCCTATTCTGGTATATAGATTTGCATATATTTTTTTAATAGTCACAAAAAATAGTTTTTAATTTTAGTACAGTAAAAATGACTTTTTAACAATGAATTAATTCGCTGGGCGATATTTGAATCTTCGACCAGATTGTAAACAATGACGTTTGTTACCATTGTTGATATTGTTGTTATTGTTCAAGGCTTTACGAATACTCATATTTACTTTGGACAATGAACTGTTAAACTACGATTTAAAATTGAAACAAAGATTTTACAATGTAAATACAAATATTGTACTTATGCACAAGCTTGCAAACTACAAATACTATACGTATTTATACTAATGTCCTACCATAATATTGTGAGAGAGATTTGTTTTATCGTGATCCAGAATATGTCTATGACAATATACAAGTCATTTAATTAATATATAATCTTTTTAAAAACATAATCACAATAATCGTTGAGAAAAACATTAATAGTTTATTAGCTTATATTTTTTTATTCATGATCGATTTTTGTTTTATATAAAATCCAACAGTTTTATTATCTTAATTTAAAATTAATTATCATTATAAATCATTATTTCGATTATATTAACATGCAATTTTTTTTAATTCCAAATATGTTAAAAATATTTATTGATCTAAAATGAAACAAAATATAATATCTAAAAAAATAACATCTATTCGTATACGTACGTCGTATTAATATAATTAATATAATTATTATTATTATTATTATAACCATCATGCCGCCGAATTAATTATTCTCAAATCTAAAATAATACTTAAAAAGTCACGAAGCAAACCGAATCTAAATAGCGATCGTTATAATAAAATATTGGAAAATAGTGATGTAGAAATTGACGATTTTACTGGAAGAAGAAAAAAAAAGCACGAAGAGAATTCCGACGAAGAGGTCCGCAGCTCCGGTCCTAGAAATGATGTAAGAGATTTTTTTTTCACTTTCATCCGTTTTGGGTAATATAAATTACATTTTCCGCCCTTTAATCAAATTTATCAAGTTATAATTTCCTAGTACAGTATCACTCGACGATTTCTTTTCGCGTATTAGAAAGATGTACTAACGCAACGGGGTACTCGGAATTTTCTAATGACAGGAAACGAAAGAAAATATATCTGCTGAATGAACGGAATAAGATTTTTTGCTTCTAAACCGTTTAAAACGATTTCTGAAATATTTGAATGATAAAAACAAGACTATTATAGGTACCTATGTATGCGTATAAAAATAATACTCTGTCTATGATCATACGACATATTTATGTTATTAATAAAATATATATTGATATATTTTACAGTGAACAAAGAATGTTTGATATTTTTTAAAGTAACCTAATATTATCTCTATTTATTTTACATTATAAAAACAAAAATTTACACATATTATATTATATTTAAACATTTATATTATATATATTATCTATAATATATTGTTTAATTTATTATAAGAACTTATTAAATAAAACACTTCAATTACTAGTAAGCTATGAGTACATTTTCAAGTTCAACGATGACAAATTATTTAAATTATTTATTCTTCCAAACATTGAATTATGTGATATTATATGATACCTATGCAGAATAGTCTAATACTTAGAAATTTGTAAAGAAATCATAATTCATAATGTGTAGGAGATAGCTAATATCATATTTTTTCAATTAAATCAAATTCTTATAATTAAATATTGGATTTAAATGCAAAATGCATTTCTATCAGATTGTCATAAAACATTCCTTTTCACATAGAAAATTCATCAAATATCATCAAAGAATAATACAATTTAACTTTTATGTTGCATTCTTTAGTGTTTTTATTTTTTAGGATAAGTATCTATTTTTTATTTATTTATAGTAGGTACATTTTATACAAATTAATAAAGTTTACTAAAATTATAGCTCCCCTCCCCACTCTACCAAAAAAGCCTATCTTTCTGTTAGAATTAAATTAAAAACCACTTATTCAAATAATTTAAACTCAAATAATAGTAGTTTTGTGTTTTATTCAGGCTCGCGCTTAGGATTTCAAAATGGAGTGAAAGGGGGTTTGAAAAAAATGTATAAAATAGATACACCAATAATTATTATTAACAAATAATATTATATTAGTATTATATTTATATTTATCATTAATTTAATAAGTTCCCATATTAAAAGCATTCTTTTATCAATAGTTATTATAAAATACAAATAATTTTTTTAATAAATTTACTCAATAAAAACAGGAAATTGGTAGTCTTCTGGAAATCTGGAGATACTACTATACTATGCATTATTATGTTATATAATTAATTCGATTCTTAAATACTAAATATAATAGATAAAAAATGAAAAACGTTTTTTTGGCCACCCCCACCATTGCACATGGGCATGGTTCGGTTTACACTTGTACACTTAATACTGTAAAATCAATTTCATGATTTATTATGACTATTAAATTTATGCACAGCATCATAGACTTATTTAGAATTTAGTGGATGGGGGGGATGGGAAGACATCAAAATTAATTTTTAAATTTAAAAAAAAAAAGGATTGTGTTTATCACTTAATTGCTAATTGTTATAATTTATCATGGTGAAATAATTTCGCTGAAGGGGCAAATGCTCAAACCCTCTCCCCCCCGTAAACACGACCATGCACAGCATATCTATTGTAAACGACGATGTTATTAGCTATGGAATATTTAATGTGTTATATATATTTTTTTATTTAACATTAATAATATAATATAGCGATGTATATTATAACTACATTTAAGTTCAAATACAACTGACATTATAAATAATGATTGAAATCTAAATTAATGATAGATCATAATTTGTTTATGAAAATAATATTATTTTTGTTATATAATATTTCAACGTTGTATTTTGTTCTTTCGTAATTTGAATGAAATATAAACGATGGAAATATTGATTTTATCTTACTTTTATTATTATCGTACATTTTCATGAATAATGTAATTTAAATATTAATTAGACTTGTGATGGTCATGCAGCTGAATTCACTAAAAATAAAAATAGATCAATATAAAGGTATGCATGAAAACATCCAAACATCTACATAAATTATTAACGAAACATGTACACCAACTAAGTTATAAATATAGTTATATAGATACAAATTTATTTTTAATATATATATCTACTGCAACTTATATTTATTATTATGAAACATGATATTAGAACCTATAAAAATATTAATATAATTTAACAAAGAAAGTTTTTAAAGTCTATGGAATATTTAAGTTTGTATACTGTTTTTCTATTATCAAATTCCTTATAAATAAATATATGATAATTCTTATACCTTGCTTATTTGTTATGAAAAACTATCAAATTATATGTAGCTAAATAAAACTACAAAAACAAAAGTATGTATTTTTTAATAAAAATACATTTATGTAAATATTTTGAAAATATTTGTATATAAGGAAATGTAAAATGACACAGTTCATGCATATTATATATATATATATATTCAATTGTAATAAATAATAATTAATAATTAATATTCCTAAATAAGTGAGAATGGGTAGATTAACTAATAACTTATTCTAAAAATATTAAGTTTAATTTAAGGTTAAGATCTACTTTTAATTTTAATTTTAGTTAACTTAAAAAGAGTTAAATTTTTATTTTTTACTATGAATATATTATATAATTTAATTTAATTCAATTCAATTTTCGTTTTACCTTAAATATTTATATTTTTTTTAAGTACTTATACCTATACATTAAAAATCTAAAACTTTAAAAATGTAACTGCACTTTATAAAAAAATAACTTAGTATTTTAGAAAAAAATTAACTTATTAAAAGTAAAAGTTAATTGTTAAAAAAAGTAAATATATTTAACTCGTTATATAATATAATTTTTACTATAATAAAATATTGATAATTTGTGTTTTAAGTTTTACACAATTTTACTAGAAATAGTTCAATATAAAATATAAATTGAAAAAAAAAATACAATAGAAATTTCATATAGCATCGTTCTGCAGGATGGATATGTTATTCAATGATAAAAATTGGACTAGTTACAATTTTTAATTTGTTTGTAAAATCAAACTAATTGTTTTGTTTAGCAAAACAATAGAATACTTAATAAAATTATAACCCTATTATCAATAGTATCTATATACACCATACACGATTATAAGATGTTAAATATTATTATATCCATATTATTCCCGTTCGAAAATATATTAAACATTATTGTCGTTCCTAGTTTTACTCCACAACTTAAATATAGATAAACTTAAATACATCCGGACGATATTATATGATCGTACAAAATTATAATATATAGCACGTGTTCAACGGTTCGTAAAGTTGTATGCAACAGCTACAGTATTACGTAGGTATACTATTATTTTGGTCCAACTATAATCTGAGACGAACTGTATATATTGTTGTAAACCTAATACACTAACCCTTTCTAAAAACATTTACAGCCTATAACTGTTCACGATGTCTTGTCACAAAAAAATTTCAACGTTTCTTAACGCCGTCGGCGTGGGTCATTTCGCGTGTATCGTAATACTATTATTAGAAAACTCAACATATTTGACGGCACTCGACTTCAGGCGACAATCGGTACAAATCTGTACATTTTTCTGATATACCACATGTACAAGTTTTAAAATAAAATTATTCATATGGACTTATTCATATATTTAATATAATTTTTCTCGTGACTTTTTTATTTTTAAATATTTTATAAACATATAAAATCGATGTACACCGTCTCAGTGGCCAGTACAAGATTGATTAGGTTTAGTCCGATTTCTAGGTGCGACTAAAATGTAAGAAATGTAGATACATTTCAAACACTATATTATATGATATTGTATTCAAAGTATTAACTCGAAACTGAATAAGGGTACCGGACAAAAATATCGAAATCTTTAACTGATTTTGAATTATTGAATTATATACCGTTTTATTTCAATATACAGAATGATCAGATTATTATGTTACATAAATAACATTGAAAACATATACGTATTCTACCGTTTTTGTAACACGAAATTCTGATTAAAGATGAGAAAACATATATGTAAACATATATTTTTTTTTTAAATTTAAATAAGTTTTCGAGTTGTATAAAAGTTTCAAAGATCGAACTTTTATAAAATGTATACGTACTATTATAATAATAATTCATATTTGCATTTTTAAAATTTTTATTTTTTTCGATAAATAAAAATCAAATTTAAATTTATTTTACCAAGGGGAATCCAATAGGTAATCGTAATTTACTCTTTAATATTTTACTAGAATTTATTTTAACATGAATTAAAAAAAAAAAACAAAAATATGCATTTAACTTATCATATACATTTCGATTATTTATAAAAATAATTAATTTAACTCACTATCGACAAGTTCATTACAACAATATTATAATAATGGTATTGAATACATATATAAATTAGTAGATATATAATTAAATCAAACATTATTTCATAAGTATAACATGATTTCGACAGTTTTCGACCGGCTATATTTACGAAATAAAAAAAGCGGGAAGGTCGATTTCAGACGTTCCTCCTTCGTCACTTCGGTTTTCGGAAAAATTGATGGTTATAATAATTAAGATTTGAATACAATGATCCGATGAATTGATGAACGAAAATCAGTCAAATATACAATATACTATACAAATAATCAGTTTCAAAATTTTACTATATGTTTAAATTACTAAGGAGATTACTCAAAAAAATTTACATAACCCAACGTTAAAAACTGTATTGGTTATCCCAAAATATTTATAAGTATATTCACGGCAACTGCGATTTTGGCATTTTTCGTCATTTTCTAGTAGTATTTCTACTACTAAACTTTTGAGAAATTCAAAAAATGAGCGGCACTTAGTAGATACAATTTGTAACCGAAAGTATACCTTACTTGTGCTAACGGACCATTATTCCTACCTGAAAAAGTGTCTTCGATCTTTTATCACAAAATTACAGACAATATTAAATAATATTGGATAAATTTCAACGCTCAATATTTAGACGGAAAATAAACGAATTCAAAATATAAATTCATGTTCATAATATTTTGTTCTACGATAGATAGTTTAAATATTTTTATATCAAGCGACCCTTTTCAGTAAATCCGTGGATGGGTTAGGTTAGCTAGCTGACGATTGCACACCTACCTTAATATTATTATAATATCGATTAAATATTATTTTAAAAATACAAAACACAATGGGGCAAGTAAATTATGCACGTAATTGCGCGAAGTATATTAAAGCATCAAAATGTATGTGTGTAATTATACGTAGTTAAAAACGGTAAAAATAGCATGTAAAAAGAAATGCATTTTTTTTTTTTTTTTTATCGAGAAATGAGTTAGAATTTGTTTAAATTTTTGCATATTTTCGTGCGCGTGTTGTAAACATATAGTAAAGTATATAGTATAGTTTTTTATAAACGCAACATCACGCGTTATAACGATAAACGTAAATCGATCGTAGACACATTCAAAGATGGGCAAGCTAACTTTTTAAACTCGTTTGATTAAGTTATTGTTGAAATGTTTAAGTTAAACACAAATAAAAGTAGCTTAACTTAGTTAAAAAGTTATAAAATATTACATTTTATAAACAAATACATTTGAGTTAAAAACATTTTCGTTTTACATTCAATTTTTATCATATTTATTAATGTATCTACCTAAGTATATATAATGACAAATTTGAAACTTTTAAAATATAAAAATGTTGTAGTCGCAAATAAAAAATATATATCAAATTATTTGATTTTTATAAAATCTCATTATCATTATTATATTTTTATGAAGTATAAATATACTTCATAAAAATTAATTATTTTAGAAAAAATTAACTCGTTAATAACTTAAATTTAATACTTAAAAAAACTGTAAGTCGTTCCATAAATTTCATATTTTTATTCTTATTTTTACTTCGTTAATGTCTAACCACCAGATTGGTCATTTTGAAATATTTTGAAAGATCTCGATTTGCCGCCCGGTAATTATTATTATCGTGTTCGCGCTGTGACACAGAGTTATGTCAACAAATGGTGGGTATTTTTTTTTGGTGTTGTTTATTTTTTTAATGGCACAGAGACGAGTGAGAAATGGTAATAATGTTTTAAAAGGGGTGATTTAAAAAAGTCTAAATAATGTAGCGACGGACAACGAAAAAGGAGAAATAAAGAAGAAAGGAAAGAGAATCGTGTAATTTTTCAGCAGGGTTGTTTTTTTTTTTAAGTGTCTATTAACGACCGGCCAACCTCATCAATCCTCAGGTCGGGCGACGATTTACAAAAGCTCAGTAATTGAAAAAAAAAAACGGTTTTCGCGAAATAATTCTGGGTCACGACGGTTTTTTTTTGAAACTGTTTTACACACGCACACTCACACCAGATCGTATATAATATACCTAGGTCATATTCTATCAGTAGGGTTTATAGAAAACTCTAAGACTTCTATTGAAAAAAATGTAAAAAAAACCTAAGTAGTAAACGAAAAATTGTTAGGCTATATTTTTACCCGTTTTTTGTAGAAATGACTAGTTTTTCGAGTTATAAATCAACACTGGCGTAAGTATATAATTTCAGATTTTAAATTGCCTTAACTTTT
This sequence comes from Eriosoma lanigerum, assembly GCA_013282895.1. Taxonomy (NCBI): domain Eukaryota; kingdom Metazoa; phylum Arthropoda; class Insecta; order Hemiptera; family Aphididae; genus Eriosoma; species Eriosoma lanigerum. The sequence continues at coordinate 7,038,903 of CM023362.1, forward strand.
TCGAAAGATTATTATCTTCTTCTTCTCCTATCTCATCGTCTTACGTTCCCAACAAAATGGGATCGGTTACCCTAGTCTTACATGGAGTAAACTAGTCTATGGAAGATGTCGATCATTACTATCTGTCGACCATTCACAACAGTCATAATTCTCTTCCACCAGTCCACCTCTTTTTCTGTCTTTTTATCTTCCTCTTACTATCATTTCCCTAACTACCTCTGAATTATCATAACATTTCCAAGTCTATTTTCTTTAATTTTTCTCACAATTAGTGCAACTCCTACACTTTTCCCTTCGTGTATTAATTTATTATTCTATCCCTTTTTAATAGTCTTCACACATTCATTTTAGAATTATAATTTTCATTCAACTCATCTTATGTTATTTTTTTGTTATTACCATATTCTTCCCAGACATCGCGAGATTATTATCATTAATGTTACCTTTTTGACGTTGTTTTATTTTTATCCTTTGACATTTCACCGGTGATCAACAACTGTTATTAATAAAATAATTATATTATACAATAAAACATGAAATTTATTGGATTGTTTACGTATTTTACATTATAGACATTTATGAATTTAATTTAATTTATTAATTTGCATAATATTCAAAATGATCAGAATATTGAAGTGATAGAGGTGACAATATAAATTTAAATATTTAAATCGGTTCGAAAAAGTTACCGATGATGAATAATTTAAATACAAAATATTACCTAATAAAAAAAATGTCCACAATATATATTTTAAAGTGATATTATAATGGTATTACACTGTTTTTACTTATTACAGTCTAGCGATTAAGATATCTAATGTTAATAGTCTGTGTTGATACAATAGTATTAGTAATAGTAATAGTAATAGTCTAAATATAAATGTAATATAATTAATATAAATGTGTAATAATGACGAAGACATTTTGCTTCAAATAATACTTATCTCAATATATCGAACAATTTTTATATCGATATTTTGTTAATCATTAGGCATTTAGGTTTCAGACGTCTTTAATGGAATTAAAAATGTACGGAATTTTTTTAATACTAAATTTTTAACACGTTTTTCTAATCAATTTGTATATTTGTGATATTTTACAAATTAATGCTAAAAAGTAAAATGTTTAGAATAATATTATATTGACCAAAGAAAAAAAAAAGTTATTACAATTCATCAATTTTTGAAACAAATTTTTCTTTATGATTAATTCTCATTGAAAACTATAAAAACATTTAAATATGTAAAATGTATAGTATATTACCTTTACTCAGTACCGTAGCAAGTAATTTTTTATTTTTTTTTTTTTTTTTTTTTTTAGGGGTGGACACTTATTTATTTTCTTTAGTTTTAACTATAGAATCTATTTTATAATCAATGGTTTTATATTATAATGGCATACCTCTACTTCAGGATCTGCATTTAAACATAATTAATTTTTTTTATTAAATAATTAAGTAAATTGTTTAAAGTCTTTTTCATTTGTCATTTTAATTAATTCAATTTAACATTAAATAAAAAATAAGGTAACATTAAACATTCTAATATTTAAAAAAAAAAACATTTTTCTATAAAACTGAGAAATATAATAGGTAACGTATTAATATATCCTAAAGCTCAGTGTTCACAAATATTATTCGATAATTTATTAATAAAGACAGAATATAGACCACTAGCCACGTACCATATTAATCATTTAATATTAATCATGGCAGAACGAAGTTAAAATGAAACAAAATATTAATTTTTTACAAATACAAATAAGTAATTTATCATATATTTACTTTGTATTATATTAAATTATTAAAAATATATATATTGACATATAACATACATATATTATATTTATGTACATATTAACTTATATTTAATTTCTCTAAACTATAATAGTACAGCAATGAAAAAAAAAAATTTTAAATATTTTTGTAAAAAAATATTATTAGTTTGTGTTTTTTTTATTATTTTTATACCTACTATAACCAACTTCGTCACCGGGGAACGGTTTAATTTTTCGACGAAAGAACCTTGGACATTGTAAGAAATCGACCTAGTCGATCGATAACCCAGTATAATAATAACAATTGTCAACTAATAATAATATACTTTTACGCCTACTTGTACCTATAAATATTTAAGTTTAACTTTAAAATATGGCGTGCGAAAGGTCATTCTGCTGTTGATGTTTAACTGCTTTAATATGAATATTATTATAAAAAATTCCGGGAATTCAAACTAATATAGAATTAAAGAAATTTTCATTTTCCACCATGGTACAACAATGTAGCTTGACAACTATACATAACAACATAGTATTGTATATAAGCAAATAAAATATTAATTCTGGTTCGGAATAATGATCATCGAAACTACTGACTCCGATTGCGTGAGTTGGTTATTTTTATGTTATTGTGCAAGTTTTACGAGTTACAGACTTACAGTTTCTTTTGTTTATCTTTGAAAACTCATAAACCACTTATACCCAAAATAACAATGCAAAAACTTAAACACATTATCAGTTTATCACAGATTTTATGATAACATATATTATAATGATTGTATATAGTAACAATTATTAGAGAATTAATTCGAATCTCAAAATATAGACCAACCTCATACAAAGCTAGTATTTTATAATAATAGCATAGTATTAGTGTTCATTCTATATACTCTAGCTTTATTATAACTTACTATAATATATACTATATAATTTACTTTTATATAATAATGTTTATAATCGTAGTTAGAATAAAATATACATATGTCACATAGTCACATAGGCTATGTGACTGAATTGAATTTCATAATTACTTAATGTAATATTAAGGTATATTTCAACATTTTTATCAATCTTGAAGAAAAACTACCAAATATGGCGGAATTTTTTAATTTTATGATAACTAATTGAGTTTTGATTGAAGGAACCTGAAAATTTTTATAAGTATCAATATAGGTAGTATACAAGTGTGGTAAAGTGTTCTTTGGCCAAGAATAGAACTTTGAACTTTTTTCCAAAAATGTTTAATATTTCTTTCAATTTTTGGTTTGTCGGTTTGAAAATTTTATCGAAATATAATCATATACTAATTAATTTTTTTCCGAAATCTTCGGTAGCAAATTGCGTTTAGTTAGTACTTTATTTAGCTAATTTTTCTCAAATATTTTTTTCTTTGGGAGAAGAAAAAATACCATAAAATGACGGAAAAACGTCAAAATTTTCGGAAATCGTAATTTTGATGAAATTTAATTTAGGTTTTTCATGATAACTAGTGCAATTTTGAACATAGGTACTTCAAATTTTTTTTTGAGTTTTCTTGTAGGTAGTTTACATAGGTGATAAACTTATGGAATGATCTATCAGTATATTATATTGTATTACATTTAATTTCAATCAAAATTGTATTTTCTAATGCATTATCATTACATTAAAATCTTAATTATAATAAACCACTAATTACTCCGAGGACTAAAAGGACGAAGGAGTAACATCTAAAATCGACTATTCAATTTTCTTTCTATTTAAATGACAAATATTAATTGATTGGACTTTGTTCCAGTTTAAATAATGCTAGTTATGTAAATCAGTTTCAACAATTAAAACGCATACCTGTGTATATTTTTGCATCTATAATATTAATTATTGACATGTTTTATGAAATATATAATAAAAACATTATTGAAATGTTTCGATTAGGTATTTTTTTGAATTAACGTATTTAAATCATTTTTGAGTATATTATTTTAAATATCTGATATAATTAGTTTATAGACTTGAATTTTCTTATGTTTTAAATTAGTAGGTATGTATCTATTTCCAAATTTAAAATGTATACTTACATAGTAAAGAGGTATGTTTTCTACTATACTATAATGTCTAAATATTTAAAACAGCTTTATAACAATAATTATTATACTAATATCTAATACCTAGTTGCAATTAAAAACTAAAATGTCATATATTTTAGAGGAAACAGTGTTTACAAATTATCCATTTAAACAAAAAACAATAAATAAACATTTGATTTCAATATTTCAACAAATCATACTTTTCAACAAAATAAATATGACACTGCAATAAAAAATTATATACGTTATATGAATTTTAAAAATATGATATTGGTAAAAAGTTATCAAAGAAGGCAAACACGGTGGGATACTCTCATGTATATATTATTCAAACGCTCATACTGTTGGTCAATCTTTTTTCGGACATTCTCGTCCAGGAAAATGAATTTCGTAAAAATATCGTGTCAAAGGCACTCAAGGGTCGCGTAAATACTCACTACGCAGTAAAAACTCGTCGGGTTGAATCTAAATTGTTGTTTTTTGGTTCTTCTCCGTATACAATCCACGTAAAACGCGGCCCAAGAGAGAAATTACGTTATTTTCTACAGTAGAATTATTATAATATTACTATCGATGGTAGCTATACCGATTTCAATATGAGACCTATACGTTAAATGATAAATATCAGTGTAATTGATTAGTAAAAACAAATACATAAATGTCCATTGATATTTTATTAAAATAATTATGTAGGTAATTAATATTGTTAGACTGTCGTAATCAAATAATAATTCGTTTTTCATTCTTTCACGACAAAATTGAGAATCATTGATCTATTATATTTTAATTTAATTATAATTTTTTTTTTCCTATTTATACTGATATTGTTAAACAATTCGATAAAGTTTAAACTAAATACATTGCTCTTAAAGATGATTAACTGTCGAAAAGTAAATTTAATAAGTACGTTTATGTAATTTAATTTCTATATGACAAAACCTTTTGTAAGTAAAAAGTTTATTTAATTTATTTTTTTATGTATAATCATTAAATTCTATAGTTAGTAGTTACGATATCTATAATCAGCTAATAATACCTATGAATAATTTTAATTCAAAACTCAACGACTGTACGATATTAATTGTATATCGATCATAAATTTAAAGTAACTAAAATTTGGTTTGTTGAATTTTTCGTTTGGGTTCGAATATCGTTCGTTTATTATTATTATTATTATTATTATAATTATTACTATAATATAATAAATAATATTTAACGATAGATCGCGGATGATTTTAAAGTCGATATTTGTTGGATATCAATAGATTAATCACAATTGCCATATAATTTCATTTATTTTCTTTTTAGTAATATATAAATGATACTATCAGTTTTTAGCGTGATTCGTGAAAAATATCTGAATATTGATTCCAATACTCTGCACACACATATATCCACGTCAATCTTCGCTAAATCCCATATGGATAGAATCGTTCGCCTTAACAATAAAATATGTGTTGTAAAATCATTTTTCTTAGGACAGAGTGGCAGTAGGTATAACATTAAACACGGACGACCACACGTAGTCCACAAAGAATATATACTATTTCATTTATAAATAGCTAAATAAAATGTAATTTATAATGCGTTATAATACAAGTATGTGTATATAACCATTATAACCTTGAACTTACTAAGTATAAGTCTTACGTTATAAGTCACGTCGTAACTGGTCAATAATAATTAATTACGAGTTTATTATTATTGTCCGTTTTTGAGTTCATACTAAAAATACTAACCTTGTAGTCTACCTATAGTCACATGTCAACAATAATAGACAGTTTTTTATTAAATGTTTTCATGAAAAAATATCGCTGTTATTTTATTATTTTTATTATACGATCACTATTGTTTTTTTTTTGTTTTGTAACAAATTAAATATAACACTTTTAAAACTATATATTTTTCAATTCCAATTTATGTTCGAAAATCCAACAATAATTAATTTCAAATTATGAATATTTAATTTTTAATAGTTCGATTCGGTTCGAGTTCGGACATTAGTTAAAATGTTCGGGTTTGAAAAATGTATATTTAACTTTGTTTGGGTTCGTCACATCACTATATTAAATATTTATTTTCCTTTGTTTAATGCTAAATGTCAATCACTTATATATTTTTAAAATATTTAAAACCCTATAAAATATATAAAAATTCATATTTGACGTTTTTTATTCTATAAATAAATCAATAAAAGTAGTAGTCAATAGATTTAAAATTGGAATTCGTAAAAATCTAAAATTTTAAAAAAATATTTAATTTACTTATACAATTCATACTTATTTTACATACATTTCACTACTTATTCATACTTCATACGATCAAACACTTCTTCTAAAAGTAATACAAATAAACCAATACATACCAGTTATGGGATAAATTTGGGAAAACTTATTTTTTCCAAATGGATTGCCTTAGGATTTATCAGTTCTGTTCAAAAACTATAATATTTTTTTATATAAATTTTGTTACAGAGAGTTCTACTGAATGTAAGTAAGATTAAAAACGTATACTCTATAATTAAATATAAGAAAGTGCTTCATTGCAATGACTTTAATACTTGTAATAATTACGCAGTTTTATTTCACAATTAAAAGTAAAATATGTGTAGCTACCTAGTTATTACTTACGTGCTTCTGAAATTACTGGTATACTGAAAACAAACTGTTTTTTTATGGACAATACTAAAGAATAATAAATATAATGACGTGTTTTGTTTATATTCGATCAACTTTTTAAGCAAGTTTAAGTTTGGCAAACTTAACAATAATAACTTAACCCCACACTGCATTTTGCATTAAAGTACTTGCACTGTAAATAATTATTGGTTAGGTTAGGTTTTTTTCGATATATTATCATCACATCAATGATAGTATAGGTAACTAATATTTTTCATACTTTATATACCTAATATTACTCAACTATATTATTATTTTTTTATTGAAAAAGTATTTATCATGTTTTTCAAATTATTATCAAACGAACATCAACATAAACGAATAATTGTTTCAAAATTTCAACCGTGCTAATATGTATTATTAATTTAAAAAAAAATATATATTTATATATATATATATATACTAGCATGGAAATTCTGCATCGTCACTGTAAATTTCATAATATAAAAATGTATTATTTGCCCACCCCCGAGGATCCGACTCTGAATGTCAATAATAATAAATTAGATACTACTTTTAAAATATTTATACTGGAATACTGCAAATGTTCTATGCATAAGTTAATGTAATTTCGTAAATAATATCATTATTGTTTTCAATTTTGTAACGCTTCATTCCAATATTTAACAACAAATACTTATTAAATATTAATAATATTTTTTTCATATATTTTACTATAATTTGTTTTCGTTTAAACTCAAAAGTAAATTATATGTTTTAAATTATCTTCAGATACACAAAGAAAAAACAATTAGTTACTTATAAGTACTAACCTATTTGAATAATCTGACAAATATTATTACTTTGGAAATATTTACAAAAACTTTTTTGTTATTCCATGTATTTAATTAGATAAGTTATTATTTCTTTCCAAATATACCTAATATAAAATTCATGTAAATCAATAAGTTCGTTTGACGAGAAAATTAAAATATTTTAATGATTTCAACTAAATATACCTTTTGTAAAGCCAAACATTATTAAGTTGAAATCACAGGTGTCAGACTAAATTAAAATAATATAATGTATTTTACTATTTGGAATTAGTTTGATTTCTCGAAAACATTAATGATGGGAGCATTTTATAACGCTGTAAAATAAAATATTTTAAACGTTTCGATCAATGATTAATAAGGGATATGAATCAGGAGACGAAATTATATATTATATGTGACGAAATTTTAGATAAAATTGATTTCCTCATCTGATTTATATATTATAATTTGATCTAGTAAATCATATTTACTTCCATCTAATTAGGAGTGTAAGACGTAGTAGAAGAAGGCTAATGACTATAATGTATTCTACTGGTAGTACATTTGGTTTTCAATTATTAGGGTCGTATTCTTGTAGTAGACTTCTACGAAATGGCTTCGTTGAACCTTTATAAACCGGATCATAAAATATAATATTATAATTACGTCATGGTAAATTATGTCTGATAGCAAAGGGCTTAGTGTTTGGTTGGCAATTTGTATAATGTAATATTGTACATAAAATATACGTCTTAGGATCATAGTTACCTGTAATATATACATTGTATTCCACCAGGATTTATTCCTTGAAATTACTTTTTAAATAAAAATGTATTCATTTTTGTTTGTTTTATTTTCTAAATAGTTAATTTAGTTTGAGGACTTATAAGTAATAATAATCCAAATTACAAAAAAAAATAAGAATCACTTCAGTTAAAAAAACACCATCATATTTTCTAAGTAGCACCTACCTATATACTGTATATGTTTTGAAAATATGTTCGTTTTCTTATTTTACAGATGATATACGGACATTTTTCCTATTGTAAAATACGATTCTCATATAAATTCGATTTAATAAATACAATATATGGAATGTAATTAATGTGTTATTTAAGATAGTATTTCGCTCAATGCTGGTTTTTGTTATTAGAAATGGTAATGTTATAAATTTATAATAGTATAGTACCTACAATGTTTTATGTTTTATTGTGAAATAGTGTTTAAACATTTTTTTACTTAATGATTGTTATTGCTTAATTTTTTAACAACATAGGTTAAATAATTAAATCTATACATTATACAATTTTTTTTTTTTAAATAAAAATATTAATTATATTTAAAACAATTTTCAACGAATATTCTACCTAAATGATAGACATTTATTAGTGGGTAGGTAGTTGATATGTGACTCTGTAAGTGACTTCATAAACCATAATGATGACATATATGAGTTTCATTTAATATATCCTATATTATTAGGATTTAATATATTACCTATAATGCCTAGTAATAAAGTAAAGTTAGATGCATATAGTGTTAATTAATGGAATTCGTTATACTCGTTACGATCTATTTGCATATTATGTAAATGGATCGTAAACTGACAGAACATTATATATATATATTATAATTTAAACTCAGATCAATGTTTCTGATATATCATTGTCAAGTTGATAAGTATAAACACTTAACCACATATTTGATTAGGTATATTATTATTATTAAGAAAAATAAAAATGACATACAATTGTTTATAATATTGATTAACAATCTTAATTGATAATATATTAGACAATTATTTAAATAATTCTACTAACTAATTGATCACACTGAGGGCGAAAACAAGCAGGGCTGAGAGCGTAAAATTATATTACGCGAGCTTGGACACCACATAAGTAATAAAATAAGTAACTAAATAATATGATAACTAATCAAAACGTATATTATAATATGATTTTAATATTACCTGGTTGGCACAATAATAATAAATATAAAATAAAAATAAAACATAACATATAAATATATAAATAAATAAAATTTGTAAAATTTGCAAAACAATTATAGCCTGTATGGCACAATAATAATATAAAATTCAAATAATAAATAATAAAATAGTTAAAAATATATAAAACAAATCAAAAAAAAAAAAAAATTTAATAACAAATCTGGCGATTAGCACCAACAATAAGGTATAAATTACATAAAATGATGAACTATAAAATATAATTTTAGCCCTTCTGGTTCTACGTTAATATAAAATTTAATAAATAATAAAATATACTTTGGGCGATTGTTACAACTTAATTTTTTGACGATTACCACCTTTAATAATGTAATAAATAAATAATGATTATTTAGGAACTTGCGTAAAACAATTTTTTAATATTATGTAGGTAAATATAAGAAAACAAAAAATAAGGAATAATAATAATGTATGGACGATTAGCGTCGTATACTCGTATACACGGAAAAAATATATAGTTGAAACAATCATTTTTGTAGTCATTTTAACTTTAAATTATAGTTACATATGTGACAACAAATATTTTTAGTTGCAGTTACTAAATAAATTTGGTTGAATTTATAGTAACATTAAACATAATATTATAGTTAAAATTGCTATATTTTAGTTTTTACTATAATAGTTTATAGTAATTTTGCAAATAATAATATAGTTAAACCAACTAAATTGTAGTTGTTACTATAATAAATTATGTTTGAATTTCTAGTAATAATACAAATTAAAATAGTTAAACATAGTAATATTTTCACTAATCCATTTATTATTCATACAAAATATTTATATATATTAATAAACTAAATAGGTAATTGAATTTGAATAAATATTCATTTATTAAATTTTGATACAGGCTAATAACATTGATTATATTGTAATGCATTAATTATTTATAAAAGGTATATAGAAAAAATTAATTGCATTTCAGTATGTTCGGAAGTTCTGAATGACCGTTAAATGTTTTGGGTGGTTAACACCAGGACTAGGAGCGCATAGCCGACGAAAAATTACGCGTTCGTAATGCACCGACGACGAGCACTGCAACACAAAGTGCAATGGTGCACACTGCACGTACACTGTTAATGTTTTGATTGAGGATTAATAAAAAATAAAACATAAAACGTACCGTAAGAAAAATGCATCCGAGTATATTATAATAATTTAATCCGTTACCCAGGTACACACTAACGTGCGTACAATTAGCGACCCGAATGTATAATTCAATCGCACGTTCAAATGACAGACGATGATTGTCATTTCCCAAATGAAACATTACAAATTTCGTCAATCGAACCGAATGATAGACCGAACATTTAACACTACCGAACGGCCGTATAAAGATTTTGTTTCCGCTAAAAGCGTTGTAAAACAGAAGAAAACAAAACGATTATTTTGCTATCGCACATACACATCGATAGAAAAAGTGCAATCATTCGCACAAAAAGAATAACAAATTAATCGGCGATAGCCGCCCCGGGATCATACACACGATCACTAACTTCAAAATAAAAAAATTCCAACTATTCCAACTATATTTATATTTGATACGACATAAATATAATTAAATCAACTAACATGTTTTAACTATTTTTTTCTAGTAAAAGTTACTACATATATTTAGTATTTCTTACTAAATTATAAGTAACCCAACCAAACTATTGTCAACCAAAATAATTTAGTAAATATTTTTTTCCGTGTAATCTAATAATTTTGACTATTTATGGTAAACCCTGCAATAGGCTATTTAGCCTCTACGCTTAATACGAATAAAAACATAACAAATATATTGTACTTACAAATAATCGTACAACCAAACATTTAAAAATATACCACAAATTTGCCTATTTGAGTCTATTAAAAATATAGTAAATTTCCGTATAATTTTCGAACGACAGTTAACACACGATGAAACGTACACGACAACAATTTTTCAACGGCAATAATAATTGGCGACGAACATAAAAACAACGATTATATTACAATAATAACTCGAGCGTCAGCCTTTTCGCAATTACATATTTCACAATAATATACGTATATAATACAAATAACTGATTAAAATTCACGAATAACTTAAGATAAAATGTGTGTATGTACGTGCGCGCGCGCGGCCATGTATTACTATTATATCATTATTAAACACTGACTTTTGTTTTTTGTCTATAGATTTGTGATTATTTTATCATAATAAAATAATATTTTTCGTTAACTTTTCTTTTTCTACCTTAAAATCTCACTTAGATGGGGACAGCCATCCTAATTCTACATATCCATAGATCTCGATTTTCTATATCCTGTCCACACACTATCTATCATCATATCACTCTGTTCCACCTATCCATCTCTTTTTCGATCTTTTTTCCTCCCTCTTTCTTTTTTATATTCACATTTCCATAACAACTCTTACTGTCGTCTCTTAATCATCTCTCCTCATTTCACGTCCAAATAATATCAGTCAATTTTCTCTCATTTTCCCTATAATTTATGAAACTCATACATTTTCCCGTATATATTAATTTCTTATTATCCTCTTTTGTCAGTCATATTCATCATTCTTTTCTCTTCTATACGCATCCTTTATTTTATTTTTTGTCCACTATCCAACACCTGAACCGTACCATACTGCTGGCCTCATTACTACCTATAATATCTACCTTTCAATCTTATAAACATCTTCTTGTCACACAAAACATCCAACAACACTCTATTTTATTATTTACACATTATTTTATTTTTCATGTAATTTTTTTCAATTTTTGTTTTGTTTAATAAATGATTATTATTGAAATTATTTTTTTTTTCTTAATTTATTGTTTTTATATTCGTAATGTTGTACAACACAATATTATTAAAATTATTATTTGTAATAATAATAATAATAATAATAATAAAAAAAAAAACATTAAAACAATAATAATCGATTAAACCACAATTATTTACCTAATTAGATAAAATAATCCCATCTAACTGTATGTTTAAAATTGTTAGACTTATTGACTGTTGTAATTATAGTTGAATGTCGGTTAAATAAATTTACCAATCGTTTTAATTATATATACGATTACTAAATTCTCTCGCAGTATAATTTATAAAATATAATGCAATTGTGACTTGTAATACATTACTACAGAAAATCGTATGTACTTGCATATTAGTTCCTAATCCATTATTTTTTAACCCAGGCAAGCACACAGCTTGTCTTATAACGGTGAAAGTGTATAGATTTAAGTTACATATTTTTATATTATTACTCTGCTTACAAGTTTTTAATGTTATATTCATTTCATAAACAATTGTTATTTTACTATTTCTTCAGACTTTTAAACAATGAAAAAATATATTGCCTATAATATAAATTTTATGTTAAATATTAATATATACCTGTTATAATTGTTATTTTCACTTTTAGTTTTAATTAAATATTACCTATTTATTAATAATTAAAATGTAATTATAATATTTTGTTTCATCGTGATAGAGTTAAAACTGAAATGTATGGATAAGGTTAAGATAAGTAGTTGGGTAGGACAATATACCCGAATGTTCTATCTTCATCTATCAAATGAGGAATATAGAAAAATCACAATAATTGTGACTTTTAAATTGAACTTAGAGTATAAACAATTATTAAAAAATTTACCGAGAAGCATACTTTAGAGGGAAGTCATATCCGTTTTATAAAATATCATCTGTCAAAGACGAAGAAAAATATAAAAACTTTAAATTAACTTTTTAATTTTTTGTGTTCTTATGATAATTGATTTTGTTTTTTGATATGCTCTTAATTATTACGATTTTCGTTTTTCATTTATCGACTACGTTCAATCATAATTATAAATAATATGTTTTAAAAATTATATTCATGCATACTGTTGTGTACCTATATTGCCTATACAGTACGCCGTTGTAAAAATATTTAGATAAAATATAAAATTATTACAATAATTTAATTTTATTAATTATTTTATAGGTAATAATGCCATTTTAATAATATACCTATATGTACGGTTTCTGTTATTTTATTTCTTGATAACTAAATAAGTTTAGATCGTAGGAAATTGAAATTTATTTTAAATATTTAAATTCGTAATTTACACACGTGGTAAAATTTTGGAATGGATTATTAGTATAGCATATTGTAATATATTGTGTTTCTCTCAGAATTGTATTTTCTAATGTAATATCATTGCATTCAAATCTTAAGTATAATAAACGACTGATTTCTCCGAAGACCGAAGGGACGAAGGAGGAACGTTCACAATCGACATCCCCACTTATCTTTACTTTTTTGTATTATTTGAAATGAACTATTATAATGTATAAATTAAATTATATGACTTAATTTATATGTATTCTAATTATAAAAAAAGTGGAAAGGCCGATTGTGGACGTTCCTCCTTCGTCCCTTCGGTCTTCGAAGACATTAGTGGTTTATTATAATTATTAAGATTTGAATGCAATGATATTGCATTAGAAAATACGATTCTGAGCGTATCTAAATATATTCCAATATATTTACGAATATAAATTACATATGTAAATATGTAAAATAAATTTCAAATCCCTACGATCAATATTCAAGGAATTATCATTCCTTTTCAAGGAAAAACTTATGGGAAATTCAAAAATTGAGCTAAATAATGTACCAATTAAATTAAATTCGCTATAGAGAAGGTACCCTATTTTCGGTAATCGGACCATTATTTTTACCCGAAAAAAGGTTTTCATAGCTAAGAAAAAAAAATAATAAAAAGCCTATAAAAAAAATTTGCCCGTTTAGATTTTCAAAATATTTTGTAAAAAGATTAAGTAATATGGTATTAGACTTATATAACATTTTCAAACAGATTATCCCAAAATTATAGGTAATATTATTTTTTTTTTTGGGAAAACGTTCAAAGCTATATATTTTTTCAAATAATTAACTATTCTGTTCCAAAATTTTACCATACTTGTAAATAACCTATGTTAGTACTCAAAAAAATGCTCAAGTTCCTACTATTAAAATTTAATAAGAAATCACGAAAAAAAAAAAAATAATTAAAAGCGTATAAAAAAGTGTCAATTTTTCGCTTCTTAAGGAAAAACTTTTGGGAAATTCGAAAATTAAGATTAATAAAGTACCAAGTAGACATTATTTGCAAGCGAAGCATATGCTAAGCGTGATAATCGAATCATTATTTTTACCCGAAAAAATGTTTTCATACATAAAAAAAAAAATCTTTGTAGAATCAATACATTCCTCGCTCCGCTCAGAATTTAATAGCGTTTTTACACTTTGATTTTAATGTTTCGGAAATATCTTAACCTGTGTACCTACACATACGTAGAATGTATTCATACCGTCAACGCGTATACGTCATACTATTATTGGAATAATAGTTAATAATATATAATACATCTACTATTCATTATTAATGTTTAAGAATCATCACCATATTTTGCTATTAATTATACATTTATTTTATAATACATTTGTATTTGTTTATACAGAATACGATCAGTTTCACATCGATACTCTGGCTTCGTGCAGTCACGCGTTGACCGTTTGCGAATCGTCTCCCGACTGTCGTCGAATATTTGAGAATTTCAAAAACAATTGTAAAGTGACCAAAGATAATGTGTGCGATTCAAATCGACCGTAAGTACATTTATTATATTTATATTAATAAAAATATTAATATTTAAAAAATGTGTACGAATTAGACAGTTTAAGAAGGGGGAAAATACTGCATCGAAGTCTTTTAATATTTTTAGACTAAAAACACTAACATTTTGTTATTGGTTTTATATTCAAAATTTTGACGATTTACTCATTAAAGTCATATTGGTTTCATAAACATAATATGACGCACGTAAATGAGTTTAGCTTAATATGCACTTATATGAAAAGTTTTAGCTAAATTTTTAATAGCAATTTCGTTGTTATTTTATATAGGATGAGCATCTGTTGGACGTAAATTCGCAGAGTTTGACAGTTATTGATTAACATAGGTGAAATAGGAATATCAAAGTGAAATTATTTTGAAAAAAAATGCGTAAACAATCGTGGTGTATATAGCAATGAGGGCTGGAGTGAATGACTTGCAAAATAAGTCTGTGATAATATATCCAAAGTAGTTATATACAGATAAAATGCAGATGATTTATTTTGAGTTAGTAGTTTAAGTGACTTTCCATTTGGAATGAAACTTGTGACAATATCACGTTAATTATTTTGAAATATTAATATTTTATAATCAAGACATTAATGGGATTTCGCTCAGTGACATTTTAATGAAACCTACGTCCATATCATAAAAATTATGAACTTGCTATAGTTTACAGACAATTGTTATTTGTTGTTAGATGGATATATATATATATTAAATATTTTCTTCATATACTATTTGTCCTTCTTCTTCTGAGTTATACAGCAACCCGAGAAAAAAAATACTTATAATAAATTGGGGAAATCAAATAATTTAATTCCTAAGCATTTATTTTATTTTCTGACTGGAGTATGAATATATTAATTTGTTATGTTTATTAACGTCAATAAATTAATGTTGATTCTACAACTCATCTACTACATAAAAATTGTATAATTATTATAGGTTTACAAATATATAATGTAAATAAAAACAATTTTAATTAATTTAAACCATAGACTGAACATTATACTTAGGGCCTCGGTTATAATATATTGACTTAACGATCATGAAATATGGGGTTTTACACCAAAAATTACTTATGCATATACCCGTAAAAACCATATTCTTAGATAATTAATATCAAACATAGGGCAATAATGTTTATTTTTTTGTTATATAATTATAATTATTAAAAGTATAGTAAAAAGAAAAAAACAAATGTATAAAAAAAATTGTAATTATAAAGTTTATGTCATTTTTAATAGTATAAATTTATGTATTTTAAATATTTTTTTGCTTCTTCCATTATACTCTTATTATAGTCTTGTCCATTATGGGTCGAGTAATAATATCATTCGAAGGAACTATATTCTTTATTTTCTAAATATTTTACTTAAATATATTACTAAAATATAACTATGTTTAGTTGCAAAATTGTGCAACATAGATATCATACAAAAACCACATTTAATCTTAAAATTTGTAAAATATATTATAAAATTTGTATAACGATAAAACATGTAAAAATATGTTTTAAAAAAAATTCGTATTTCAAATCATACTTTCATGGAACACATTTTGTGTTTACTAAGGAACTTGGCATACGCAATGATTGACGAGAAAATATTATATTATTCAAATGCATAAAAATCCGAGCCCTAAACAATAATATTAACTGACAGCCGATTATAATAAATATACATAGGTAGGTACTTCATTTTGATTACGTTATTTCGCTTTGATGCGTGATAAACATCGACGTGTAGCATGTCTTGCAGAAAGTGTCGATTTAATACAATAATTTATATTTTGCGTGTGTACCCTTATAATGTTTTTGGAATTACGAATCTATTAAGACGCCAGTCTATTACAATATATTATTTTATAAATTATTATAAAACAAATATTATGTATATCAGATGTTGTGCTAAAATTGTATTTTGTATACAACTGATAAAATAAATATTGATACATTTTTCCTTTAAAGTTTTAAATATATTTGTAACTTAAAAAACTTAAATTTTTACCAACAATTTTATAGGTATTTACCTATATAAAACATAATAATAATAATAATAATAATTAAAATATAATTTATCATTTGTTTTAATTAAATAACTTAATATTCCCTAGATCCGTTGTTGTGGCATTTATGCAATCTTTAATCGACACCGTTTATATTGTTCAGTAATAAATTGGGTCGTACATAATATTATTATCACGAGCTTTATAAAAATCTTCGATGACAACCAATAATTTATTTTGGACATAATTGGTATAATTTGTATAAATTCCTAAACAATTTAAAATAATTTCGTTGATGTATTATATTAGAAAAATATAGTATGGGACGGTTTCTGCTCGAATGATGAAATAGAAATAAGTACATGTTTTACCTATTCTAATTTCGGAGAAATGACACATTTAAATAAGTTATTATCATACACGTTTCTCCAACATGCACCCTTTGCACTTAAATAATAAATCAGTTATATAATATTAAAATATTTTCACCTATATTTTATAACAAAACTAAGTATATACAAAATTTGTGTACAAAATAAAGTATCTGTTTAAAATGTTTACATTTTAAGTGTACGATTTCCATAGGATTTAATTTAAATACAATTTTTAACTAAATTGTGTCTACTGCGTTTTAACTTATAAATTAATTATAAAGTAAATTGATTTGTACATTTACACCTAATCTATATCATAGTGTTGTAAATAATTTTTTTTTTATATTTGCATATATTATAGTTAACCACACTTTTTTAAACATATTATATTATATTATACATTATTTTAGGCGTTTTATGTTAATTATTTTACTACCTACTCCGTGAACTTATGGCTTTTAATATAAACCTATACTCAATTATTATTAATACATTCATATTTCGTACACATAGTGAATGTAAATATAAGAAGTATATTATTGAAATTTTCAAGAACGCCAAAAATAATAACACATTGTTATACATGGGTGTATGATGTTTTAAATTGAACGTAATAGTTTTCCTTTATGGTCAAAGACTTTTAAGGGTTATATAGTATATTTTCAACCAAAGGTTTCCCCTAGGTGTAATGTTACATATTGTACGATTAGTCCATTTAACTAAACACGAAACGAAACGCAATTCGTACATTTTTTAGGCGGGTTTTTATTTATAGCTAAACACAACAACATAATATTTCAGAAAGCTCCCAAGGCTTGTGTGTGTATGTAATACATTAAAAATACCTAAACAAATATAATCACATACCTACCCTATTATATAATATTGTAGAATATATACTTATAATATATACGTTTATATTCATATAAGTCCACGCATGAATTGAATTAACAAATATGTAACTATAATATATAATATGTAACTAGGTATATAGAGTGGACACAAATTTATACACTGTTT
Source organism: Eriosoma lanigerum (assembly GCA_013282895.1). Taxonomy (NCBI): domain Eukaryota; kingdom Metazoa; phylum Arthropoda; class Insecta; order Hemiptera; family Aphididae; genus Eriosoma; species Eriosoma lanigerum. The sequence goes on from CM023362.1 coordinate 7,057,250, forward strand.
AACATTTTCAATCGTTATTTTATTTTGTCAAACATATTTATATTTTATAATACTTAGAATTTTTGCCGCTTAAAGCTTATTGTTTAACGGTACAAACGATTTTCGTCTAAACGTGGGACGGAAATTATTCCTAAAAGACATTCTTATTAAGGTTAATTTTTTTTTGTATCACATCTAAAATATCACCAAGTAAGTGTATAAAAAGATTCCAGTTATTCATAGTTATTATTAATTATATCTGTTATAGCTAATTGTAAAAAGTAATTATTCTTCTTATTCAGGCTAACAGCTATCTGTATGTCTCGTTTTTCTAAATAAATTATTTACTTATTTTAATAGAGGCGATAAAACATTGTTTGATATAGATCCAAAAATTTTAAATAAGTTTTTTCTCATATCTATTTACTATCTAATTATTATAATATCTTAAATGTATTTATTTTTTTAAATAAACTATCTGAGCCAAGGACTAAATAACAATAATTTTAATTTAAAAAATATAATTTCATTAAAAAATGTATGATACAAATTTAAGATATCTAACTTAAATAGTGGATGTTTAGTTGAATCTTTATCAATTTTGTGATTTTAGCGATTTATTTTTTACTTTATTGTAAAATTAGTATAGTATATTATAATATGATGTTCATTTATTATACGAATTTCTTCATATATAATATAAAAGTAATTTGTTAATAAACACGATAATTTAATATAATAAGTATTTAATTTTTCTAAATTAAAATAAAATCAAAATAGTCAAATTTGACTAATTATTTAGTTTGAAAACATTATATAAAACAAATAACTTTTTAAATTGTCTTTCTTGAAAATATAATTTATTAAAAATAACATTTTTTTTACTATTTTACTAAAGTATTTTCGTTTTGTTGTTAGAAATATAACCTATATTCAGTCATAAGCCAATTTTGATGATTTAAATCTGAACTATAAATTGCTTTATGTTGAACAAAATAGGCGAGGAACTTGTTGAATAATGTATATTGTAACTACAGTCTTTACGATTGCATCATGGTGATCTAAACTTAAGACCTAACTTAATGTCTCAATACAAGATAATATCATATGATAGAGAATACGTAATTTATTCAGTAATGATAATTACTAATGAAATGAATTGAATAGTTAAAGTATTGTAAAAATAATATTATGATATAAAATATAATATTTGATATTGATATTTGGTAATTCGATAGTAGTTGTATATTACAAAACCAAATGCAAAGGTAAAATAGCGATTTAGTTACCTCTAATATTATAATTCCCAACTCTAATTGTATTTTGATTAGGTAATACGTGGGGCGACATTCCAAAACGTATTATTGTCATCGTATATATTTATATATATTTCCAAGAATGGTTTTCCAAGAATGAACTTTTTCTACTGTGCATAACATTTTCAAGCTACCTATTTAAGAATATTGTTCGTTTTCAATCATTTTTATTGAATTTTAATATGGACATTGCCCAATGAGTATTAATAGTTTTTGATGAATCTATTTGATAGTTCAAGGACAATAATACGTTTATGCCTGATTAGTGAATTTAAAATCAGTTTTTATATTGTAAATTTTATGTTTTCATTCAATTTATTGATGTAAATCGATACTCTGCCATCTGTCCATATTATATTTTAATTTATAAATCATTTTTTAATATCTTGGCAATAGGTTGTTTTGGAATGTTGCCCGACAATTATTACATTTAAGGATATTATTCTGAGTATAGTCACTTTATTGTGTACACTAAAACAGTATAATAATAATATACATTCTTAAATTTATAAAACATAACATAAAATGTTATTAAAAATAATGACATTTTCGATTCTGAGGCATCAATAAATTGGCAAGTTTTTAGATATTATACGCTTAGGTCATAACCCATTATCAATTTTATTTACAATCGTAGTTTAACCTGTAATTTAATATGCTTGAACAAATTTTCATAAGTTTTTATATTCTTGTCGAACTTTTATTGAAATTATTAAAATCTTAGTAAATGGAAATATATTCATTCGTCTTTAACGATGAATTTCCTGAGGTGATTACATTTATATTATTAGCTCTTTAGCTCATGAATATTTTCTTTTGTTAGCATGTACCTATTATAATATAAAATGTGTTTTGTATAAAACTGTTTTTATGAATAATTTCTTTGATTTTTTTGCGTCCCAAATGATTAATTTATCTCAAATATAAATATATAAAGAATAAAATAAATAAATCAGTAAATGTTTATTTAATTAAATTATGCAAAATAACAGTCCGTGGACCAAACTTATAGTGTTGAAATGATGACTAATTCCGGTCATATTTTTATTATCAAATACTTAAATGAATCTACAGGTATTGTAAATCATTTTGTTTAAAAAACAAAATATCTGTATTTGATACCGAAAAATTGAATATAAGCAATATTCGTTTGGATTTCCCAAAATTGTCGCTTAATTAACAATATACGTATAAAATTTCTTAAAGTCAAAAGCTTAAAGCCTTTAGGCTCAGGTTGTTGAATTATTACAAAAATTATATTTTAATTAGTAACTAGGTAATAATTTACTAGACACTATAGTTAATAATAATAAATAGATCGGTGACCTTGCTAAACACGTCGAAAAAAATCGAAACTAAATAAAGAAATGGGTTGAAAATACACAAATATATAATTTCATATGGATTATTTATCATTTTTAAAAGTCGTAAAATATAACAATTTTACAAGCTCCTTCGTGAGTTTAATTTTATATAACCATCTAAGTTTTATAGGTGTATCGTGCCATGTATTATCGCATAGCAGAATGGGAACGGATATATTATCATGGTATAAATATTATTTGTATTTATAGATGATATAATTATAAGTGCGGCATTGGTACATAATTCATTTAAATAGCGGACGGTTAATATTAATTAAAAATGCATTATTGTCGTATTTGCGAGACTAAAACTTTTCTTAGAAACTTACTCAAAGTAAAATATTATAAATTATAATAATATGTAACACAACTACAATTATCATAAATTTCAACAAATTTTGTCGAAACAAACAAATATCTTAGCGAAAGTTATATTATTAGATAGGTAAGTACTATAATATATTATTGCCGATAGTTACGTCATAGTAAATTATTTAATTTATACTCAATTAGTTCTCAACAGGAATGATTATTATTTATGTTGTTTCTCGTAGACATTATAAAACTCAATTATAAGTACTAAAATTGTTATTAAAAAACGTATTAAATAAAAAAAAAAGTGGAAAGGCCGATTGTGGACGTTCCTCCTTCGTCCCTTCGGTCCTCGAAGAAATTAGTGGTTCATTATAATAATTAAGTTTTGAATGCAATGATATTAGAAACAATACATTCCTCGCTCCACTTAGAATCTAATATATATTTTAATAAATAACAAATATTTCTAATGGTCATTTTTTATAAATCATTAAATATATATTATATCATATTATTATTATTTAAAATAATACCTATATAATTTATATACATAGATAAATTATAATTATCCAGAGAATTTCGATACTTAATTTGATTAAAATTGAAAAATTTTTTCTATTAAAAATTACACGAAAATGTTTCATTTATAAGAAAAATGAAAAGTTAATATTTTTAAGGTACATACAGACATCTATCTTTAAAAATATATGTTATGTGTTTAGAAATAGTTATATTATATTTTTTGTTGATTTTTATATTTTAAGAAAAATGTATTCGAAAACTATTTTATAGTTTTCTATAACGTATTTAGTATATCTAAATATATATATATATATATATCTAAATATATATCACGTATTTCATGTGCATACCTATTTTACCAATTGACTTCTGATCAATCAGTATAATTTAATTTTAATTAATAATTGTTTTGTTTCTATGTATACAATTTAGGGAAGAATGTCACAGACATTGGCTACGTCTAAGAAAAACTCCGTTGTTCGGGTGTATATGTCCACAGAATCAAGTCAAAAAACGTTGCGATCGAATATTTTCGTTGGTTAATGAAAACCCATGCATTAGTAAGTGTATTGATTAAATAGTTTTTATTTTTTAATATTATAAAATATATAATAATATCTTGAAAATGGATTTAAAAAAGAGAAAATAGTATTTACAAAATACACGAATGTATTGTCCAAAATCATAATATACAATTTATATTTTATATTATTTATATATACGCTTCAATCCAAAATATTTGGATTTTAATTGTTAAACATGTAACAATTAATCATTTCTATCGTTAGCTATTATATTATAAATTTTGTTCAAAATAAAATGATAATTTAAATGGTATAATATAATTACAAAAAACGACGAAAATATCATAATATATTTATGGCCATCGGGTTAATTAATAACAGTATAACTAGTTCTATTTAGTTAGGGTAGGTGGGTACTTAGGTATATTTTACATATTTGGTGTCAAGTCAATTGTATTATGCGGTGAAATACTTTTCATTTTTTATGAATTAAATAAATGACTCAGTAAGTCATTTATTTACTATAATAATTTAAATTTGATATCCTTATAATTATTATAATTATTTTTAAATAATTAAAGGTTAGTAATTTTAAACTAGTGATGTGACGAATTGTTCGAAATTCGAACCGAACTTTCGTTCTGATTATGTATTCGAACGGTTTAGTGTTTGTTATTCCATTGTAAGATCATAAACATTGATGCACATGCACTAAATTACTTGTTGATACTCTATGATTACCCTGAGATTTTGTGATTTACCACGATACGATTATGTTTATCAATTATCAATATTATCTACAATCACAGTAATCGGTGTAATAATAAAATATTACTTTATCTCTATGTCTACAATGAAATAATACAAACCATGGCTTACAGCAGATAATAGTATTTCTGTATTTGCCCGATTTTAAAGTTTATTTTGAACCGCTGACTACACTGCGTCGTTGTGACCGGTTGTGGTTTACGTAATAAGTACAATATGCGTCTCTCCGACTTCCGTACCATCATAGACTTCTATTTATATTCTATACATATTAATTCATTTCAAAATTGATTCATTTAACACCAGTGGCACGAAAAGTTCTAGGAACATCTGCAACATCTGTTTGTAGTGACGTCTGTTTGTATCTTCTCAAAAGCAGGCCAAGTAATCACATCAAGAAGACAAAGATTGTCACCTGAGACGGTGGAAAAACTTGTATTTTTGCATGATAACATTGGTTAATATGATAACGCAATAAATATTTATATACAACATAATTATTAATATTTAAATTTAAATTGTTATATAATTGTATTATATTAGTAATAAATAATAAATATATTACATATATAAATATTATTATTTTTATATTTTATAAATTTATAATATATATTTATATATTATATAATATTATATTAATCTTTATATAGTTCGGTTCTGTTCGGGTTCGGACATTAAGTGAAATGTTCGGATCTGTTCGAGTTCGAAAGTTTTTTATGGAGTTCGGTTCGAGCTTAAATATCCAGAGTTCGTCACATCACTATTTTAAACGATATTATATATCCTTGTTATAATTGTATTATAGATGTGTTGAATATTTTCTGGATAAATGACAATCCATAGATTATTAAGTATTTAAGTTCCATTTCAGAATTTATAAGGTCAATATAATATTTTAAATGAGAGTTTTACCAACAATAATAAATGAACCCGTATATTTATGTAGCAAATATTTTTTAGTCAAAATGTAATATTTAATAAATTTTAAATGAAACGAGACAGTATATATTGAACAACAGCTATATACTTTGATCGAACAACAGTCAATAAGAAATGACAAGTTACCGTATATACAAATAATGTTCAGGAATAGGCTGCAAAATGTATTATTTATTAATAGAACTGAAAAAATTAAACATGCATTTATTAAACAAATAAATTAAACAATTCATATTTTTTTACGGAAACATTTTTGAAATGTTGTTTTTTTAATATAATTTAAGGAATTAAAAATTACTATGTTGTAAACATTATTTTTCGTCAGACGTATATATTTTTGCTTGTATTAATATACATACGTAATCCTATTACATATATCGTAGACATTTAGTGTTGTGCACAATAATTGTATACAACAAAGTTCAAAATGTATTGCAGGTAGGTAACCAAAGTATCATCATTATAATATTTTGTCGAGTTTTCGGCATTATTATTATTATTATTATTATTATTATTATTTTTGTTCGATGTTAATAAAACGTGTAGGTATGTTGTACATATAATAAAACTTGTACCTAATGGTTACCCCTTTGGCCTTTACGACGAAAACACTCAAAAGGATAACGGAAAAATATCGACTTTTCGATTTCGTAACGACGATGTAGGTGTATAATATATTAGTATAATAATATGCTTTGTTCATATCGTATTGTTGATATTGACATGAGATTTATGCTCAATAACTATAAGGGTTAGAATGTTTATTATTTTTCATTTATTTTCCACGTACCTAGTGTTCTATTTTTTTTTTCTAGAAACTAGATTTATGATGTCTTCATTAAAATATTAAAATTTGATTTCGCATAAATACTTATATTAATATATTATGTTTAGAATGACATTTTTCAAAAGAAGTGAGAGTTGTTTTAAAAATAAATGTAGAAAATAAGACGAGAAGAGTAAGACCAAAGCAGAGGTGTAAAATTAGGGTGGATGATCCCATTTAATTGGAAATATAAGGCGAGAAGAAGAAGTGTATTTTCCAATATTTTGCATAGTTTGGCTTTTTTAATCACTATTATTTTAAGAGGACGTAATAACCCCATATTTTTTAATAATTTTGTATTGTTGTCTATATATCGAACATATTTGATATTATAGCAAATTCACACCAACGCGAAACTTAATTCGTTATGTTTAGGTTGAACTTAAAATATACAATTAATTTATTATCAAATTAAAAGAGTATAATTTGGGGATAATCACATATAATTTTTTAACCCCTTCATATACTAACAACTAGATGGAGTTGGTCTAAATATTATCATATCATACGTATCATATCGTAAAGCGTAATAAAAAAATATAAAATAAAATATTTTCTATAACTTCCTTACCAAAAGATACTTTACAAAACTGATATGGAAATGTCATTATTTCCAAAATATGTTTCTCATTAAATTTAGATGGTCTACGACTTTACGTTTAATGTTTAGATCTGAAAATTTAGCAAATCCGAAAAAATAATAATGCGTCACAAAGAGATGATTAAAAAAAAATAAATACTATTTCTTCATAATAGTTATTATAAACAGTAACGACTGCATGCACACAAATAATTATTTTCAATCTCATTTCCTTTGCTAGTTTGCAGTTTTAAATATACGTTAGATACCTACATGAAATAAGATATGTGCACATAAATTTTAGTTAGGCATGAAAACATAATTATACATTTTGGAATGTAATTTTGAACATTGTTTATTATAATAATTGTACAGATACGTACCTCTATTTTATAAATGAACTTGCCGTTTTTCTGTAATTATGTTCGTTTTCCTTTTTTCAATGAAAATTTTTTTGAGAAATTTATATATCATATATATATCAACTATATATAATTTGCTACCGAAAATATACCCTAGTAGTGGTTTAGTAAATGTCTAGTAATTGTCTTTAGACTATTAAAAATACAAAAATCAAACATTAATGTAAAATGTTAAAGTTTGAAGACCAATAAAACAAAATTGACTTTAGTTTTTAAAAATATTTTTTTAAAAAAATTTAGTAGTGTATGATTTCATTAATGTGGCTTCTATAGTTCTATACAATTTTAAACCAATAAACCTTGTAGGTAATATTAAACATTCTTGGAAAAGATTTCAAAGTTCTATATTTAGTAAGAAACTCAATCAATCCGTTCTCAAATTTTCCCACGCATATAAACTACCTATGTTAATACTTAAAAAAGTTTCGAGTCTGTACAATCAAAACTGAATTAGCTATCAGGAAATAAAAAAAAAAATTAAATAACAGAAATCGTAATTTTCTGTCATTTTTTGGTATTATTTTTCTATTAAGAAACAAATTTTAAGAAATTTGAAAAATGAGCTAAATAAAGTACCAACTAGATGCATTTTGGTACGGAAAGAATACCCTATTTATGAAAATCGGACTATTATTTCTACCTAAAAAAGTGTCTTTAGACATAAAAAAAAAACATATTCGTAAAACCAATATATTTCTCGCTTCACTCAGAATCTAAAAACAAAAATATAACAATAAAAATAATTTTTAGATATATTAAAGATAATAGACTTCGTTCATATTACCTATATCATTTCATATTAAAATTTTAACAGATAATTTTTTTATTAGTTATTAATTTAATCTTTTATAATTTATATTTAATTAAAATCTACATTTTAATATGAAAAATAAAATATTTATTTGATTTTAATTTTTAATTTTTATATGTGTATAAATTGTTTTATGATAAACTATTTATAATAACTAAATGCAATTTAATTTTAAAAATAGTCTATGCTAGTGATATTTTTATCACTTTCTCATGAATAAGCGTATATAATAAATTAGTACCTATTGATTAAAATATTCTTAAACCAATTAATAATTGTTAGGTTTGGTGAAAGTTTTAATAAATAAATTCAAAATAATCTATAAATATATTATCGAATCAATATTTACTTAGGAGGTAAACTAAGTGGATTAACTCTTGTATGAACAAAATAGTTAATATGATTATCAAATTTTGAATTTTGCGTTATACTTTAATACAGTTTACTGGTTGTTTATTCGCGGTAAGTTCGTATTGAATTTCGCAGTGTAGCCTATTCAAATATATATGATTGTAATATTGCCTAAACTAAGTTTCTAACTTTAATAATGTTTATGATTACCAAAGAAGGACATTTCCCTGAAGTGAACTAAGTTTTGCCCTCAGGATGTTAATAAGAACTAGCGAAAACGCCACTCAAGAGCATTGTTACCTTAATTTCGAACCAGGATAGTTGACGAACTCTACATAGAAAACGGTTTGTTGTAATATAAAATAAAAATAAAAGTTATTTTACATAAGGCGTTTAACGACAATACTTATTTCACCCAAAGCTGTACATAAAACAGCAAAAGTTATTTTAATAACTTTAAGGATTTACCTTAATGAAATGTAAATAAAATGACGAAGTAACCTATAATAAGTTATAAACGAAACATGATGACTTTAATAACTTGATCATTTTTGAAAACGTGTTTTATTTAGTACGCGTCTTGTTAATATATTTTGTTTATTATTATTGTGCCTCATTTTTATTTTCAATTTTGTCAAGAAATTACCTCAATAATGTATCAAATAGACAAAATTCTCCACCAAAAGCATTTGTGCAATATTATTGATACAAATAACTAATACAAAGACTATTTGTGAAAATCGCACTGTAATTACTGCTTGAAAAAATATCTACAGACATTTTTAAACTTAAAAACTAAAAATTTTAGATTTACTAAAATTAAACATCAATGTGAAATCATTCATAAAACTTGAAAGCGAGTAAAAGAAAAAATTGACCTTTGAATTTTCAAAATTTTTTATAGGTATACATTATTCAGAAGTATGTTATAAAAGTCATATATTTTAAGATTGGTGTATTTAAAACCAATGTATATAAATATAAAATTTCTTTGATTTCACTCAAAATTCTAATTTTAAACAATTGGCACTGTTCATCTAGTAAATATTTTAAAACTTCATAAATAATATATTGTTATATATTATTATATTAAATATATTTGCTCCTATTAAATTTTTAAAGTGTTAATTTTTAAACTCGAAATTGCGAATTATATTGAACATTATTGAGAAAATAATTCCATTTTTGGAAAAATTTGAAATTTCTATATTTTGATGTCTATATGCAGATTTTTGTTTGCATTTAAAATACGCACTTAACGTATATATACAAGGTACTTGAGAAAGTTTAGATTTCTTGTTCAGTTTAATAAAAAGCTTTGAAGTAAAATTAAATATTTTCATGCGAGATATAAAAAAACATAAATTTAAATATTTTAAACCTTTAAATAAGTGAAATGTATATCCATGAAAGTCTTATATTAAATATAAATATGTTCAAAAGTTTTCAAAATATGTTCAAACGAACCAGTTCGAATTTAAAATTTTGATATTTAAAACTTTGGCATTTGACCCAAAAAAGATTCGCCACTTCTGTCAAATAATATGTTATCGTATTGTATATAGTTGCATCAAAGAAAAATTCTTCGTAAAGGCAATCCGTGAAATTCGTTAGTAAAAACGATCGTACATTCACTCAGAGAAATGCGGTACACAATGTAATATAATAATGTATGCAGAGTTATCCGATAATTATTCAACTATAATCGATGGTTATTAGGATATTTGAAAATTTCATGCTACTGTAAAAATATTTCGATTTTGATTAATACGTTTATTAATGGTCAATTTGGAAAAACGTCAAAAAATGCGTTAGAAATAAATTGTACATAATATATATATATAAAATGTTCAATGATAAATTATAAAGTTTTTTCATAGTTCCAAATAAGGACGTACCCATAAATTTTATAAGAAAGGGTTTTCAAAAATCATAATACATATTAAATAATTATAATAAAAACAATATTTATATACAAGTGTACAGTGGAGCCGAACTCGTTTTTATTATGTGATGCAAATTATATATAATTTCTTAACCATCCACAATCTTATAACATTTAAGGAACACCTATTTTAGTAATCGACCGATACACTTTGAGTATATATAATAACTGGATAACTGCTACTGATTATTATTTATGGTTACTTAACTACTCTCTTTATTAATTATAAGTTAATTAAATTTTTTGAAATTATTTTCTTTTATAATATATTTAATAAATGTATATTAATAAACCATTTAATTTAACCACCCATCACCCACCCTTAATTTTAGGTGGTGAAATTGCCACTACGAGTGCATATAATATATTCTATGTTAGGAACTAATTTTTAAAGTTATATTATATTAATATAAATTAAAATTTAATTTAATTAGATTAAATTTCAAATCGAATCCTTTCGATGTAACATTCGGTGTACCTCAGGGTTCTCATTTAGCCCCTTTATTATTCCTATTATTTATTAACGATTTAAATTTTTTTTATTCGAGAAAACTTCTTTTTGTCAACGATTGTAAAGTATTTTGACAAATAAATTCCATAATGATGCATTATTATTACAAAATGATTTGAATGTTTTGTTGGATTAGTGAACTTTTAATAAACTATCGTTAAATATTGATAAATGTAAAATTATATCATTTACTAGATCTCGGAATCCACTTATAGCATCTTATAATATAAGGCAATCTCCTATGTTACGTATTCATGATATTAGTGATTTAGATTTGATATTTGATTCTGCTCTCACATATAATAAACACTTACTACATACGGTTAGGAAATCCTCGATGATTTTAGGCTTTATTATAAGAAATTGTAAGGATTTAAATAATCATGTTGTTTTTAAAACATTATACACTACTTTAGTCTGATCAAAATTGGAGTATAACACTGTTGTTTCGTCGCCTTACTTAAATTATCAAATTCAATTTTTAGAGAATATTCAAAACCGTTTCATTCGATTCATTGCCTTCAAATTTAATTTAACTTGTTTGTGTCATTCTCCTTATTACATTATTTTAATATTGGTAGTTTATCCGAACGAAGAAAAATATATGATATAAAATTTTTGTTTAAGCTCGTCAATGGTTACATAAATTGTCCTGAAATTTTAGGTTTTTTCAACTTTTATGTCCTTCAGCATAAAACTGGATCAACAAATATGTTTTATGTTTTTAGACAAAAAAGAAATTATGCTTCTTCTTCTCCTATAAATAGAATAATGTCAATAGCTAATGATTTAAAAATTGATTTATTTAATTTTATTACCATTAAATTATTAAATTATTACATAAACAACATTTTTTGTATTTAAATTTATTTTATTTTTCTATTATTGTATTATTACTGTGTTATTATTGTATGTTTAAGTTCAGTATGAACTATTTTATTCTAAATTATTATAATTGGATCGTTTGATCCGTTGAAAATAAATAAATATATACTAGGTACATATTCATTATAAATTTATAATTGATTAAACAGAAATTATCTGTACTACAATTATAAATTCCATGGGATGTTAAAAGACTAAAAATCATCTTCTGAGATAAGCCTCTGGCTCGTAGTGTACGTTTCTATTTTCTACAATATTAAAACGAAAGATGTTAAGTTCAACTTTTACGTCAATTACAATACACATATTATGATAGAAATAAATGAAATCAAAATTTGTACTACATGTCTATATTGGTCTTTGTTTATAATTATATTATCTATGAAATAAGTAAAATATCTCATATTATTATGTTATATATTAGGTTGGGATTTAATCCGGAAAGGTAGAAGAACAACTAAATAGAATATTTTATTAAAAGTTATTTCCATAACCAATGTAAACGACTAACGAATGGAATAAAATATCTCGAAATACTCAGCCTGTTGTATATAAAGTAATAATAATAATAATAATAATTATAATAATAATATTATATTTATAATATAAATTGTAAACTTCTTGTCGCACAAGCGGAAAACGTGACGGATGAATGGATAATTTAACGAGAAAACAAATTTTATATTATTTGTAATCGCTTGACATTTGCTTTTAGATCGATTCGATATTAATTAATTAATTTTTTTTTTTATTTACACATTATTATATTTTAATAGAAATATTGAATGCATTATTAATAAGTATACAATATTATATTATTATTATTATTATTATTATTATTATTATTATTATTATTATTATTATTATTATTATTATTATTATTATTATTGTGATGACATTATATAATTTTTGATCGAATTATCAATAATATGTTAAAATTTTAATTTCACCTTAAAATTAGAATTTTATTTCATAAGTTTTGGTAAATTAAAAAAAAAAAAAAAAAAAAAAAATTAAAATAATATGCACATAACAAAATATCAAAAGTATTATACTTAGTAAAATACTACCTGAGTTCTTTCAGGTGTCAACCCCTCTGAAAATTAATGCTAAATACGGCCATGATTAAAGTTATAAACTACTCATTAAGTTAAGTGATTGTTTTGTCTTTGATTTGTTTAGAAATTTGAAGGTTAGGTACAATTTATAATTTCAAAATAATTGTTAAGCAACATAATCGAAATGAAATTAAACGTTGCGTACATTTAAAATGTCAAAACTCGACTCAATCTCAAAACACAATACTCGAAAATTATCGAGTATCGACCAATAACGTTTTTGTCAGCATTTAGGGTTTTGTACAGTGGCGCACACAGGATTTTTTTCGGTAGGGGGGAAGGTTGTGCTTATAATAATTTCTTAAAGAGAGGTATTTTGTGGAATATTGCGTAAAAATTTTTATTGTACATTTGTTGTACACTAAACATTTTACGTCACTGCGGGTTTCGTTACATTGGATTTTGAATCCAAATTGAATGAATGAAAATATTTCGATGAGGCGATGACCTCTCACTGGTTTTATGTAGGTTTTTTATTTTGAAATTCGTTTTTTTTTTAAAAATAAGTTTTCGACAAAATACATCCATCTGTAAGATTAACTCGAGTAGGAACTTCCGACATTATATGTCAAACCAGTGAACGTATAACTAATCGTTTTGCAACAGCTGATGATGCTATGAATACAAATAAGTTTCAAACGATTTATTGTTGATGTATTTTATTTTATATTTTTTTTAAATGCAAAATCTTTAAAAAAAATTTTAAATATTGCAGTTCATCCCTGCGCGTGTTACTGTAGATTTACATAAAAGTAGGTATATAATTTTACGTTATAGCCTACTTAATTTTATGGGAGATAAATAGTTATTCTCGTGCGGTTATTAAGCTTTTATTTATCGAACGGGATTCCGCCGGAAAGAACATTTTAATAATATTGCACCTTAAAATAGTTTTAGATTATAATTTTGTCGCTTATAAAATTATATGATCATTTTTATTTCATAAAAAATTTAGAACGAGAGAAATGACTTATCATGAAATGTTGATTATCATCTAAATAGTATGAAAATATCGTGAGTTAATAGGTTATTCAACAGTTGTTTTTATTCAGAAAATATTTTAGATTATATTGCTATGGATTATGCTCCAGAGACAATAATATTATTATTAATGTTAATTGGAAATAAATCAATGTGAGTTCTCAAGTTTTGAGTTTTTTATCGCAATTAAAAGATCGAACGGAGTTGGTGGATATGAGGTGGTGTACAGTATTTTCGACGAATTATAACAATAATTATTCTACAAATCACTGTATTAATTATGATTGTTTAATATTATTGTTTTTATTACAATACCTAATAGGTAACCTAACATCGTGAGGTGTTTTAAAAATTGAAAATCGATTGCATTGTGTAGTAACAGTATTGTGATTCGATTAGAAATTATTATTATTATCATTAATAAGTTTTTGGACATAAAACACTTAAAATCATCAAAATAAGTATTTAAAAAAATAAGAAAAAACAAATTACAAAATAAAAAAACAATGATGCCCTGTCAAAAAAATATGCTTATAGTATAATTATTATTGTATCAACAATAAAACTATATTAAATATCGAATAGATAATTTGAAAATAATGTATTATATTATATAAAATAAAATTAGTGAAAACTAAGGTTGTTTTAAATTACCTACTCAAAAGCGAAAAAAATTGTAACGTTTTTGGATAGTTGGATTTTAATTCTGAAAACAGAATTAATTTCTGTGATTTATCTATTATAGTGTCTGAGCCAGTTTTTTCTTATTATAATAAAATAATAACTTGTTTATTTTTTCAGATAAAATCACTAATTTTACACAGCGTTTTCATGTTATAATTATTATTTCTTTTATATTTACATATTTTATACAGGGTATTTCATGAAAATTTGTTGTTTTTACATTACTATTATACTGAAAATCCATGTATGTTTTATATAATATATAAGACCGTGTGTGCCAAGTTCATAAATTGAGGCCTGGAAACGACCTGGAGAGATCGAGGATTATAATTTATACATAAACTACAGTACAGTTTAATGTCGGTCCGAAACCCATTTAAATGTACCGTAATAATAATACGTTCGCAGCCTATCCTTTAAAATATTGTAAGTGTCAAAAAACTCGGCAATTGTTGTTGTGCAGTGCATGTGCGTGTATAATTTATATGAGCATATTGATATTAATAAGTGTCCTACGAAGATATACCTCCTTATTTTATACCATGTTGGGTTAATTATTATTTGTAAATTGTGTTAATTTAAACAAAAATTAGTGATTTATTATAATTAAGATTTAAAAGCAATGATATAACATTATGAAATACAATTCTGAGCGAAACTCAATATTATACTGATTAGCTATTCCAAAAGTTTACTACGTGTGTAAAATACCTATTAGAATACTCAAAAAAATTTCAAATACCTACATTCAAAGTTGCATAATTTATCAAGAAAAATTTAAAATCAATTTTGTTAAAATTATGATTTCCGTTACTTTTACCATTTTTATATCATTTTTGGTAGTTTTTTTCTTAAGGAAAAATTTTTGAAAAATTCAAAAAAAAAAAATAATAATAATATCATCGTAAAACTAATACATCCCTCGTTTCGCATAGAATTTAAAAATCGATAATAGTATTTAAATAGATAATTTAAATCAAGATTAAATGTATGAGAGATGAATATTAAAATGTTAACAGGGTGACTTAACATATAGTTTTAGGTAGTATTACGAATATAAAATTAATAATTATTACGAGTATTATTATGGTTAGTAACTTTAAAGCTAATCCGGCTTAATAGAAACGGTTATTGCTTATTACTTGTAATTTAAATATTTAAAAAGAAGAATTGTATGCACAGTTATTTCACATTTTTATGTGATTTTAAAGCAAGAGCGTATTTCTTTGGGGGGAGGAGGCAACGTAGTGAACCCCTCCTGAAATTTTCAAAATTCATTTTATAATTAATAATAAATAAAATTATATAATTATTTTTCAATAATATTTGAAAAAATAAATATTCTTATTCGAATACACATATTAATTGTACGGTACCTCAACTAAAAATTAAAATATAAAACTATTTATAAATTATAACATTTATAAATAATTGTATGTGTACCTATATACAATTTACTATTAACTATTTACTGTTATCATTAAACTTTTCTATATATAATATTAAATATTAATATAAGATTTGATTTACAATCAATATATTAATAAAAATTAAAATGACTTTTTTTTATCAAGTCATTTATATTTTATTCTGATAATCAATTTTTTTTAAAAATCGCCCTTCCTCCCTAAAAAACAAGTACCAGTGGTGTCCATATTTTAAAGTATAGAGTTTTAAGTAACTTGAAATGTTTACGTATCAAATATGGAAAATCTTGAAGTTTTCGGTTTACAGAATTATTAATAAAGCAAAGAACTTTTTTTTAATTTGATCGCGGTTATACTATATTCAAAAGTGTATTTATGGTGGGAGGGTCGAACGGATTTAAACCCCTCCCCATGATAAAAAAAAAAAAATTATTATTAATAATATTATTTTGTCATCTGTTTTAGATTTTACATTATAATATGTATACAGATACAAAACATGTTTATTTTCATTTTATTGTAATTCATTTTTTTATATTATGAAATGGTAAGGAGAGGGTGTTTCGGCTTTATGAAAGCTTCTAAAAAAAATTTAAACCCCCTCCCATACTTTATTGCTAAATATGCATCTGACTATATCCGATGCTATTATTTTGCCATATAATCGGTACACAACCAAAGTATGAACGAAAATATAGGACTTTTTTAGGTGAAACGATTTATTTTTTGATCATACCTAATGCAGATGGTGATTTATCATGGATTGTTAATACACGGGAGTTGAAAAGTAATTATTATTGTTATTGCACTCAGGTTCGAAATCGGCGCCAATCGACAACTCTATACTAAACTTCCAGAGTACGTGCCACGAAGCGCTGGAAACTTGTAACAAACATCCGCGATGTCAGGAAATGGTAGCTCCGATAATTCGAAACTGCAATCAGAAACAGTGCAGGAGGGCCGATTGCATGGAGTCGTTGCAAAGCTTTTACCGGAACAACTCGATGATATCGTACGCGATCGAAATTGCGTTTTGTCTGTGCAAGTTAGTAAAAATATAATGATTTTCATCGCCATATTATTATATTATTTATAGTTACTTAAAGATCATAACGATCGAACATTTTCAAGAAAATTATCGGTTAAAACAGAATTGAAAACAAACCAATTATTCCTATATGATTATTAAAAATAATTAATTGAACCTAATAAGTACCTGCCTATATTATAAAATTTTACAACAATAGTCAATTAAATATCTCAAATTAAAATGAAAATTGTACAATTTATCACAAGATAATAATATTAGGTAATCCTTTGGCATATAGAACAATTATTTTTTTATCACACAATTTTATATTTAAAATTATATTTGTCTGATATTATTTAATTAAAAAAAAAATAACTAATCCGTAGTATATATGAAGTATAAAGTATAATCAGATTTCAATATTATATTAAACATGAATTATGAAAGATTAACTCATTTACGATTTCAATGATTTTGCAACACAATATTTTGCTCATTTTGTATATATTAATTGTTAATGTACAAGTTAATATAATTTGTTTGAAAAGATTTAGATAATATTTGATTGATCTGACATATTGTATAACAAATAATTTCACGAATAAAAAATTACCGAAACTTTGAAGCTTACAACAATACTCAAAATCATAAAAAAAAAAAAAATTATACCAATTGTTTTTAAATTTTCGTTTATTACAAAAAATTGGAAGATAGGGTACAGTTACATGATATACAATTTTGAAATTAATTTAAAACGATCGAAAATATATTTTTTTAGATTATGGTAAAAAAAATAATTGTTTCCAAATACAGTGGTAGTAAATATATTTTGAAATGCAATAGAAACAGAGTTATTTGAATACTATAATAATAATAAATATTTTGTTAACTTAATAACTAAGCACTTAATCCACAGAGAACTGTACCGAAACATAATATTTATTTTTGTGTAAAAAAAAAAAAAAAAAGAAACGTGGAAAACCAATACTTTTTTTAGAGCTTTGACAATAAAACCTAATTAAAATCCAACTAACTGTTCTTAATTATTTACAATGATAATATAAATAACCAAATTACTTAATTGTTATTAGTTTTTTTTATTAAAAAATACAATAGAGAGAAATGTTGCTCTCAAAAGTTTATAATATATAATTTAGCGGTTTTCAACCATAAGTTGTGAAATTATTTGAATTATTTGAATTATATTTATTTTTTTTTTGCCTTTTGTGATGGAGCTTTAGACTTAACTGCCTTAAAAGAGAGTTTCGACAAGTATTTTCCCAAATTAGATATATATATATAGATTATAGAGTTTAGGGAATAGGCCTTTGGGTGCCTCCGGATTTTTAGAAAATAAAAATTTTAGGTCAAAAAAAGTTGGAAACCTCTGAATTATAGTTATTAAATTTAAATACCTATCGAAATATTTATTTATATTCGATTCGAACAAATTAAAAAGATTAAAATAATATAGTAGAGTACCTTATTAAATACTTTTACAAGTTTACCTATACTTATAAAGTTATCATCAATGACAAACATGTGATTGTTTCATGAAAATTATTCTGATGGTTAGTGCTATATGACTTTTGGATATTATGGAAATTTGAATTTTCCGAGTTTTTTGCTATACGTGTTCTTGTTATAATAAACAATTGTAGCGTATATTGTTATTATATTTAAATTATACTATATTTCGTCTTTGTATACATGTTGATAATGTTAACTTTGAAAATTTATGCAATTTCTATATTGTATACCTACTTTATAAATAAATCGCGTGGACAACAATATTGTTTGATTTGCATGCAAGTCGTTAACGTGAAACACGAGGTTGTTTAACTTTAACTTTACATATTATTATAATCATATTATTGTTTCAGTGTTTATATTTGTTATACCTATTTAATATATTTATATATCGTTCAGAAAGTAAATTTCGATTATTATATTATAGTGTAAAATTAGGCTAGTCTGAACCGTATATAGAACCATGTCCAAAATAAAAGTTCCTTTTTATAGGTATTATTAAATCCATCGTGTTTTATTAAATGAAACTACCTAAGAATAAAACAGTTTCCATTTTAGTTTTTTCCATTTATGGTTAAGGAAATAACTATGTATTATCTAGGTTATTTCAAATTTTTTCTTTCGTTTTTCTCATAGAGATACCTAATATTATAATGTATCGTAATACAAAAATCAAACAATACATATTCAATATTAAAAACCAACCTTGTTTTATATTATAATATAACAAATCGTAGAAATTTTAAAAACATTAACATGTCAAACAAACCATTATTTTAATAGAATAATAGTTAATATTGCCTTCGTTAAAATAATTATTATAATAGATATTCATTTTTTAATTAATAAATATTCGATAAAAAGAAATGTTCCATAAAAATTAACAATTATGTTTTCATTAATAATAAATGATAGGTACCTACAGTTTAACTGGAAATTAATTAATCTATTAAAACCGTTTGTAGATTTAACGGTAATCAGTATATCACTGGCAATATTATTATTATTATTTAAAACGTTCACAAATGAAGATCATTTTACTATATAATTATAATATTATTTCTGTCATATTGTTAAAATATTAAGGGTAGGCGATTATTTACGTTTGTAACCTTAATTTAACCTAAGCCTAACCTTTTAGTAATGTCGATTATTTTTGAATATAATTAACAGTAATAATTTCACATGTACCTATAATAATAATAATTGAAAAAAAAATTGTTACATTATATTATTATTATAATATCGGCATGTTTTTTATTATGAATAATAACGAAAATATACGTTTTTTTTCGAACACTGTGTGTTGTAATAATGAACTATAGAAAATAACGAATAACATTATTCTTTTTGGCATTGGAATATCATCCGTTCGTTGGTAATAATCGGTCAACTAAATAATAACGATTATAAATTTGATAAAATGTAATTTAATTTAGGACATTATGATTATAATATAAGCAATTGTTTTTTTTATAAATTATATTTCTCTTTGGTTCTCATTAATGTTCATATATACGATATGGGTTTATGAATAACTGCAGAATGAAAGGACTGAAAGGACAGAATATTGTCATAATATTTATAAATCGAAATAATAATAATTAATAAAACATAATGTTTATATATGATTATACGATAGTATTGTTTTTTTTTTTTAGAAACGTTAAATAAATAATATTGTGTACATTATTTATTTGTGGCTTTAAGATATAATAAATATTTATATAATCAACGATAACGGACGATTCTATTATTATTTGTCCCATATATGGAATAACAATAAGCTCTAGTTTGATAATTTAAACATTTTAAGGAGGATTATTTGAAAATTATTTTTAATGTAAATTTATCTAAAACCTAATCATTATCAATATGATATTGTTATGTGCTCATTTTTAAGGCACATAATTATCTTTATTATATTATAATAAAAACAAATAACTGAAGAAATGACTTGTTGGTATATAAAATAACAAATTGTATACAGTAAATTATCAATGCATTTCAATATATTAAACAATTGTAATAAACTGCTATTTTTTATTTTATTGTTTATAATAATAAAAGGAAATCTGGAGTGAACAAGGACAAATGTTTAATAGCTCAAGAAATGCTACATCCGGAATGTGCTCAGCGTGCGGATGGTCTAGCTACGGTACCGTGTCATTATTTGGCCGAGACTTGTCGTGCGAAATCAGAATGCAGGTAAGAAAATCAGATAAAACGATAAAATTAAAATTAAACAAAAATTACGAAAAACAAATATATAATAACGGTGTTATAATCGCATGATTGAAATGCGATGATTTAAATGCTCTAAAAAAAAGAAACATGCCTTAATAAAATACAGATTAAAATACATATAAAATATTACAAAGTATAAAAAAATATACTTGACATTTTTGATTAAGGAAATAATTTTTTTTTAAAGCTATAATAATACTGAATAATGAACCAAAAAAAAAAAAAAAAAATCATCATTGAAGTTTATAATATAATATATATTTTGTATATTTTGTTGTTTGTTTGTTTTTTTTTTTGTATTAATAGGTCGTAGTTACATAATAAAAAAAATATGACCTAAAACATAAAAAAATATATTTTTGAAATTTATATGGAGATAATTTAACTTTAATTTGTATTCAATACTTTTCAAAACTTTTATTAATTTTACAAAATATTTGCAAAATGTCCTCTCAAATTATAAAAAAATACCCTGAAAATTGCTGTAAATTCAAAATAGATGTTTTATTTATAAATTCTTTGTTGCGTGAGAAGAATTTTGCGCTTGCAAAATGTTTTAGAACATTAAAAAAATAATACATTTTATTTTGTTTTTATCCACGTCCCAGCTTATAATATTACTTATAATTTATATTGATTTCACAATGTGAATTATATTTAGAATTACTATTATTGCGTGATTGTTTTGCTAGTTTTATATTGCGTGTTTATTTTTAGTGAATTTTTGTGTGAAAAATATGGTTAATAATATCAATTTAATATTTAAAGAAACAAATAATCATTATACGATTTATTGGTAATAATAAGAATATAATATTATTATGTAATATTTTGATGATATATAGTGCAAAAATTGTGAAAAATATATCCGTCGTAAAATTAATATTCAAAATAAAATATATATCAAGTATGAAATATCTCAAATAGCGAAATATTATTAGATTTAATATGTATTATATTATGACTACATTTTTTTTTTTTATATATCATAGGTACTCAATGAAGTACAATACGACACAAGTTTATACCAATAATATTTTTTTTAAAATTAGTTTTCAGTGAATAATTTAGGGGGCTAAGCCTCCGTTAGCCACCGATCACTACCAATAATGCAAGTGCTTATTTAGAACTTGGTGCTGTTAAGCAGTAATCATTAAGTCTTATTATATCATCTTGGTATAAAATTAACATTATAAATCAATATGGTTAATATGTTGTAGCATAATTTTTAAATAAAATTTTAATCAATATATTTTATTAACCATATTAACTAAATTAAATTTACCTAAAAAGGTCATTATGATTTGTGGATTAGTTGGTCACCAAAACTTATGTGATTTTTTATAATGGGTCGTATTATCCATGTAAAGTTTATGAACTTCTGCATTAGACTGGGTCCTCGATAAAATATGTTTAAATTTCGATGTACCTCGAGGTACTCGTTTTTATCCTGGTAGGTATTATTCTTGTTCAATAAAATATTTACAAGTTTCGATAGGTATGTACAGCGAGATATTGAAATTTGAATTCAATATCTGTCGTAGCATATTTCATACATATTTATTCAATAAACGTCAATAATATTTGCTCATGGTTTATTTTTTTTTGTCACACAAGTACCTACGTTTAGTGTGAAAAACGGTAAACGGCCGCTTTAGTAAATCAACGTCGACTCAGAACCGTCTTGCGAACGTAGCAATAGTCGTTTTAAGCAATTTAATATGATAATATATATCTATACGCGTTCTGCGCGCGGATTACTCAAAATAACATTCCTAATACGTGCGAAGAATATCTGCTTAACGATGCGATTTAAATTAGATAGTATAGTAGGTAACTTTCATTATTGAGAAGAAAAAAAATCGCTAAAAAACATACAATTTATTCATTTAAGCATGTATATATAATTATAATTATATAACTTATATAATATAAGCTGATTGACGTTTTTATTGTTTAAATTATAATAATATAATATTAAGTCATTAATATAAAGACAAATTATTTTGGTATCAATATATTCGATGAAATAATCCATCACAGTGATACTATTGCGTATTTATGTGTGACTGGAACTCATTGATATTAAACGTTTGAAGTTATTATCGAAGCGTATGCTTAAAACGCTAAAAATAATGTTTTTTTTTTTTAAACGAGTCATAAATTCGGATATAAGGTTTGATCCAAAATCAGATTGGCTTTTTTTGTGTTGAGTCATTTTATTTAAAAGTAATGATTTAAAAATTCAATTTGAGTTATAAGTTTAATATTATAATATAATGTAATAATCTTATAATATTTAACTGCTATCATCATTTTTATGATAATAAATTACAACTTTTAATACCCATTTTATATAATTTCACAATGAGAAGCGATTTTATTTTTTTCGTATATTTAGAGTTAAAAAACTTATTTTCATGATTTTTCTTTTAAATGATAGAATTTGTAGTACATACAAGTATTAAACATAAGTTAAATTCTAATATACATTGAAACACATATAGCAACAAAAATATTACTCGAAATGAAAAGTTGAAAGGTTTATAAAATATTACGCTATAGAAAATTCAATGTGATTCAAAATTAAATTTAAATATTAACATTAATATTTATAAAAGTTGACCTCGCCAGTAAAATATTATTATAAAAAATAATTCAATCGTTCGTTTTAACTATTACTCGATTTAATTTTTTAATTCGATTTATTAGTTTTTATCTAAACTAATGTATACCTACACAATTAAAACAGTTGCTACCTACATAATATTGAGATTTATGTTATTGTGGTACACAATCAGACAAGAAAATGTATATTCTTCCATTGCAGTCATAACTAATACAATAAAACAAACTATACTAAGATATCATATTTTAGGTTCTGACTGAAACGAATAATGTGGTTTTTACAACACTTACCTATATTTTTATGTTTTACCTATATAAAATATATTTATTCCAAATTTAAACTTTAAATTATTTTTGAAAACATTCAATATCTACCTAAAATTTTTTTATTAAAGTAAATAAGAGTGTCTATGATGTTTACCATTTTTTCATTATGATTTGTTGATAGTATTTCCCATCACTTAAGTTGACTTTCAATAAATTGACAAAGATAAATATATTATATAGAATCAATAGTTAAAAATTAAAAAAATATTTAAATTAAATTGAAAAAAAAAAAATGATGATTATTTAAAAATTTAAATGAACGCTTTTTTCTTCATGTGTATATGATTCGTTTTAGTTCTTTATTGAACCATAGCAGAATCGTTGATTCAGTAAAGTGACAAAATTAAAAGCCAAAATGACTTATTATAATGACAAAATTAAGTGCAGATTTTAGTAAAGATTATTTTTATAATAATATTATAAAGTAATAATTATAAATTGTCAGTTTATAAAAAAAATATTTTATTTAAATTCCCATGACCCAAGCAAGTATACAATATTGTATAATATTTATGAAAATATTGGACGGTCGAAATGTCAATGTACTGAGTAAAACAGTAAATCGAAAATGTACGATGACTAGTGAATTAAATATTAATGTTACCGCTGATTAAAGGAAAACATTCTGTTCCTGTAGTATATTATGTCCCTAGTCACAATACCCAATGAATATTCACATACGTATAAAATATTTTATAAGTAGAGCATGATAAATATTTTAGAACATTTCATCACTGGGAAGATTGTTTTCTTCCATAAATATAAACTATGATTTTAATCCAAATATTAACCCCACATTTTAAACTAAGTATATATTGTCATGTTGTAATGGACGTTGTTTTTGCAATTAACTAATAGGAGACTTTCGATTTTTATTCAGACACAGGTCTGCGAACTTAAAACAAACTTTAGACTTTAATTCTGGAGTTAAATACTCGGTTTGAAGTTTGTGCGATTAATTGTTATCAAATTTTAATCAGATTTGGGTTTTTTCATTTTTTTATATAGTTTTTTATAAGAAGAAAAAAAGATCAAAACTGATAAATAATCGATAACAATTAATCACACGATCTTCAAACCGACTATATAGCTCCAGAATAGAAATATAAACTTTGTCTTATTGGAGCTTTGCGAATCCATGTTACAATAACAATCGTATACTTTATATAATAGTACAATTATTATACCTCAAAATGACAATATCAATATGTTATGATTAGGACTAGGAACTCCATACCCTAAAAAAACCTTAAAATATACACGTATTTATGCCTTCAAAAATCACTAAATATGGTAAATATACATTAAAAAAATAAATAAAAACATAATATTTTATTATATAATTATATTTAAATAACTAGATAATATTATTTCTTAATTATAATTTATAATAGAAAAAAAAAACTTTTAGTATCTAATTAATAGTTTTCTAATTTTTTCAAACAATGCGAGTGATGAGGGAAAAAACACAAACACAAATTTTGTAAATTAATTATATATATATAAATAAAACCATTAAATTAATATCTCAGATCCAGAAAATCTATTTATAATAATTGTTTTTTTTTTTTATAAATTATTCATAAAACTTACACTTTTATATATATAAAAAATAAAAAAATGATAAAATATGTAACAAAAATGTTTAAATATAGACTCGTATTGCTATGAAACAAAATATCTATATTATTTAGCTGTGTTTTAAATGACTATTTGAAACACGTGCAAACTCCTCGAAGTCCCTTATCAATATTTTGATAATGATTTGAAAACGTTTACTCTCAATCGAACATTGCGCAGGAATTTAAACAATATATTTCATAAATGTGGGAAATAATTTTACCGTCATAGAAGAGAATAATAATGTCGTTGTTATTCGTGTTATACTGTTATCGCGAAACAAAAAAACAAAAATAAACAAACAAACAAAAAAAACCGTCGAAAATAATCCCGCAAAAGCCAAAGACGAATGAATAATATATAATGAATCGTTCGACGACGCGGCGTACGTTTTTCTCGAAAAACCGAATTACCGAAGTTACGGGTACGGGCGCGGAATTCGCGGTGACCTAGGTAAAAAAAAACTTTTGGTTTTTCATTTTTCAACGGGAACTTTTTACGTCAAATCACGCGCATATTATTCGTTTTGGTTCGTCTTTGGTCTCGCGGTCTCGTACCGAAAATACTGTCAACGACAACCGCGGCAATCCCAAGACTATGGATAATCATAAATTCGAAATGGAAAACTTTTATTTATTATTATAATTATTGTTACATCATTTAGTTTCACTCAAAGTTCTTCGGATGAAACTGACATTTTTTTTTTTTTTTACTATACGTGTTGTGTAAAATGATACAGATACTATCTGCAGTTCGGTATTTATATAGATGTATCGAATGCTGACCGAATTATGAATTGACATTTTTACTGAAATCGATATTTTCTATTTAAATAACATTAAAACGATAACGTCTCTGTAATAAATTATAGTGTTCTCGTTTACGCGAAAAATTACATTTGAAAAATAAATCCTATACAGTCATATAGGTCTAGCCAGGGGCCAATAAACGCTACAGCCCCAAGTAGCCAGATTTCGAGTCAATTTCTTATTTTTAATAAAAATATAATTTACTCAATCCGATTTTATTTATTTTATGTATTATTATTATAATGTAATAAGACTTTACAATTTGAATTGATGGTATACTTCATAAATATTGTTCTTTAAATAATAAACATTTTCGTAAGTGTCAGCTGTTTACGTGTTTTCAAATAAAATTATGGTTAACTGAGTGTGTTCGTGTTTTATTATTTTTATCCAAACTACGAGGGTCTAAACTCTAAAGAACGTCTAATTAATAATCAAAATAGGATACGATATGACGGATCTAATTTGAAATAAAAACTCTTCTAACCATTAGGATCGAAAGACCGTATATAAAACTGTGTAAATCTTGTAAACAATTATAATATACATAATTGATAGTAAAATGAATATTGTTAGGTAAGTCAAATGAAAAAATGCATAATTTAAAAGTATCAAGATCAATCTGTTTATTGGAGAAGACAGAAGAAAAATACTAAATAATAGATAATCTAGATAAAAAAAAATATATTTTTTAAGTTAATTTTTATAATTTAAAATAATTATTAATTTACAGCATAAAAATTATTTTGCAGGAATGTGTACCGACGCAGCTATATAATATAATAATGTACTTTCAAAATTTGTGAACTAAATATTGAAAAACTTAATGTGTGTTTAAGCGTTTTTAATTCATCGATAACTCAATCTGTTGGCTTTATATATTGCAAGTTTTTATATAGTTTATTTAAAAATATTAAAAAAATATATTTATTTATAATATATAAGTAGGTAACAATAAAAGTTATTTAAAAATTGAAAACTTTTGATCACGGATAATTTTATTCACTTTATATTGTACAATTTTTTTAATATTAACATTATCAAAAATTTATTGGTTTTCCGAGATAACATGTTTTCATCCTTAAATTGCAGGTGATATAGATGTAAAGTTTTAAGTATATTAGTATATTTATAAAATATATTATTATCTATTCCTTTACATCAAAGTAGTCTCAAGAATTTATTTATGCCTTTAGGCATTAAATTGTTCTGATGATGGGTCCTTTTCATCAATAAACATGGTTATAAATTACTTAAGGTCACGTTTAACAGAATATAATTTTAAGATATTTGCTATTCTCAGCATCTAAAACGATATTTGTAGGTAAATAAATTAATTATGAAGATTTAATTGATGAATTGAAATACAAGACAATGTCGACGTAAAAATCTTTAAATATAGGTACATACATGCTTGTTTTTATTCTTAAATTTTTATGTAATTTTAATTTCTTAAATCAAGGATACATAAGAAGAGGCGAGTTATCACCCTCTCATATCCGCTACTGAACTGACTTGGGAATGTAATAGCAAGAAATATTTTCCCTGGGACGCAAAAATTAAAAATACGTTACATCGGTATGTTTTTGCGCATTACATTACGTTGTTTACATTACGTTTTAAGTTTTAATTAAAATTCGTACACACATTTTATTGCATAGAGTATTTAAAAAAAAAAAAAATCGGAATTAGATATTTTTGAAACAGAGCACGTTGTGTTACACTAGATATTATTATATAATATAACGTAAAACAACAACAATATTATGAAGTATTAAATTATGAACAGATGAGAAATGTTTTATTTTAACTTTAGAAGGTAAATTATTATTGTGCTCATAAATAAAATGGCGATGTGCGGAATATCCCGAGGGAAAAAGGACACGTGTCTATCATCCTTGAAATGCTGAACAATATTACTATCGTTTACGACTTGTTATTTTTTTCATTTTTCAGTAGGCAAATAATATTGTAATACGGACGAACCTCAATAATTAATGTTCACGTCACGGACGATTTAATTGGAGATTTGTTTACAACAGTGTTGTATTTTTTATATCTCTATAATGTAAGAATGTTTTACAATTTACACATGTTATTCTACAATATATTTTATAAAATATGTTTAAAATATAAATTTAGTATTTGTATTCAACATAAAACCTATTAGATTTGATGAGATTTTTACAGTTTTAGTATATTGTCAGAAATTATAATTTAAAGTTAACTCGTATGCCCATAAAACTGATTATTTTTCTTAATTTATCAATTATTGTAAAATAATTTAATCGACAAAATAAAGCTGAATGGTACTATATCGATTGAATATCTTACTTCAAAATAAGTTCTATTTATTTAAATTTGTCTATAACTTGATCTAACATATTGGACAGAGTGTTTAATTAATAAAAGTATTATAATGTTGTTAAATATTATTTAAAATATATACTACAATGTCAATATTTTCAAAATAATTTTTATGATATTCAATATTTCTATTTATATGTAGTTCTTTATTTTAAGTATATTTATTTTATCTAACTACCAACAAACATTAAAGAAACTGTTGAAAAAAAACTCTACAAACCGTTTAAAAACTGCGAGTATTTTGATTTCAAAGGAAAATAACAGTTGTAAAATCTCCATCGTTATTATTATATACCTGATTTGATTAAGTTATAATTAAATTATAGGTATTTATCAATATTAACGTTGAACATAATTTAACATGATCATTCCATAAATGACATAATTAACAAATTTAATAACAGCACAACAATTTTGTGTTATTTAGTTTTTTATTTTTATAATAATACGTATATTTTACATTTACATAAATAATTCGTTGTATTGCAATGAAATAATTTTTAGTTTATAATAATGATTAATTTGCCCAATTATAATTGTTGGGAACGTAAGTTAATCGCCGTGAAATAAACTTTAGATGACAATGTAAAATTTTTATTTAAACGTTGGTATTATTTAAATCGTATAATACGTTATACTAGTATACAAATTATTTTATTCTCAATATATATCTACTTAATTATTATTTATTATAAACTATTGTTATTTTATGTACAATATGGACTGTTAATAAAACTGAATGTTCACTTAACTAATACACCCAAATATAGATCATAAACTAAATAAAGCTATTTTTAATGATGAAAATTATAATTTTTACCCGATTAAAAAGCAGTAATAAAAATCAATAATATGAAAAAAAAACATTAAGTGAAACATTACGATAAAAATTGTTGTATATATCATTATTAAATCACGAATAGTTAAACAAATTTCATTCAATTTGTACAGGGAACTTTAATACACAATATTACCTATATAATCTTAATTTTTCAATTTTTATGTTTGACCTTTTACTTAGATAAAATTGCAAAATAAACGTTAATTTTTATCATATTATATTCTTACAATAACTTTAACTTTAACCAATACTATTTTAATAATATAAATTAAATAGTTTCGACATATTTTCTAGGCATTTGAAAATGTGTAATAAATATGCTCATATAGCTCATATTTAAATATTAATTTTATAAATTTAGTTTTTCATTAAAAAAAATTATATATTTTTAATATCCGCTACGTCATACATTTCTCTTGCGATTAATATTTAATAATATTAAAAGTTGAATGATATGTTAAAATCATTGAATAAAATTAGATTAAAACATTTTCAATAAAAATTATTTACATTTTTCAAAAGTATTAATGGATTTTTATTTAAAAATAACCTTATAAATTACTATATCTTTTATATTAAAGGATGATAAATTAAAAATATTTTTCAAATAAGATTAAAAAAGTATGTAATATAATAAACTAATAAAAAATGTTGTGATGTCAACATATTATTTTAGACGGCTTATAACGAATCCAAATCGTAACTATAATTTGTATTTATTATATATAATATTGTATAACATGATATGAATTATTTCATTAAAATATCAATAAAATATTTCTAAAAAGAACTCGAACTTGACACAACGTCAAAAATAAAATATAAAAATGTTCCTTTGCAGTGTGCGTTTACCTGAATAGGTTACTGTAGTAACCTATTAAATATGTATTAATTGTTCATGCAAATAAAAAGTTTCTTTTAATTAATCAATCTAAAATAGTATGAATTCATTAAATGTATAACAGCCATGAAAAGAAACAAAAATATAAACTACTATAAATATATAATATTCCCAAAATATCATTTAAGTCGTCAACAACACACTTATTTACATATTTTTTTTTAACTCGGCCGGCTAACTTTCAAATGTGATACCTAGTAACAGTGTAACTTTTATTTTAATAGCTATCAAATAGTACTTATAACTTATAATACCAGCAGTTAAACAGTTAAACTATAGCAGCTGAAACAAAACAATAAAATACATAATATATATTATTATATAGGATGTCCTAAATTTAATTACTAATTGTATTTTCTCTGGGAAAAATGAAAATTTTTAAATGTAGTTTTTTTTAAAAATTATTATTCAGTCAATAGACTATAATATTATTACCTCTAATACATTTTTTAACTTTAAATATCTAATAATAAAAACATAACAATAACCTTGTATTTTTAAGCTATATCAAATTTAAATATAGTATGTTTAAAGAGTACATTTTGATGGGTTCTAATTAAATCAAGATGTCGTTTTTTAGGAATTTATTAGAAAACTTGTATTATCAATATCAACAATATTCACAGTGAATACAAAGTAACTGTAAAGTAATAGTATATCAATTATTAAAATATCATTTACTACTTAACATAAAATAGAATATTGATAATATGAATTTTACATTCTACGATTTGATAAATATAATATTACAAAAAATGATGTCAAAATGATGTTTTTTCCAATAAATTAATAAAAATTCTAAATATCACTATCATAATTTAATTAGGAATTTGACCTATCAAAATGTTCATACAAATGTAATCTTTAAACTAACTATCTTCATATATTCCATAAATTAAAAAGTTGAAAGTTATTTACATTATTTCTTAAATAGAGGTTTAAAATAATAAAAAGCAGGAAGGTCGACTCTGGACATATTCCTCCTTCGTGAGATAAAATGAGAGTCACATTTCCCATTAGTCTTAGAAAATAATTGATGTTTTTTTCAATTCAAAAATTGTATATTGAATTTATATTTATTTACTCTAGATTTTTTCTTCAAATAATTTTCAATTATTCACAATTAGGTACTTATGTGTTTTTTATTATAAGTTCGATATTAATGAATTATTTTTAATCCTCCTACAATAAAATATTATGTTTTTAATAAAATAATTATAGATCCTATTTTACAAGTTGCATAAAAATTTCAAAAAAATTACACGATTCCATTTATTTAATAAAATTTTTATTGTAGATACTATTTACCTTTTTATATTTTATAATGTTTCAACAATATTTTTACGTTATAGAAATTAGTTTAATAGTACAATATGTAAAGACAATTCATTTTCTATTATTTCTACATGAATAAGAAATATTTGGATAACTTTTACATTTTAGTATAAATATAATAAAAATCCATTAATGATAGGGGCATTTTTATAAAATGTTATAATACATTTAACTTTAAAATTTATACTTGATTATTGATTTGCAATACGATTATAGTGTTTTTATTTTTTAATTGAGTTCACTACAGTGTAAACTGTAATTTTGTATAATCTAAACATTAGGTACTATAAATTAATGTCAATCGAAAATAGTTTTTGATCAATTTAATTACTTCACTGTTTCCGTTAATATAACCAGTATTATTAGTTTGTGTTAATGATTTAAAATTTTAATTATTATTAAATTAGTTATATAATATTTATGGGAAGCGTTGAATTACAAAACTTATAAATTATAATAACTACACTAGGTACGTTTCATTTTATAATTTATTTGATTAGCAAAAATAGTTAAATAGTGTAGTTTAAAGAAAAGGAATAATTTATTTTTCTAGTTTGTTTTTCTACAAAAAACTGAAATATTTTTATTTTGTCGCATTAAATTATTATAAATTGTAGAGCTCTACTAATCTCGAGTAAGACAATAAATTATCGTATATATCATATGATAGATTATAGGTATACCTACATTAATAATATAATTTGTAAACGTAAATATGTTTAATGGTTATGCATATTCTCGTTAATAAATCGGTTAATAAACTTTATAAACTTAAGTGTGATGTGATTTTCATAGATATTACTAATTTATTATAAATCGTTTATTGCGTTGTTGATTAAAGTAATAAATTAATTCTACTAATTAAAATTTTAATAACTGTTGTAACTTGAATGTAAAATTATATATTTTTAGGTTTATTACACAAGGTAGATACTGATACCAGTAAATATACTTGTTCACAATATTGTTTTATCAACAATTGTACTAAAATATTTTGAAATTTTCAGAATTTTAAGTAAAATAAATAATAAAATAATATATTAAAAAAATGTTTTTATTACATGGTGAAAAGTATAGGTAAAAAATTAGTATTTATTACTCATTTTTTTTAGAAATAGGTAAATATTGTCAATGTTTTATCTGCAGTTTTAATCTAATTTAACGTAATTGATACAGAAATTATTTTATTTGCATTGACAATGTGGTAATTTTCATTTTTATCATAATTAATAATAGACATTAAATAAAAAATTGAAATCTAACCAAAGGAGAAAATTAAGATTTTTCATTAAAAGTTTTTTATATATATATTGATTTATAAATCTCAGCCAATATGAAACAAAATTATAAACGTAGTCTATTGAATTTATATCCATTCCGTAAAAAAATATCAATATAATCAGTATAAACCCTAGGTAATATATTTATTTATATTTTTTTTCATCTGCATCATATTTTTCTACATACACCGATTGAAGTTATTTATTTCCGAAGTGTCTGTTGAATTATGTTTAATAATAATAGCAATATGGTTCAAATAACTGTTAAAAATTCTTCTTTTAAATTTTTCATTCATAATTGTACAAAATATATTTTAACTAGGTAATTAAAAATAATAATACGGACAAATAATTAAAACATCCCAACTGTAAATAAAATGAGATTGCGTAGATATGTCGCTAAAGTTTAATATATCTTTTAAAAATGTAACGATTTATATTGTAAATTATAAATATTATATTCCCTCTACGAAATTTAAATTTAATTTCTATTTTTATGTAATTGTTTTTGTTATTTATTTGTTAAAACCGAATAGTTTCTTCTATGTTATAAATGAAATAAGGGATGTATTGTTTTTCCAAAGGTGCGTATGCTTTTTTTTTATGTCTGAAGATACTTTTTCCGTCAATAATAATAGTCAGATTACTACAAATAAAGTGTGCCTAATTATCTGCAATAGATAATTGAATTTACTTGGTACTTTATCAAGCTCATTTTTCTAATTTCTCAAAAGTTTTTCTTTCTATTTTATAGAGATTTATACTGTCTTACCCCGAAAAAAATTTAGTAATAATAATGTAATTCGTTCTCCAATTTTAATAATACGACGTAGTTAATAATTTACTAGTAAATTGGACTAGGTTAATCGATCCTATCTAGATAAGAAAGTGTTATAAGTGGTATAAGAAGAGGAAAAATACGATATTGTTGTTAGTAATAATCGATTAAAGCTGTCATTATTATTGCTTAATCAAGAGATAAATAAACTATATTCTGGGAGATAACTTTATCGCATCGAATCTTAAATGAAGAAATATTTTAATATTGATCTTGTGTCTGAATTCGTAATAAAAATATCGCTATGTACAGGTCTCGACTCGAAGCATTCGAACAAACGTGTTCGGTGGATCAGAAGACGAGCCGATGTGCCGGTCCTCCGTCGGCGTGTCGTGAATCAATTCTTGGCATACTTGGAACAATGTTAAGGACGAACTGTGAGTGCAAGGATACGTCTCCATCAAAATTTTACGACTGCATGGGATGGCAAAGAGTGTTTTGGTTCAACTCGTGTGTCGGTGAGTACACCTATTTTATAACTGCAACCTGTGTGTTACTAAGTATTATTTTTGGCTGGGCATCATAAACAAGTTAGAAATGTCAAAGTTAAGTTAATTATAATTATATTATAGACCTAATTACATTTTTGAAGTATTGACTAACGAGTTAAATTAATTCCTAAATACCTAAAGTCGTTTTTATGTTCTACCAAGTCGGGTTAAATAATATACTGGATGTTGTACAACATCAGATTTTCAATCAAAGACTCATCACAATTTAGTAGGCTATAAATCTCGAATTCGGTCTCGTATTGTGCGGTTAACAAATTACCAATCATCTGAAAAAGGAAATGCAGCTGTATTTTATTTCAATTGCTGATTGATATCGTAAGAGAACACCTCTTTTATATTTTTCAGTGACTATGCCACTTAATATTTTTATTTAAACCAAAAAACCCATTCAGGGTCAATTATTTAAATTAACCTAACCCCACTTAAATGTGGCTCACTTGTTATTCGAAATTATTCAGAGAGTTTTTCTATAGAAAACCAATTTTCACAAAATAATGGAATGTTCCATTCCTTCTTCCCTTAATGGGGTTTGCGTGCATAGCAAAACAAACAATCTAAAAAAAAATGTAAAAACCTTTTAAAATTCAAAATATTATTTCGGTAAAATTTATAATATGTATATGTACTTTGGGATTTTGGGCATAAATGTACACATATTTATATACGTATCAACACTTTCAAGAAAGTAATTGTAGGTATAAATTTTTTCAAATGTATATTATACAAATAACGATCTAAAATGTATATATATATATTATAATAATATACTTTTTATGATATATATTATACACTCCTACATCAATATACTTGGCACGTCTTATCAACCGTAAAAATACGATTTTCGAGTTATACATAGTAAATGGATACATTCAAGTAGTATATCCAGTATAGTAATAATTCTTCATTTGTAGACAAAACAGAGGTCATATATTTCGATGATATAAATAAATATTACAGTTAACATATTCTGACGGTAAATAATAATAATAATAATAAAGGGCTTACGTTAGTATAACATAATAATATATATGTCTCAATGCGTATAGTATAAAATTTGTCCACGGGGTCGAAACGAGAACATCTTTATTAGGAGGGTAGCTTAGGCACAATTAGGGTCAACATTTTAGGGAGTCTCAAGTCTCCAATATTTTTATTCTTACTATTATTAAACATATTCTTCTCAAACACCAATAGGAAAAATAAATTATTTGTGGAGGGGTATAGATAGTTATAGCCTATTCAGTCCCCTCCTAATTACGTCTATAGAAGAGTCAAATTTAGTGATTTGGACAGCGGTTAATAGCTGTATAATAATTTTAAAATTAAATATTACCACCACTATTAAGATGATAATAGACTATAGTTTTAATTATTTATTATTTTTGTAATTTCAATTATCTATGTTATAATTTTCCAAATACATAATTAAACAAGTATCTATATACAATTTTTAACAAGTACTCGGTACCTACCAACATATATTGACAAAGGAATAATTATCAAAATTTAATAATGTTGTTATTAAAAGTTAAATTATAACGTATAAATGTATAATAACGTTTTATTTTCTTAAAAAAATATATAATTCATATTATTTAACTTGACTTCTTAAATAAGAATGAATTAAATGAAAAATAACTTGGTGTTTTAGAATAAAATTAACTCGTTAAGTTAAAAGTTAGGGAATACTTAAAAAAAAAAACTTTTTATACTATAACTCACATTAAAATTAACTTAATTTTTTTAACTTGTGAACTAATTAGTAAATACATACAATAAACTTGTCACTACGTTTTTGTCGATTTCTACATGTAAAATAATAACAAAATAACTAAAATGCTTACAATGCGACAGATACTAAATTATACGTTTTTAAGACAACATAACGTAAATATAGATATAAAGACATATTATAATTTGTAAGAGAGATGAAGATAATAATATTTTATTTCGCGTAAAAAACATAAAAACGTGGATAACTTACTATTTTCTTAATAAACGTTAAAATTTGTTTGTAATGTCTGTTAATATTAATCAGGTACTGTGATACGTTATTTGATTGAAATCAAAATTTAAATTTCTTATGTACCACCTAAATATAGAAAGCTATATAGTTATAACTTATTCTAATAACGAAATCTAGTGGTCAAATGTCACCTTATCGATTATCTTGGCTTACAGATTTTCAAATAATATTCATATGTCTAGTTAAAATGTACAATACTTTTTTTTCAGTCGAAGCTCAAAGAGATTTCCACATGACTAAGATCAAAAATCAAGTAAAAATGTCATCGCATCATCTGCACACGACTCCGGTTAACCGCAGATATCAAGGGGTTACAACCGCGATCGCTGTCACTCCGGCGACAATGCCTCCTACCGAGATCACGGACGCGCCAACCGCAGCAACCACGATCACGGTCCTGATCGCCGGTAAAAAGTTCCGATCCGATCACTCAACCACGGTTAGCACACCGCACGCCGTCATCACCACTTTGCCGGAAACATCTACCGCCGCCGAAGTGCCTGACACATCGACATTGACGACAACTACAACGACTGCCGTAATGGCGTACACGTCTCAATTTCCTTTGCGTGAGTCGCTATATTATATTTTATTAAAATACAAATTTATTATTAATGACATTTTGGACTCGAAACAGGGAACTTTTGTTCCGTGTTGATAATTTCGAGAAAAACTTGATAGGGATTTCAGATTAATTACATCGAATAATTAACATTAAATTAACATGATCTTTGGAAAACATAACAATAGATACACTTAAACAATGGGTGAAAGTTTTGATTGAAAACTTATTTTTCTGGTTAAGAAAAAATTGTATATTTTCAAATAAGGTACATTCAAAAACAAATGTTATTAACTAGGATTTATTATAGGATATGCGCATAATATTAATTAAAATATCTAAGTAAGTTGAAAGTTTCATTTTAATGCATATAAATAATCTAAATAATGAATTAAGGAAAAAAATGGTTATTTCAATTTCAAAAAATTGTTCATAAGATTAGATATCTGTAACAAAAATATATATTTCGGTTCATATTGATATAATATATTATATTAATTGTCATTAAATATAGTATTTCATCATAATCTTATTACCATAAAATACCAAAAAATATCATTATGGCTAGTGAGTAAACTATTATTTTTACAAATTTTAAGGAATCGTAAATAACTACAACGATAAAATATTTTAACAGAAGTTTTTATGAAAAATTTTTCATGATATTTAAATATACATATAAAACAGCTAATTTTATTTGTGAAAACATTGTGAAATTGTGCATTGCAATGTTTATATTGCGTGTCTAGCAATTAGTACATAATAAATAAAAATATCGAAAAAATTAGATGTAATGAAAATATATACGTGATACCTATTGAATTAAAATCAAGTTCATAAAACGTTTAGGTATCTAAAATTTTCGTTATTATAACTTTTATTCATATCGTACATATAGAATGGTTGTTGTATCTTGAACAAGTAGATTAGAGTTTTAATAACAATATTTGGAAAAATTTAAGAGTTTATTGTCGAATAAATCAAATATCCATACAGGAAAAATACAAAATTTCGCTTTATATTATTACAATGTTTTTACTTAAATTTAACTTTAATTTTTCAAAATACATGATTTGTAAACTTAAATTAACCTAAATTTACAAACTAATATTTTTTTTATTGTAATACAACTGAAAACAAAATTGTTTAAGTAAAATTTACTTTGACATAAAAACGAAAATATACATTCCGTTATTTGTGCCTAAAATCACATATTATCTAAATGAAATAATAAACAAAACAAATATTTGTTTATTTTTATATCCAAAGTTATACAATTTTTAAAAATTTTCTAAGATACCCTTTATAAACAATTTTGGAATAAAAATTATACAATTACTGTTAAAATTAAAATTTTCCTTATTGAATATTATATATATTTATATCTCATCAAAGAAGGATGCAAAGAAGAGGAGAATAGATAGAATGGAAAGTCGTATTAAGAAAGCTGATGTGAATGAGCAAGAGGTTTATGGAGATCTATGGAGATGAAGATTCGAGTGAGTATGTGGGATCTTGGAATTCTTCTAGTTGAGAGCCGTAAGACGAAGTAAAAGGAGAAGAATAAATATAAAAATATACAAATGTATTATCAACATTCATTATTAAAATATCATGTTTATTAAAGTGATTCTCAATATTTTTACTGTGGCTAATACATAATTATATAAATAGCATTTTAGCATTTCCCAAATATTTTAAATACTAATTTTTTAATACACATAATTAGTAAAAATGATGACCTTAAATAATTTGTTTATGGCTCCACTCAAGTGGAAAGTTAGATCTGATTCATGAAATTAATCGAAAATTTACTACTAGTTACCACGATAAAAATGTTTAATACAAAATCAAACATCTTAAATACTATGTCTTTAACGACATCCAGAGTACTTCAGGCTTATTATGATTTCGGTTCGTAATTATATTATTTTTATTTGGGATTAGGACTAACCGATAACAACAACATTCTACCGTAGCAGCTGAAACAATAATTCAATTTTTAATAAATATTTCACTAGTGTACAAAAGTGTAAACTGTAAATATTATTAAGAATTTATAAAGTAAGAATAATTACTAAGACCTATAGTTGTTAATAAATTATTCATTCAGATAATATGATTAAAAACGTATAACTTAATTTATCATGACATTAATTTATTTTAAATGAAAAACAATGAATTAAAAAAAAGCTTTACCTGAGTAATTTTCAAATTAACAAAAAGGCGATAGGCATATTTGTTTTGTTTTAAATATTTAAAACTAAATTAAAATGTTTATCTAATTAATGTCAATTAAACTTTTTAAGCAATACGTAATTTTGTACAGTTTTAATAATAATAATTGTTTTGACAAGTCAAGGACGTTATTTTTAAAAACAGAAATGCCATAAACAAGTAATGTTGCTTGTAAATAATTTTGTTTACGTAATTGATTGTATTAATTGTACGTAAATTCATATTAATTTTCAATTCAATATCTATAGTTTCTCTGTGAGATTTTTCTAAAATATGTTATTTTAATTTAAGATAACAATATTTTTAACCAAATCATTTTAAATTTATAATATTTTAAACTTTGAATAAATAAATAAAATTAAAAAAAAAAAAAACACTGATATTTAATAAGAAATATATTTACATCATAAACAGTAAAGTTAAGATAATATTCTGGATCCTGAACGTATTATAAATATTTATTCAATTCCAGAAATAAAAATTCCAGAAAAAAGTATAATCATTAGTTAAAAGTACAATATTGGTGTTTATTAATAATGAATATTATATTTTGTTTTACATGTAAATAATAGGAGGATGCAGTTTGCAGAGATCACCGCATTATAACAAACAGTTTATGTCCGAAGGTGACGTCATCAGGGTAAGTGTTAAAAAATATTGTAATCGAAAGTCAATCGCAGTCAAGTGAAAGATAATTTCCAGCTGAAATAATTCAATTTAATATTATTTATTTTAATCAGTGTTGAGAGAGTTTTTTTTCAAAAAGATCTGGTTCCGTTCCCCGTTCCAATCCTAAAATAAGAATTTATTCCAGATCCTTATTCCTTATTCAAAGAAAGAACTTATTCTAGATCCGATTACTCTAAAAAATAAACTCGTTCCAATTTCAGTTACTTTTATAACTAAGTCAAAAGTTATAAATAAATGTTCCTTTTAAAATAATACTTTACAATTTATAATGTTAGGAAAAGAGTAATGACTAAATTTGAACAACTAGATAAATGCGTTTTTTTCGAAAATGCACTTTCTCATAAATTACTGCGTAGGAAAAAAATTCCAATATTTTGGTGTATCAACCAGATATATCCGACAAATATAAGTATAATTTATTATATAAATTTATATAGTTCTTAAAAAAAATATTTTGCAATATGTTTTATTTATAATTCGATTAAAAACATAATATATTGTATTATTAAATTTTATAAGTATTAAAACTTTGTGAATACATTTATATTAATTATATATAATATTATTTGTAAAGAGTGTTCGATATTGTCTTTAACAAAGATGATTTTTATAATTATAAAAATATAATTTAAAAAATTAAATATTAATTATTTATTATTATTTATAAATTAATAAAATAAATGATATTATATAGGTCGGTAATAAATATAATAAATCACTTTTATTTTCAATTAGAAGAATGATATATTATGGTAAAGAAATAAAAATAGTATTTATGCAATATACTTAGAAAGTCAAAATAAATATAAAGAAAAATGTATAATTAATTATTATAATATATTTTTTATTCGGTTATAAGTATCCGATGAGAAAAATAATATTAATTTGATGCTTAAACTATAGTGTTCTATGCTTCTATCAGTTGGTGACTTGGTGTTAATATAATTTAAATGTCTCAATAACAACATTAATATTTATAAGACGAATTAATTCTTATGCTCATAAAATAAATGAAAAACAATTGAAATAATTAAAATTTAAATCAACGAAAGATTAAAATGTAATATGTACAACAGGTATAAAACAAAAAATATATCAGATTACCGTACCGCCCCTTTGCGTAAACGTATGTCGTAAAATCTTTTAAAACAACAAAGATTGACTCTGATCGTCTCCGAGCAAAATGTAATGACTTTTATTTTCTTTCAGCTACACAGTTTAGAGGACAACTCTTGTTCCGAAGTATGTCACTGTAAGGCCGGCGAAAGTTTGACCTGTCAAACAATCTGCGTTGAAATAGAACCGTGCGAAACAGAAATCGCATACTATCATCACGAATCTCCGGCGTATATTGCGTTCCGCGGACGGTGCATGTGCTATGTCGGACGATTTATTTGCATGCGACCGAAAATGGGTAAAATATGATTATAATAACATTATTTTAAATCTGTGAAAATTAAAACTAACGATTTTTTCGGATTAAAAAAGTTTTGAATTCAATTTTCCTAATCGATAGGCTCAGATTCTAATGGGTTAAATAACAAATAGAAATGCATCTATAAATTACCTTAAATTAAAAAATGCATAAAAAATAATAAAAAACGATCAATAAAATTAAGTTAAAAATAAAAGTCTTAATTTAAAATCTTTATGCATTGTAAGTGATAAATATTTGAATGTGATTGGATCTTGCTTGCGGTATAGTATACCGCGAAATTGGTGAATTCCCAAGATAGAAAGGGATAATAATACCAATTGTTACCTATTTACAGATAACTGTGTAAAAATTGTAAAGAATTCAAATTAAATGTTTATAATGCATTGATGAAAACTTAATTATAAAATAATGTCAAAAATATTTTCAAAATGTTTGTGTACGCTTCGAAATGTAACCCATTTTTATACAAGAAAACTAGAAATCATAGAAATCACGAAAATAATATAAAATCATAATAAGTTTTTATTTAAATAATTAAGACCTAACATGTCATTTTTTATGCTAAACACGAGGTTCAATTATCCATCAGTAGATGGTTAGTATTTACTTCGTAAATGCTTAAACTATTATTTTATATTTACTCGTATGAACAATTATAAATATTTTGTTCGGAAGCAACAAAATTGAATTGTATATTGTAATTGTAATTGCATTTTGAAAAGTACGTATAATTTAGTGTTCTTGTCCGAGTTTTGACAAACTGGTCTTAAAAGAGAAAAAAATTATACATTAAAATTTGATTTTTTTTATGCTTACAAATTATGAATGTTCCGAATCATACGATGATTATAGTTGATTTTTTCTTTAATCTTTATGCATTTTATATTATTTAATTCGTTTATTTGGTTAATTGAATAAAAAAAACAATGGCAAACTATTTTAATATACTACTCGGAAGCGCGTTTTTTTCTTTATAAGGGTTATAATATACTTTGATACGTTTAACTTAGTCCAACTTTAGTTCAACCAGAACAGCTAAAATATATTGTACTCAACATTAGGTTCGTATACGCTGGTTCCGGGCGTGTTTCTATTTTTGGGTTACAGCGAAAAGGATGAACAACTATTGAAAAGTTTGGATATAATAAACTTTGAAATTAGAGACGTCGTTCACGCTGTGCAGAAGTTCATACAAGAACATATGGTATTCAATGTGAGTATCTATCGAATAGTATTATAATAAAAATATTATTGTTTATGCTTAAATCTAAATGTATTTATTGATTACACTGTGTTGAAATAATTTCTGCAATATAAATCACTTAGAAAAAAATTAAAAAGTTAAGTTTAATTTAATAATTAAGTTACATAACGAGTTATTTTTTATCAAGTACATATTAACTTTAAATTACATTTTTCTACAATACCAAGTAATTTTTAGTTACTTAATTAGGTATGTTTTTTAAAAGTTAGGTTAAATAATATACTCGTACGGAAGATCAAATGTTTTCATATTTAATTTAATTTGCAATAACAATAATTCTATAATTTAAATTTGTTTTCCTTATATTATAGTTATAGGTAGCTACTTTTTTAAATTTATTGTTAAAATAAATACATTTTTTAACTAAATAAACTATATCATAAACATTTCTATATAACTTATTTTATCTATATGTTGGTATGCATTTTTATTATGTACGTTTAAAAATATGAATATATATATATATATATATACCTAAAGTATATAAAGTAATTTTCACTATAGCTTTATAACGAGGCACATTTGTTGCTTTGAGAAACGAGAATGAAAATTCAAACCATTTTGGTGCTTTATCGGTCACCTAAGCTACCTAATCAGACTACTATTGAGATTTTCAAGTTATGATAATAGTACGGTCAAAGTGTCGCTAATAATAATGAAATTTTCGAATAGAGAGGTTTATTAGAGATTATTAGAGAGAATTTGTATTACTTCATATACCTACTCTATAAAGTGTATATTTCAGCTGTATTAAGATATAGGTGATGAAGTAGCGTATTGCCAGAAAAAGGAGCAGAGAGGACTATTTACCCACCCATATTATTTAGGGGTTGTTACTATTGCATCTCACTATATTATTTATATCATTATTTTAGTAACCACAGAATATGTAACAATGTTCATATTATATAATATTGACATTAATCAATTCACTTATAATAATATACAAGAAAAAATATATAAATTTTAATATAAGATTATTTTATTTTATAAGCTATTAACATTTTTGCCTCTCTCATAAAAAAATAATTTCTGTGCCTCTGAACGGGTGTTAAGTTGTTATAGTACCTTTATGAATTTCCCAATTTTCAACCACCGAAAAATCAACCCTCTCAAATCTCAGTATATATAGACATCATCTGTGTTGATTTAAGTACAACTTTGATACGGTTGAGATATTATTTCATAAAACCTATTTTTTGGGACCGAATTCGGTGAATCATGTAAATAACATCCTACGAATTCGGCATAATAGTCGTCAAAACTATGGAATTAGATTGTTGTTTAATGAAAAATAATACTGACTTTTTATTTTAGTAAAAAATGTATCTTTGAACCAACATAACATGATTTTCATTAATATTGAAGTTTGTTATAAAATAATTAATATAATACATGTTATGTTCTAATAATATAACTAAATAGGGATTGCTCATAAAAGTCCAATTAATGTGCATTATTGTAATCTATGTCATTTGTATAATTACCATTATATTTATTCTTATTTGTTTAATTATTATTATTTTTATAAGCGAAAGTAATTGGTTTCTTTGCGTGCAGCAATATGTAAAACTTGAGTATATGTAATACAATTTTATTTTATTTT
Organism: Eriosoma lanigerum; assembly: GCA_013282895.1. NCBI lineage: Eukaryota > Metazoa > Arthropoda > Insecta > Hemiptera > Aphididae > Eriosoma > Eriosoma lanigerum. Next base: position 7,101,607 of record CM023362.1, read on the forward strand.
GTTAATAAATTATAAAATTTACAATAATTTTAAATTATACAGTCCACTTCATTATATTATTCATATAAAATTCAAACAAGGACTAAAAAAAAACTTTAATAATATGTCGAGTTTCCGATAATTGAATTGTTTTTTTAACTCATGTGGTTAAGAAATAAACTATATGAGCTATACGATAAAAATAATAAACAATTTAAATTCCGAAAACTTCGCTTCATAACCATTTCTATTGGATTCATATAAACTATAAATATTCATTTTGTACGAAAATATTTTCGAAAGAAAATATATTTAACATTTATTCTATATGAAATACTTGACTCATTATTTGTATAATTTCTGAAATAAATAAACATATTATTTTTATTCTAGTTTAAAATGAATAATATTGTTGTTTTTCACCAAATACTGAAATTTTATATATACTTAACGAAAAGTTAAATCGAATATATAGAATGATAATGTTATATTTCCACTATTTTTTTAACAGACATATTACGTCACTGTATAACCTATTTAACTAATTTAACCCTAACATAACCTTATTGTAAAAGTCCGAAATCTATTTAATATGTTATTAAATATCACTAATGAATAATGATCTTAGTTAGATTGTTGATTTTCAGAAAAACCTACAAATAATATATAATTATTTCAAATACCAATTCATTAAAATACAGAACATTAAAATATAATTTATTTTTTCGTAAACAATTATTCTATTATTGTATATTTTAGGTAGTTTAAAAAGTCCAAAAAATAATTAAATTAAAAATATTTTCTCGATAGTTTTTATAATAATTATGCATAAAGAATAGAATATTATATTCTTATATAGCCAACACACATAATTCGAATAGATAACTTAAAGTTACAAACTTAAGTTTTTATCATAATCGTACAAACTAAAATGTACAATACCAGTATAATAGGAAAATTTTAACCCCCCCCCACGGTATGATTATCCTGAGATAATTATACCCCCGGTAACATTCTCCTATGAGAAATGTACTTTGTCTAAGGGGGTAAAAATATCCTAGGATATTCTTATTGGGGGTATTATTTTCCCAGGAAATTCTTACCAGGGATATTATAATCTTAAGATATCCCCCCCGGTAAAATTATCAGGGGATATGATTTTCAAAGGCACTAGTAAAAGACAAAAAATGTAGGAAAATGCAAAATAAAATTTATTTCTTTGGAGTATATAAATTATGAAACAAATTATAGGTAGGTGAGTTTATTACACAAGATGTAGAAAATCAAAAATACAACTAGTCAATATGTTATATGATATATATTTATGATGTTTTATTTAAAAACAAAATAATACAACTTTAATTTGATAAAAAAAAAAACTAAAATTTTAACACCGAGAGGAACTAACTGTTGAAATCCAATTCAATGATCAAGATAATTATGTACTATTCATTTAGTCAAAATTAAGTTTGTTAAAAAATGGTCTTCCACAAACACAATTACATAATATTATATTTTATATTCGTTTTCTTAAGTAAAACTTGGTACTTACCTTCTATAAATATCCTTATTTTAAGTATAAAGTTTTTCTTTACACCTACGTAAAACATAATATGTAGTAAACATTGTACTACACAGTAATCCAAAAATCGTGGAATGGCATATCTTTTTAGAAAAAAAATCAAACATATAAGAAAGTATTATATTATGTTAATCATATAGAATGGTCGTTTCTCAATTTCTCCAATAGTATTCCCAAGCGTAAGTAAAACTACTCTAACATTGCGAAATTCACGACACAATCTATTTTAAGTTATTATGCTGTAGTTTTAAAATAATTTTAAAGTAGTATTTTTTTTTTAAAAAACTTTCTACTGACATACATTTATTTAGTTTATACTTTAAATTATCGAAGACACAATATAAATTTTAAATAACGTATTTATATATATATACATATTTAATGTATAATTTATATCTACCTAATATAAAATATATGTACATATTTATATATTATGTATATAAACAAATAAAGGTATTATTATGTTTGAATTATTATAGTTTACTCAATTATTCATAGAACGTATGGATATAATTATTAAAATAGCGGAAATATCAATTCCGGACGTTCCCCCTTAGTTACATCAGTCCCCGAAGAAATTTATAACAATTAATATATGAAAGCATTCGTAAATATTATTCTAAGCAGAACTCAATATAATACAAAGTTACAATACGAGTATAAAAAACTAATAATCCTATCCAAAATTTTATTACATATGTAAACTACCTATGAAAATACTCAAAAAAATTTTAGAAGTGTAAACGTTCATAATTATATTAGTTATGAAAATCTAAAATAAATTTTATCAAAATTATGATTTCCGTAAATTTTGCAATTTTTCGTAATTTCTTGGTCTTAAAAACTTTTGAGAAATTCAAAAAATGAGCTAAATAAAGTTGAAAGTACAAACTAGATGCAATTTGTTACCGAAAACTTTAATAAATCCTATTCGGGGTAATCGGACTATTATTTCTATCCAAAATCAAGCTTTCAAACATAAAAAAAAAATATATTTGATATATATTAAATATATATTTAAATATATTTCTTGCTCGCACAGAATCTAAAGATATCTAGTAATATAAGTTATAACATGGTACAGTCTAATTACATAATGCAATTAAATATTTCAGATTATACCTTTATAGAATATTCAATTATAATTTATTTTACGTTATTTAGATTAATAATAAACACTAATAGATTTTAACAGTGATTTTAATAGTTTACTTAATGACATCATAATGTCAAATGTTATTTTGCAAACGTTTAAATAACTAATGAACTAAATCTTCATCCGAATATATATTAGCCAACAGTTTAACCTTACTTATCGATCTGATATTTAATATTTCATCGAATTCTACCATGATAAATTTTGGTCAAACCAATCAGATTCTCAAACAGGTCAACATAATTATGTTAAAATAATATAATATATAATAACATCTATAATATATGTATATATGATTTTTGATACCTTAAAAAGATGTATATTTAATGCATTTTCGACAATTAAAGTAGGTATATTAATTTAATTTAAGTCACATGTTTAGCTTAAAACAAGTGTAAGTAAAATATCAATTTCACATTTTTAACATTAGGAGGAATAGGTATCATTTGTTGTTAATATTTTATTATATTTCGATCTAATACTTATGTAAACAATTATACATATTATTCAAATGATTTAAAAATATATGTACATAGAAATTCAAGCCCAACATAAAAATAATCCATTCGCTTAAATATTTTAAATTTGACATGTTAACGTTCCTAATAATATAAATATTAATTATTTTTGTACAGCTGTTTTGATAAATTGGCCATAATGATTAATAAGTATGCATTTGTTCATATAATATTCGTTAAATTTATTTTATTTAGGCTTATTTTTTAATTAGGACAATGGCATATTAGTGGCCGGTGGTTTGGGGGATAAACCGCTTTAAATCATAATTTAATTTTTCTATTGAATTGCATATGAAAAATGCTAAAATTATACAATATAAGTGCTCCTTTGAGCGAATTATTTGAAACTGAAAAATTAAATTAAGATTCAAAAATTTTCTACAAAAATCTATGGGTATGTTGATTCTTAGTTTTATGAATCATAATCATATTTTAAAAAGTTGAGAGTGCCCGTTCTATTTTCGAAATTAATATTTGTGTTCCAAAAACAATATATTCAAGTAATTTATTTACGAAATAATCCATATACCTAGAATTATATAGAAATTCAATATTTATTTCATTTCTTGACAACTTCATCGAAGTACGAACAATAATTATATCATAGATTTCTTTAAAATAGAGCTAAATAAAAAAGTTGTAATTATTTACTACTAAAACTTGGAATACAAATTTTCTAAAGAAACTTATGGGGACTTAAAACGCTTTGACATAAGTAATTTAAAAAAAAAAAAATAATAATAATCAAAGAAGATAAAAAGAGAAAGATTTAACGAAAACAATGACATTTTTGAGTAGGTAATCGATTCTTTTTTCTCGTTTATTTTTACGTTTCAACTAAAATTATACTTGAACTTATATACTCGACTTTTGTTTCAGAAAAAAAGATAAACGACGATGTCTTCGATTGACATGCGCGTTTAAATTATTATTATATTATGGCATTAAATTGAATAGGACATCAGTGTCATTGAAATATTTTAGTTATCTGCTTTTGATATATTGTTGCACGAAATATGTAATATTTGAAATAATAAACTATATATATATATATATATATATAATGCAAATAAATTTCTTTGAACAACATCACCAATCATTTCAATGTATAATTCTCATTTTTGCTTGTCTGACCATCGAGAATTGTCGACTAAAATCGGTTAGTTTCAAATAAATGCGTAGTATGATGTAGTGATTTTATTAACGAAGTATAGATGCGACAGTAAACGCTTTTTTGAATTTTATCTCGCAAAATCGAAATCAATTGACATCTGTGCAAGTCGAACAAAGGTTAAAAGTTTGGCTCGTATTATACATAAATTATAAAAATAAAAACGCATTTTAATATACAACAAAACTCGATGTGAATAGCAAGGAGCTATTCGATTTAAAATCGATGTTTGTTTAAAAAGCGATCTGGAAAAGGAAACAATACTACCACTTATTTTTATTAATTAATTAATTTCCTACGAATTAAAAAAAATTTCAAGCAGAAAATTTTGTATATTAATATATTACATTATAATATGTAGAATTCTTGATAGTAAAATAATGAATAATAATTCTTGTACTTATCACACTGATACAAAAATGCAATTTGTATTATTTATGATAGTACCTTATAATTAGAATATAAGATAGCACTAAACTTATAACTGAATCGAATCTTCCATATTCCGGACGGTGATCTATTTTATTATTATAATAGTCTAATATATTAGGTCTATTTTTATGTAAATTAATTTTTCTTTAATATTGCCTTGTATTTAAATCAACATTATAGTAACATGGACATACATGAATGATAAAAATAGATAAGTCATAGCGGACTTAAGTTTATACCGTCCAAATTTTTGTTTTGTTTTTAAAATTTTTAAGAATTTCAACATAATTTTACATGTTGTTCAATCGATTAAATGAAAGTTGTTTTCCTAGAATATACATTATACCCTACGTATGTTAGAATATTTAGAAGTTAATGTTATAGTTTACAGTAAATTAGTTTAGGATAAGTTACGAAACGATAATATGATCATATTATAAAGTATATAGAGATCGAAGGTTAATAGTTCATGACCCGGAAAGTAAAATAGTAATTTATTGAATCTAATCAAGAGAGTTTTACTAAAAATTCATGAATGAAAAGAATTGCTGAAAACTTTGTTCCAAGTCTTCTGACATTATTGGAAGTCCTTTGGACTTATTTGAAACAAAAAGAAAATCACGTTATGATTTATCAATTTATAATTTTTTGGCAGAAAAGTAAGTTCTCCACCCAACATATTTTTAGGATCTATTGTACTTAATGACTTTTTTCTATTTCCATGACTCAAAATTGTGTATAAAGATCGACATATATTAGATAAATAATTAAAATACGACAAAAGAAATGAAAACTATAAATTTAGAACAATTCTGAAGTACTTTAAAAAAATGTAACTCTCATGGGAAGCATTAAATTATATCACAAGAAAGGTATTTTGAAGGTTATAACATCCAAGAAAATGTAGCTTAATTTTTGAACTTAATCAAAATAAAATCAAGGAATTTTTAAACAGACCTCGTTATTACTTATTATTTTATTGCCACTGTAGTACTTACGGTGTAATAATAATAAATTATTTATTTTAAAAATTGTTTTAAATTGTGAATCGTATTTTATTTCTATTTCTTTGATTGATGCATAATAGAATAATTAAATGTGATTGTAATATAATATGTAATACTAAATTTTTTTTATTTACAAAACAAACATAGAAACACAACGATTTTTATTTGTCATTAAATTTCATTTTACATATCGTCTTAATATGAATCATGGTGATATTCATTTAAAATCATAAATTTAGATTACTGCGAGTCTGCGACCATACTTCAACATTACGAATATCAATATGGAATATATTATAAAATAGGCCATTCAGAACTTAAGAAGTATATAATATGAATATATATATTTAATATTTTAATTATATTTATATATAATAAAAATATATTTTTTCATGTGATAACATTTTTCATCTATCATAATTGACGATCATTTCTATACTTTCAGTGAATATGTATTTTTCTATTAATTATTATTCTGAATAATATATTAAAACTAAGTCAAATGTCTTTATACGTTACTACTTAGCAATACGAGGACCATGACTTAAATTACCTTACTTGACTTAACTTTGACTTACCTAGGTGTGAATTCAAAATTCAATATAATATATATTAGGTACTAATACCTAAAACCGAACTAAAGTAGAGTGAAAGAAAAAGTATGTCTAACTTAATTGAATATTTCTAACTGAAATTGTTTATTCGATACCACGAGAAGTTTTAAATAAGAGATCAGTTTTGTAGAATAAAATATAAAATACTTAGTTAATGTTAGATTCGTATGAGATTGGGCATATAAATTTTGAGCTCGATACAACTCTAACATTTAATATTAAAATTTTAAATGTTTTTAAATATTATGTTTCCATTGTATTATTTTCGTATGTATTAAAATTTAAATGCGTATTAAATCGTTCGGATTCATTCGTTTATACAATCAAAAATGTGCTCCTGGCAAAGTTATTCGTAATAATAATAATGCAGACGCGATAATATTGTATAATAATATAAATTAGAAAGTGATCGGAATATTATATTAAATCTATAATACTAAATAATATATTGTACGAGATTATTTCACTCGTGTGCAGATGTAAAAAATGTTGTTTTTGGTGTAACGATAAATATTATAATACGTTTTCAGACTACATGCAAATTACAACTACACAACATGTCATTCGAAAACATGATCATTATGGGAAAAGCGTCTCCGAAACTTACACCTGGAGGTTATCTGAAAAACGACGCAAAGGATATTCGGTCTTCCGTTCTCCAAGATAATGTGAGTGTATTATTTTATCTGAAGTATTTAAATTACTGAATTATTATGATTATGTACTTACACAATTATGCGTAATATAGTTTCATTAATCATTTTTCACCGCCTTCACATCCACATGTATGGAGATAGAAGTAATTAATTAGAAAATTATGCCAGAAGTTTTGTCATGATATTGATTAAACTTAAATGATTTTAAGAGTTTTAAATTAAAATATATTTAATTTAAAATATTCAACTATAGTTCAAATTTAATAATCCAATAATGAGTATAATCTGGTAATAATCGAATTAAAAAAGGCGTGTAGTCGATTCCGGTCGTTCCTTCTTTGTCTTTCGGTCTTCGGAGAAATTAGTATTGGAATGTTTTTGTGTTATATTAAGATTTAAATGCAATTAAATGAAATAAATGCACTCGAAAAAACGATTCTGAGCAAAAATCAGTCAGATATAAAATATATTTTACTGATAATATTTATCATATAAATTTTCTTTCTTTATCAAATGATGTTCAACAGAAAAATATTTTATCATAAAATATATGAAATTCAAATGCATCAAAAATATAGATAACGCTAATTTTACCGTTTTTTGTTGTTATAAATAGTTTTTCTTGTTTCCTTAAAATACAAATTAAGAACATCAAAACATTATCTAATTATAATACCAACAAGACAAAACTCTCTACCAAAAGACGACCAATTTCTGATAATTGGACCATTATTATTGCCCAAAAAATGTCTTCAAACTTTTAAAAACACAAACATCAATCATCAATGTAAAATCATAAAAAAATTGAAAGCGTGACAAAAAATTGGACGTATCGATTTACGAAATTTTTAAAATTGGGTTGAGTTGTATAGGAAATTGATCCTATTAAATTTTAAAACCATAAAACCGATAATTACAAATTATATTAACCTTTATAAAAACTTTAACTGTTTTTAAAAATTTCAAGAATCTACATTTAATCATGAAATCTATGTGAAAGTTCCTAACTGTTTTCTCATACTTAAAATACTTAAATTTATATTAAAAAATAATATTTATGTACCTACGTTCAAAATTGCATTAGTTATATCATCATAGAATAATTAAATTATAGTTTGTCAAAATTATAGTTTCCGCGAATTTTACAGTTTTTCAACCATTTTTTTGGGTTCAAAAATTCTGAAAATGACCTGAACAAAGTACCAATTACACAAAATTCTTTATCGAAGCATATTCTATTCGTGAAAACCGGATCATTATTTGTGTCCGAAATCATGTTTTCACTCATAAAAACAACAAAAACCATTGTATGAACACATCATTTTACTAAAACTAGTAAATAACTACTTTCAATTTCAGTTATGTTAATATTGATTATACTGAATTGGGTGAAGTTTACATCATGCTATCGTCACTTACTAAAATTGTATATCATAATTATTAAATATATATGTATAAAAAAAAAAACAATTTGTGCTCGTATCGTGAGCGAGTAAAAAGTGGCTTGCCACCAAATACTGTTTGCAACTACACTGAATATATTTAAATACCTGTAAAATTAATTTATGTCGTTGAACATTTGCGAAATACAGTCCAATTTTATTAAGTATACAAAGAAAAATTATTTTACTTAATTTTTTAATCAAATACACCGAACCAGTTTTCGTGATCATTTTTAAAAATGATTTTACTTCGTAAATCGATACAGAAATTACTATATTTACGGTTTCGTAATAAATATTGCATTATTTACAACCGCATTTGTATTCTCAGCAAACACATTATATAATCATTTGTTTAGACAGTATGTTGATTTGCTATTTTCCACTTTGATATAATACGCATATTCTATTATAATAATAATTGTAACAATATTGGATATGTCTATATAATATATATTTACAAAGTCTTTCTAAATATCTCACGAATTCGGTCGTATATCCGGCGAACAAATAAAAAGAGCAAGTTACCGAGAAAATCGTATGTCAAATATTATACAGTATGTCGATATGTGTCACGAGGATTTGATATCTATAAAACATAGATGATACCAATGAATCGAAAAATGTCGAATATTTGTGATACACACTGTATACAATTTTGAATTTATCTACGGTGAGATAAATAATATATCGACGAAATCGCGGAAAACAGTACGTAGTTAAACAGTTTCATAATGCTGTCGCCAGAGACGTTGAAATCGCAGAAATAAAGATTTACTTGATACCTGTTCGTATCAAGTCGTTTGTCGCGTGACGGCTCGTTGTTATATTTTCGCAAATATTTCGAATTTCTAATCCCCCTACGACAGAGCAAACAGTATAATATATTTTCCCATAGAATAGCTATTTTAAAGTAAAATACATGATACATGCTTGGGTATACCTAATAATAATTTTTAAAATTTATAATATTTTTCTAAGATATTTGTGTTTAAATTGTTTTTATACCTATTTTATTTTTAATAGTTCGTGTCGTTGGAAATATGAATACTTTACATTCTTAACATTTAAATACAAGTATACTAAGTTTATTTATAAATAATAATAAACGAAGTATAATATTTGTATATAAATCATATAAAAACAATTGACGGTAAATGAATTACAAATATATTATTATTATTATTTTAATAACTTGAAAGAAAATATTATAATATCTCAATCCAGACTGGTTAATAACTAGTTAAAAAGTTAAAGTCCAATTAATTTTAAATAATACAAATTATGAGTTAATTTTTGTCTAAAATACCAAGTTATTTTTTTAATTAATTATTTTTTTTTATAAAGTTGAATAAGTAAAGTTAAATAGAATTCTTTTGTCTCTTATGGAAAATACAATTTTTTTATTTAGGTATTTTTATAATTTAACTTACAACAAATAACGTTGTATACCTTAATAATTTTAAATTTATCAATATTCTATATATTCCTTCAAAAATTACAAAATATTTTTCTAAATTTAATTGAATGTATTAATTAATTAAAAATTAAAATATTAAATTTCTTAATTATATTACTTTTATATTCATTTAATTTTTAAGTTAACTAAGATCAAAAGTGATAGTCAAATTTTATTTAACTCAAATTATAAATAAGTCGGAAACAACTTTATTTGACGAATTAAAAAAATTAATTCCAGTTTGTAAATAATAAATATACTATTAATAATCAGCATACATTTTTTAATATCCTGTTATAACAATAAAACATAATTTGTTTTTCATACTAAGATTATACATTTTTGTATAGTTTAAATTTCCATAAAACACTCATATTTTACATAAAATATGATATTATAACAATTATGAAGATCTGATGTTTGAATTTTACAATGTGGGAAATTTCCATGTATATATGCCAATAATATTAAGTATATTAACCTATTTCAAGAAAATTAAAATGTCATACAATTCAATCGAACATGAAATTTACCAAAATATAAACATTTATATCAAAATATTTTATGATATTTCTGTACTACAACTTATAAAATAAAATCGCTAATCAAAATTAAATATCGGTTTTATTACAATATATTTATATTGTATTTTAGTAAGTTTTTTATTAAAATATTTGGAATAAGTAAGTATCTACTTGAATACCAGAGTATGCTATAAAAAATTTAATATTCGTAATGTATATTTGAATTAAGTATACTTTACGATAATTGCAAATTAATTTAAAACGTTTTTTTAGTAATAAAAAATATTTATAGCTTTAAAACATTTCTGATTTAGCAATATAATTATTTTAATAATTTTATAATATATAAATCCTTGCAACAATTCATTATTATTTTTAACGCAATTAAACTAAACGATTTATGCACAAACATGGATATCAACAAGTTTTCTTTTGGTAGGTATTAACTCTTAACTTAACGAATTACATTTTTTAAAGTTTTTTTTTATGAATTTAAACTAAGCAGGTTTTATAGAAACCTATAGTTTTTTATTAAAAAAAAAAAAAAACATATTTTATATTTAATTTAATATTTAACAACAACAATTTTTATTTTATTATTTTAAATTTGTCTATAAAAAGATATGTAATAACATACATATTTTTTAAAAAAAAATTGTCATTATTTAAATTAAATTAAATTATTTTTAACATTTACAAAATAACTTCATTTCACGAGTTAAAAGAAAAATGTGTAACTTGCACAGCTTTGCTGGATTTGACAGCACCTACCAAACTCACAGTTGTAGAAAACCCTTGATTCAAAAAAAATGTATGTTACATAAATAATTATGTTTAGGTCATCCCAGATCTATGATGTATTAAAACATTTTAATTTGTTTTTTTTTATTATTTTTAATTAAAGCAAACAATATTATAATATTACCTTTATTATTATTTTTTATTTTAAAGGTTTAATAAAAAAAAAAAAAAAAAAAATAATAACTTTTTAGTTTTTGATTTATGTGAAATTTAAAAAGTATATTTTTATGAAAATGTTGATGTGTCAACCTCCTAATTTAATCATGCTAGTAATTGTTATGGATTATTTTCATTTAATAGAAAAATCAAATTTTTTACGACATTTTTTGTAATTATTTAATCTATTATGTATATTATCAATATTCAATATCATGATAAAAAAATTATATGTAAATAATTGTAGCTACATAACCGATATAAATTTCTTAATAAATATTGATATCTGATAACAAAAATAATATATTTTTATATAAATAATAATTCTGATTTAAAATTAAAGAACCCTTAGTTCCTGGCTTACGTCAATATATAAATAATAAATAACCTACTACGCCATTTATCTTATTGCTTAAATAATAATTAAAAATAAAATTGGTATTTTAAATAATAAATAAACACTTTGTAAAATCGAATCTAGAAATACGTTTTACACAATATGTTAAATTTAAGTTTACAATTTTTTTAATAATATGCCCAAGACCCCAATCTCAAAAACTCTTTGGTTCTTTAAAGTTCACATCTGGGCCTGTTATTTATACCCAATTATGTTATAAATTAGATTCTGAGGGAAGCGAGCAATGTATTCGTTTTACAAAGATATTTTATTTATTTAATTTTTTATTATTATTATTATTATTATTGTATTTTGCTGTATGAAAACATTTTGTTGGATAGAAATCATGGTCCAATTACCACGAATAGGGTTTGCTTTCGGTAGCAAATTGTATCTGGTTGGTACTTTATTTGGTTTATTTTTCGAATTTCTTAAAAGTTTTTCTTTGGGAGAAGAAAAACTGCCAAAAAATTACGGATTTTGCTATTGAATGAATTTTTTAAATTCATACCTCCTTGAATTTTGATAGTAGGGACTTGAAATTTATTTTAAATATTTACATTGGTAATTTACACGTGGTAAAATTTTGAAATGGATTATCAGTATTTTTGAATGAAATATCATTGCATTTAAATCTTAAGCATAATAAACCATTAGTTTCTCCGAATACCTAAGGGACAAAGGAGGAACGTCCAAAATCGACTATGCCACTTTTATTTTCGTAAATTTTCATCCGCAGTCTATACGTTTACGATCTAAAACGTTCGCGTATTATCGTCTCAATATAGTATATTAATATAATAATATTAATTATCTTTACAGACGGCGTGTTTTGAGGTGTTGAAAAACTTTTCCTATCTCGTCACTACGCAGTCCATGCAAGTCAAGACCAACATGCTACTGTCCGTTTTGAAAATCGCCGAAGTTGAGATGCTGTTGCCGGCTTCGAACTCGCCGAGCACGTCCGTGTCGCCGAACGCGTTGTGTGTGACGGCCTCGCTGACATTGGTAACGTTTGCGATCACGACGCTGTTTTAAAGAAAATAACAAACGTTATCGATTTTTGTAAATATCGAGAGACAACAAAAAATATCAATAAAATAATTACTACGTGTAAGCTCTAGATCGTAAGTGGTTAGGACTTTATTATTATTATATTATCATTAACGTTTAATTGTTATTATTATGAATTCATTTCGTCTGTCGTGATTTCTCTCTTCTGAACGATATTAATTGCATTTGTTCGGGCGCATACGTAATATTGAGGATAATCGCGTACTTGAATTATACAATATAAAATATTTAAAACCGCAGTGACCGTGAACAGAGTAACACAAGTAAACGTTTATCGTATGGTTTTTAAAAATAATACTATATTCTCCAGATCAAGCAGAGGTTCCTAAACTTTTCACGGGTGCCACCCGTTATAAAAAAATTGTAGATTTTGGCTGTACACCCCAGGTTGTTTCGACTCTTTTTATGTACGTTTAGTTAATAAGCGTTGTTGGATGAGTAATAATTACAATATCTTTTGAAAAAATTTCAATAAAACTCTATACTGTTATTGTAAATGTACAGTGTTAAAAGTAATATGTTAACTACGGTTGGGATTTCAATGCACTAAAGTAGCCTGAAAAATGGCCTTAAAAAAATGTAAAAATGACCGATTTAATTTTAATTTTACCGATTTAAGATTATTAAATAGAAAATTTAGTTATTATAATTATACCACGTTAGTTTTATCGTAGATTCAGCCGTTCGTTATCTAGGTTTTGATATTTTAACGATTGTCTGATAATATACTACGATTTAGTACCAATTTAATAACTTTTTATATTTATATTTATGTTAAAAGTATGTTTGTGAGTAAATTTTAAAATACAATTTTATATTCATATTTTGTATTCAAACACTCCAAAAATGCTCCAAAAACTCTAAAAATGCCCTAAAACATGAAAAAACTGGCTCAAAAATTCAAAATTCAAAATAAATTTTCTTATTCTCATTCAAAAGTACATGTATCCAAACAAACAACACACAGCAACCTTGGAAAAAAATGCGAAATGCATTGAAATCCCAGATCTAATGATAACATTTAATTTTTGTTTCCTTCCTTAAAATACTAAATTCCTAATATTATTTACGACCCACACTTTGGGAACCTCTGCTCTAGACAATACTACCTACAACCCTTAAAATTTGTAGACGATAAATTTCACTAGCAAATTTTTATATTATTGCCTTCATAGCTTCTTATGAAAATATTTGCTTGAGAAGTTTAACCGTTGATAAAATAGTTATGTTTGACTTGGAAGAGTAAATTTTATCGGTGACAACAGGTACAAAAATCAATTATTTAATTGTTGAATGTCACGGTCATTAAATACATCGTCTTTAAACGGTATGAATTATATGTACGCATTGTTTGATATGCCTTTCAAATCGCTCAAATTTTTAATACTAATATTACCATTAAAATAATAAATAGTAATAATACCATTATTTTTAATAGTATCTACTATATAATATAATATTAGTTTGTAGATTAAATACATTATAATATAATGTAGTAAATATGAATAGGTTATTTTAAGAGAGTGTTTCAAATATTAGTAAAAAATAATAAAACCCAATTTTAAAATATTATTTTTCTAATCCAATTTCAAATCGCGTTTCAGAAAAATAAACCTAAACAGAAATAATTGTGTGAAAGTTTTATCATTAAACTCTCAACTTGTAGCAAGATGTATGCGTGATACGGCATGGTCTCTAGTGGAATAAAAATTGTTTATAATTATAAATGAAAATACATCGACAAAATTCCTCATTGTAGTAAATAAGTGTTATTATATGTAACTACATGAGTTTATATTACATAATAAATTTTAAAAAAAAATAGGTACCCATACTATAATTATAAAATTACTTTCAAGCTGTTTCAAGTATATATAAAACAATTCTTTTTTTATTTCAATTATAATCAATAAGGGTCGTTGATCGTTTTAACTTTTTTTCATAATAAATAATGACTGTGCGTTTATGTAATATCAAAGTGTCGTAAATATTAACTTAGGTTTTATTGAAGTGGAACAATGTACTAATCCGTCCCATACTGCGAAAAAATTGAAAGAATATTCAGAATTTTTTGCAGTTTTCGACATTTCATAATTTTCTATATATTATTATGCTATCGTAAAATTGGATTTTTTAGAATTCCATCGCCACCCAATATTGTCAAAAAAACAAAAACACTAGACAAATATTCCGAAATCAGATATTTTTTTATGAACATTTCACATAACATATACGATCAAAAGCGAGTAGGAACACATCGATGGTCAGGCGGTCAAAAAGTTTTAGGTAAAATTTGACTCATAATCCAATTCTAAGTTTTCCAAGTCTATTGGTAGATCCGTGTTTATCTAGTATTTTCTATTCTGATAACGATTAAAAATCGTTGATAATTCAATTTCATAATTCAAGTGCAAATCAACAATATTATTTTATGTGCACAGAAATAACATATATTATATTTAACGACCTAAAAATAGTATATTTAGTTATCTGCGAAAACTACAATTTAGATCGTCGAAAAATAAAAAATAACACACTATAACACAATTTTATTAGATTTTTTTTGAAAAAATTTTAAACTGCTCGGCTGTAAAATGTGATGTTTACGACATAACAATAAGTACACTCACTTGCATACAACATAAAACTTTTAGTCTGTTAGCTGATAACGTATAATTATAATAGTGCTGTTGTGTTTATTATGTAACTGGATTTTGATGTTTTGCTCATTTTTCACTTATAAAAACGCATGTTCGTAATGTGCGTGTAAATGATTGATGTCGTCGCTAAAACAATCGATTTTCGAAAACTAATGCGATAATAATAATAAATTATTTCTACCAGATCTTTTTCGGTACGAATTCGTTCGTTGAATAGCAATAGTAATTTTCTGGTTCGTATGGTATTACATTGTATTTCGCGTGAAATTCAATTCAACCGGACGACGTTTTACTAAATTAATATAATATTACCTACCCGTTTTATGTGTAGTGATATATTATTTATACTACGCCTAAATTACTACCTATGTACCCAATACCTTTAACACGGTACACCGACCGTTGTCTAAACAATATTAACACGTTAAATTTGTCGGAAATTTCGCAATAATTATATGAATTATTTAATATAACACGTTTCCCGCCCGCCATTTCAGAAATAATATTATTTCATACACTTTCCAAACCGTTTGTTATCAATATTTAAGTGCATCGGTAAAACGTGAGCACGAAGACACTGTTTAATACGATTAAGTCGTGTATTTAAATTTAATTTAACAATATCAATATACACCTACTGTGTCTCCCTCGAGAGTTTTTACGCATTCTTTAAAATCATAAATCATATTGTTGTATTGATGTTATAATAACTAAAAACAGTTTATAACTAAAACTTAATTTTTAAATATTTAAAAAAGTAAATCATTATATGATTTATTCAAAACCAACTTAACTTGGACTTCTAAACCCGTTAATTTCTTGATTTAATAAACCCTACCAAGAAAACTTATAATATTCCAATAATATCGATTGTACTAAATATTTTATTGAACAACAACTAGTCTGTGTATTTCGTACAAAATCATAATGATCTATTAACGTATTCTCTTAGAGACAACTCATAATGAAACATTATTTTACTATTTCAGTAGGTACCAAAGGAATTATATGCTCTGGTTATTATTATTATTATTATTATAAGTACGTTTTTGTCTAATTTTATTTTTGTGTATTAAAAAAAAAAGTTTCGTGTTAGTTCTGGAACAATTTCAATTTTTAAAAACATATAAAAAAAATCGTACAAACTAGACAATCTTATACATTATATTGATCTACACGATGTAAGGTTCGTATAGTTTATATAGATTATCAAATTAATAATCCGGATAGTAAATGTTTAGTTAGAAATTATCTAGATGAGATATAAAGTTTGTTATAAATTACTTCATAGAAATTATTATCTTTATACCTTAAACTAAATATAGGTTATTATTATATAAATAAATTAAAATTTTTCAGTCACAAACAGCACGCCGTTGAATGTCGTTCAATCATTTTGTTCGAGCAATCAATATTCTCTATAACGAACTAAATAAAATTTTGACGGGCTACAGAGTAATTTATATGATTCCTAATAAACCGTATAAATAAATGAAATAAATGCGTTTGAAAAATACGCGATGTTTTTTTACTTTCTTAGGAAATCTCGCGGTTAGGTTATAATTCGAAACGTACGGTTATAATATTATGTTATACCAACGACGAAATTCTATACCGAATACGGTAGTGGAAGTGCTGTTGTACCTATTATTATTATCATTATTAATACATTATTACGGTAATTATTGGCAAGCGCAATGGTATTATATTACATCTATGTGTGACGGCGTAATGGGTGCGCAATTTGTGTAGCACGACGGTATGTCGTTTAAAACATATTGCAGACACCGTTCCGTGAAAGTCGACGCGCGCGTTTCGACGGATTTCCGTGATAATAATAATAATAATAATAATAATAATAATATTATAATAACCCGTGCTCGAGACTTAGAGCAATTAAAAAACTATAAAATTTCCAATACAAATCTTGATAAAAATATTAAAAATATATTTTAAAATTAATTTGTTTCGACTATAATTCTTAATTAAAAAAAAAAAAAAAAAAAACACTTTCGAGTTAAACATTTTCGCTTACTCGTAATATACAAATTATAAATATATCATTTCACTTATAATAATTAGTAATTAATTAATAGGATAACAGTTATGACAAAAATAGCACAACAAATACAAAGCCATAAAATACACACTAAAAAACGTTTTTAACCGGATTACTTTAAGCATACGTACAACGAATTTATATGAATCGTTTAATGCAATGTCACTCAATATTTTCGCTTTTATTTCATTCAGAACTTTTCAATCCCGTTCGGCGAATATGTAATATTAGGAAAACTATATATAAACAAAAATACCTGTGTTTGATAGCAATTATTTTATTTCATCATTACATTTTTTATAATATAATGATAAACTGATATGTATGTGAGTTTAAAATTGACTTCAAATATTTAGATGTATTTTTTTGTCTGAGTTTTTGTGATAAACGCAAATTGTTTAAAAAACAAAATACTTATTTATATTAACGTTTATACTATTGGTAATTTTTTAGTTCTTTTAGCTGAAACAATTGGGCTTAAATTTCTGAATTTTTTTTTATCCGTGAAACTATCTGTTATATAATATATCAGAGTAGTCAAATGTTATCTAACATATTATTCTCAAACAAATTATATTAACTTCTTTTATCAACTATTGATACGAGTATTCTGGAATATAACGTATACCGAATGATCAGAATATTGTGTTATAAAAAAAATATAGATAACATTGAAAACATGTGTAATACCCACCAATTTTGTAACCAAAAAATTATAATCATCCTGTATACTGTTGTGAGTAAATTTTTCTTATTTAAATAATATTAGATAATTATAATATAAAATAAAAATTCTGGGTCCGAAATGACTAAACCATTATAAGAGTAATGTGTCATAACTTTTGAACACTCTGTATGTAGTATTTTTATATACATTTATGGATATATTCTATTGATATTTTATTGTAGCATTATCTGGTTGGGCTGTTTTCTCAAGTGTATCATAATGAATTTAGTATTTTATAATTTTATAAGCTAATAATTGTTATCCATATAGGTACCAAAGGTATATTATGTAAAATGTAAATAAAATATTTTGTAAATCATATTTTGAAACACTCTCTTAATTAAAATCACTGCAAGCTAGACAATGTAATATAGTGAGCATAATCAGAATTTATTTATATTTTTGTGAGTTTGTTAATATAACAAAAACAAAATACAAGATATAAATAAGCACTCTTCTAACCTAAATATTAATTATTAATAAGTGTAGTTTTAAGTGTTCGTTAGAGTTTTACATGACGGAGTGTAGGCATAATACAGTTAGTTAAAACACGTTATTGATTAGTAATAACAATAATAATATGTTAGCAATCCAATCATTATGATAAACACGTACTTACAAGACTAAACAGAATCCATACAAATCGTGCGTAAAGCTGAGCTCATTTTGTAATTATATAAGAAAATAATAAGTACGTAAGTTATAAGCAATATTTTTAATTTTTAATTTATATTCAGGATGTCCCACCGCTTGTTTGTCCTTTTAATAACTATATTACTAACTGTATTTCATTTAGCTATTTCATATTTTTTGAAACATGTCTCTTGTAAATTATTTACTCGTAAAGGAAATTAGAATCGTATTCATTTGATTGAATATTTTTATGTTCATTTATTTAGTAAAAAAAATAAAAGTTATGTTAAAAAATCTGGATAAAAAACAGTGGGACATCCTGTATAATAAATATAGTTCGAAGGCCTACCTAAACATATAATTGTTTAATTATGTATTAATTCTATTAAACAAATGTAAAATAAATATCATTATGTTAGGTTATATATAACACAATCGATGTGGCGGATGAACTAATAGTGCGTGGATACCTTAATAACATTTTTATGAAAAAAATTAATAAATAATGGTAAAAACTAAGTTATATCTATAATAATATTTTTTCGTTCATAAAATTGAAAACTATACTTAAACTTAAGGATATTATTCACACTACTGTTATTTAACCAAATTTTGCATTTGTTTTGTATTTTTTGTAAAGACGAGTAACGTTCTTCAGAAATTTGTCTGTATGTGCATAATTTCTATACTTGGAATACCTTGTATAAATAGAATCAACAACGATCTCTTCATTTTTTTACTGAAATTACACCTAAGATGCTATTATAATATACAAAGAGGTTGAAGTATTATGTAAGAAAAATCAAAGAGATAATATTCAAAATGAAACAATATTTCTTTTTTAAATTCTGATAGATAAGTTTAAGTTATGTTTGGTTAGATAAGGTTACAATTTTCAATTCAATTAAATTAATATAAAAATATCATTAACTTGACTAATATTGATTGTTAGTAATTAATTAGTCTAATAATTGTTTTTTTTTTTTTTTTTTTTTTTTTTTAACAACTGCTTAAAAGAATATATTTTGTTTATAATAAATGAGACGTAGATAAACAATCAATGCAATGATAACTGATAACGGTGTTGTATTTTATCATAATATTATCATTTTATACATATCATAACAATTTAATTTGGAATTAATGTGCCTACTATATCCATATCAAAAAAACAAAGTGATACATAATCGATTTTCATTATGCACGTTCTGAATTATGACTGCAGTTTATTGTTATAATTTAGGTACAATCTATTATAATACGGATTTAATTAATTAGACACTTTCTGTCACTAATCAATAAGGTAGGTAGACCTTATTTTATAACCGTACAGGAACAAAAGGGACGAGCTTGGTAATTACCTTAAAATTAAAGTTTTCGTGAATTAATTGGATTTTACAATTTTATAGAAATATTGTACAATTAAGTATGATGAGTATTAATATATTTATTTATTTATTTGCTATAATACGCATGAGCTATTTCATATGATACACATAAATTAAATTATAATTATCCATATGACAGTTCATTCGATTATTTTTTGTTTTTTCAATCTGAAATCACAATTGAAATTTTAGTTATATACATTTCGTCATTTTAATATCCGCGAGTATCTGTTAATAACATTATTTTATAGTTCGTTAAAAAAAAAATTACGAAAATATATATCCCAATAGTTGGCGGCAAACAATTATGATTATTTATCGTACATTCGTAAACAACTACCTATAATATATTATTATTGGGTTATACCTACATATTTAATTAATTATTATAGGTTCCTAAGACACAAATTTTGATAGGTATATAAGTGCGAAATAATAATATTATAATTTCATGACAAGACACTAAGAACGGATAAAGAATAGTTGTTATTTTCTAAATAATTATACGAGTATTTATCACGATAAACAATAAAATTATAAATTGCCGTTTAATTAGAAAATATCCAATAAAATTCGATCTTTTAACAATAGATATTATTTAATATTTTATTATTCGATTCGCAAAACAAAATCAACCGAACATTTGAATGGTGAATTTATTTTGGTACGAAATAACAAAATGTATAAATACCTACTTATGTATATGTATTACCTACTCAATAAATAACGAAAAGAAGAAATTGATGAGGTTTTTTAATCGGAAAAAAGTTACTCACCTTCGTACACTTTAATTGGTCCTTCTTTATAATAATAATATAATGCGTATATTATTATGTTACATAGACACGCGGTTATTGTCGTCGTCATTATTATATACTATGGAGAGGTCATTAAAACTGGTGTAATACGCGATATTTACTTCCTGGGACACGAAATGTCATTGATTCGTAATCATTATTTACACATTTTTTTTCGAACTCAAATACTTTGGTTTTGTCGTTAAAATATTAGTATTTTATTATTATTATTATTCAATTCTATATAATAATATGTTTTTACTAATTTATTAAATTAAAAAATATGTATTTAATGATAAACAACTAAAATACATATTAATTTAGTTAAAAAATATTTTTGATGCGGGTGGTATACATTTTAAAATTATATTCGTATACAATATATTGTAAAAGTAATTTTTCGTTAACTACAGAGACTAGATACCAATATTGGATTATGTACCTATTTGATAATATTATAAATTAATTTAATCGAAATTTAACTATTTTAAAATAAATTCTTTATTTATTAGAATAAGTCATTATGGAAACAAATACAATTACACTTTCAAGCACTTTTAATGTCAAAACTAACATCAAATCAACCATAAATTTTTAACTCGTTCATTTCACTTGTTAATTTTGATAAAAAAATATTATCAATTCGACGCCTATAATAATATTATATTCTTTGCATTACCTAGTCTATACACCTATCATTGTTATGACGTTTTGAAGCTCGTCCTCGAAACGAGATGATTGAATAAAATTATACAAAAACTTATCGGCTAAATTTTATTTTTGCTCATCAAAACAAACATGTTAATTTCTAAGTCAATAGTATTGATATAGATTAGGTTACACAATATTATTTATTTTCATCCGCCACACGATTATTAGCTAATATTGTTATTAAATTGTGTACAATAGAATATTATTATTTGGAAATATATTTAGTTATAGTATAACAATAATACGTGTCGTATTATAGTATTAACTATTAATATAAAAATAAACGATATTAAAAACGATATTTTACATAAATATACGTAAAAAAAGGGATAATCAATATAGAATAGAATAAACAAATAGCATATCATTATTTATTGTTTGTCGTCTGTGTATATCTATTATAGGTAAATTGGACGTAAACAAGTCAACGAAACATATCTGTAAAAATAAAATCAATATTTACTGAAAGGTATAATATATTTTAGTTTGTATTTTAAATTTTTACGTTTAACCGAACAGACGTATTAAAACGAAATATATTCAATTTTTCTACGAAAATATTTATTATTCGTACGTCTACAGCATTATATTATAATAATAATAATATATATATATATAGACTAAACTGTAATAATTTTTAAATTCTCAAACGAACACATATCAGAATGTATGATGTGATATATATATATATAGAAAATTAATAGAAATAAAGTACCTAATATTTTTGTTCGAAAAAGGAATAAAAAAAATAATATAATCATAACAATTATTGTACTAATGTCATATTATGGATTGAAATTAAGTCATGGTTAACTCTATCTATACCTAATACAATATAACGATTAAGCATGATGATATTATAGTGTATTTTATTCTCTTGTCTCAAACAAGTTTTCTAAAATAATTATAATAGTTATTTTAACTAAAATGTTATTATTGTTATTTTAACATGATGTAACAGACATATCACTTGTTAACGTAAGAGGGTAAAAGGTTATGTGTGTTTTTTTTTTTCATATATATATATTTAGACAAAAATTTACCTTATATTATGTTAGATAATATTATAATATATTTATTATAGAGAGAAAATGTTATAGTCATAGATACGTTGTATATTGTCGTTTTGTTTATGTTAAACCGTAATTTTACGTATTTGTTTAGCAAATTGTTTTATAATATTGTGTAATTACTATTTACTATCGATTGATATTGTAAAACTAAATAATAATAATATTAAATATATATATTTATGTCGATTCTGCTATTTTACAACTACGATGAACGGACGAGAATAATTTCGTCATTTTGTAGAAATTATTTTTTAACGAGTTCAAATTACATATTATCTTTTATTCAAAATGGGATTTACTGAATAGGTATTTATATTTTACAAAAACGTTTTATAAGGTCTGAGTACATACGTGTTAAATACATTTATTATACTATCGTACTCCATTGAATTGTTCAAATCCAAAGTGCTCGAATAAATTGCTTAAAATAGAAATATTAAAAGTAAAAAAAAATTAAAAACATATTTTATTTAAAAACGATTTGTTATGATTGTTATATAAAAAGAAGAAATGATTATATGTGTTTTATTTAGTGAAAACTATACTCTATTGCGATGTAATAGATAATATTCATAATATGATATTTGACTATCTGTAAATAGAGCTAATTTTAATCACGGAGAAAAAAATGTAATGTTATAAGTTGTAAAATATTGTGATTTTATAGACTTTCTCCCATCCTTATATTATTATTGTTGTCCCAATTTATTAGTCCGATAATCGATGTTTTGTCATTTAGAATAAACGTAAATCGTTTGAATGTTTTATTATTGTTTAAATCTTAGGGATGTTATTATTAAATACATGTAAGAAAATTATAATAATAATATAAGTACACGTATTGTTGAAAAAAAAAGTATACTATTAAAATATGTCTGGCGTTGTCTTTATTTGAAATAAACTGGTATAAATGTCCTGGCTAGGATTTCGTTTACCTATACTATTCGTCCCAAAAACAATTTATCTATGCTCAAATAATATAAAATAATAAAATAAAATCCAATTTTCAAACGTCAATAAATGTATAATAATATGTTCAATAACAATAGAATATTTTTTTCGTATAAGTTATATTTTTCAATTTAATGTTTTTCTCTTGAAATAAAATCCTAGTTCTAAATATTATTATATGCAACCGATATCCTATGCTAAACTAATATTCACATACAACAGGTTTACCGGAACTGTGATTTGTGTGTTACGATGATTTTGTCTATACTGAAATAATGTATTTATTTTAATTTTGCAAGAATATTAATTATTGTCACGACTAAGGTGGTCGATCACATCCAGTCGGGAGTAGACGAAGTCATAGACGTAACTAGGGTTCTTTAGTAAGAATGGATACTATATTTAATAACCACACGGTCATATAAAACTAAAAATAGCGAAATATTTTAATAAGAGCTAAACATGGTTAAGATTGGGCTAAATTCCATGAAAATTTATATTTTATAACCCATCAACTCATACTCATACTCGTATTTGCTAACTTTTATCTGATATAATTATTCGAAGGTATTATTATTCACTATATATTACAAATTGAATTATGAAATTATGAAATCGATCTAACAGCAATTTACTAAATTTTTCTTTGTATTGCTTTGTTGAAAATGTTTTTTAGGTAATATAAATCATAAATAAACTTTGACTTAAGTTTTTTAATAAAAGAATCCAAATTAAAAATATAACTATTCATATTTTAGAGACATAAAATGGATAAATATCCATGGGAATTAAAATAAAATATATAGGTACCTACTAGTTAAAAATTCTTTATATTCGATTTTATCGAGTTTATATGTAGTAGGTATAATGTGTACAATGTGAATTTTCACAATATAAAATAATAATAATAATTTCCAAAGATAAAATAATTATTTTTAATTCTTCAATTTGGAGCAAAAAAAAAAAAAAAAAAAAAATGTAAGTAAAATATTGTTTGTTATTTATGAATAAAAAAAGAAAAGAAAAATTAAAATCTTTAAGTAATAGATAAATATTATAATAAGTAATTATTAAAGATTAAAAATTAGAAAGTTGGGAGTATACTGAGCTTAATATTATCTGAAAGGTTGAGAGGATCATTTAAAAAGGGTGTTCCGAAATAGACCAGTTTTGCAAATTTTCAAACACTGCTGAATAAATAAATAATACTTGAATCTCGATTCACATTTATTAAAGTTTAATAAATAATAATTTATTTAATTATTTAATAATTAAACGGACTTCATATATGGTCTCTCGGTCCAGTTATCTTTAGTGTTTTCCAGGCAGAATGAAAAAAAAAACGTTTAATTTAGGGATTTTGATGATTAGATTGCTTAGCACGGACTTAATGAAAGTGGGAGCATTTTTTTTTTTATATCTTTGTAATTTGTGGATGTAAACATAATAACTATAACATATAATTTTAAAAATAAGTACTAGTGATAGTTGTTGAAAGAATTGTCTACATTACGCAGACAGATTGACCGGCCATCTTTACATTACATGTTTTAACAGAAACAATCCTCACATTAATATATTTTTTTATTCAAACCAAATCAATGACAATATATATTTAGGTAAATTGTGTATTTTTGGATATTGTATAAAGAAAGAAGATGTCAGGGCCAATAAGATATTTTATGGAAATCAATGCAGGTGGTAAACAGGTAGAGATCGAAACCGAAAAGAGATGGATTGATGAAATATAAAGAGAGATATGAAGATAGCTGATCTATATGGTCAAGAGGTATAAGAGATCTAAATCTATGAAAATGTAAAACAAGAATGGCCACCCCTAATATCTAGTTGGGAAAAAGAAGAAAAAGAGGAGTTACAAATGATTTTAAGTATTTGTAAATAATTTGATAAAATTAAAATATAAATGTTATAGTTGGTGAGCTAAATTAACAGTCTTGCACTATAATATCAAATTTATGTAAACCAAACCATCAACGGTAATATTTTTAGCTAATTAATCGATAAATGATTTCAAATCAGTTTTCGGAATCTGCTCTGAATCAAAATTTTATACTATTTGACGATAAATTGACAACTGCACATTATCAGATTCAAACCAAATTCTAATATATTTTTTTAATATAATAATTTGTTTTATCGTTATTTTAATAACGATTTGTCATTTTTATTATATTATTGAAAAAAAAATAGATAACAACCCTTTGTAACAATACCAATTGGGTCATGTGTATAAATTAGGGTGGTTATATATAGATCTTTAAGTTAAAAGTTTATTTTTTAATTAATGACTCTAAGTATGATACTATTTATTTATTAAAAAATTTGTTTTTTATCCTACATTACAATAAATTAATTAGATCATATTATATTTTCTTCTTCTTCTTCTTCTTCTTCTTCTTCTTCTTCTTCTTCTTATTATTATTATTAAAATCATCATTACCACCAATATAACTGATATAAGCTATTATATTATATTATTATATAAATTTACCTATTTATTGTTTATGAGGATATAAAGTTTGAATAACATGACAGTCGTTATAATGATATAATTATTAATTAAAACGTTGATAATTTACAAGAACAACTGACCTTCCTTAAGTTTAAAGATAATCTTATTCATACATAAATAATAATAAATATTTACAATTATGATTAGATACAAAATGTAAATTAATAATTTATGATTTACGTATAATATAAACACGATCTGAATATTTTCATTGATTTATAAATTACTATAACAATAAATAGTTATACAAAAACGTGATTTTTTTTTTCGATCATAAATGTTTTTTTAACCCCGAATAAGCATTCAGAATAATATTATATTATAAGTACGAGTATTAAATAATTTATTATCAGATACTAATTATTAACTATATGTGTTTTGGATACTTATAAAGAGTAATTTTTTTCACTAAAAAACAAAAACTAGTTTTCAAATTGAATGGTATACATTATAGGTTTGTATATTATCATATATTGTTAATTTTTAAAAACATCCAAAAGAAGAAAATCGGTTTACTGAAGTCTACGGTAAACGACTGAAATAAAAACTAAATACCATTTTGAAAGAAATTCACGAACTGATAATACTTAAATGAAATTTGATAATTATAATAACAACGACCTAATAAAAAATACTATAATATTATAATAATGTTATTTGAATAATACATTTACAATATTATCATTCGAGTTTCATTAAAAATAAAAATAGGTACATTATATTACTTTTTAATATATTATATATTTATTATCATGCAAATATAAGGTAAAAGCTTTTTTTTTTTTTATTTAAAATAGTGTAAAATAATATATTTTTTGCACATTACTTATATAAAAAAAAATACAACTTTAAAATAGGTACTGTATTATTCCGTAAAAAACACGCTCTTGCAAGCATGGAATAATTTATAAACTTATACAGTTATTATATGAATGATTAAACAAATACAAATTAGAAACAATAAATAATTGTATACCTAAAAAAGATAATTAGTTAGTATTATTTACAATTACAATTATGTTGTACCGTATTTAAGTATATAGTAATTATATATACCTACTGTATTTCCTCGTATCGCGATATAAATTAAAATTAATTAAGTATTAATGGGTGTACCTAACATTTGAAAAACGCAAAATGACAAAATCACTCCACGAACATCATTCGTGCCATTATATTTTTTTGAATATTAAATTAGTTCACAAAAGCGTTCGGAATTGTCGAAACGTTGATGTTATTTTTGACAATAAATTTTACAGAATAATATTGTACGTATTAATGTGTACACTGCTTACGTATAATTACCGTCCTAATCAATGTTGGTTTTAAGCTGAACTATATCCATATATATATATATAATATATATATTTATTATGACCATCTAGATAAAAATATTATAATTACGTAATAATTTGTATTGGTAATTATAATAACAACATTCAAATATAAGCCCAGGAAATTTAAATAAATAAATAACAAAAGAAGGATAGCCTGAATTTCTATTATTATCGAATGACGAATTAAAAATTGTATCGATTCTATTTCTTTACTCGCATTTATTTTATTTATTGACTTTGGTCAATTGATCTGTTGTCAGTTATCCTTATCTCGTTGATATTGGGTCAAAGGGTTAGTCCTGGAATATCTGATATAATGTGTATTATCGGTATGTTATGATAATAAAAAAATTCGCCAATGGGTCGTTAACAATATTCGTTCGTTTCGATCATTCAAAAAGCGTAAAATAATACCTAATAATAATAATAATAATAATAAAAACCTACGTTAAATTGCAATATTATTATTTTTTTATTTTACAACGGTAATATTTTTCGCATTTTTATTACTATTATTAAAATTAGGCACATACATCATTTTTATCGGCAAGAGATTATATTCGTTCGCGATAATGATTTTTCCTTTTTTTTTTTCTTTTTTTTTTATCTGTCACGCTATGTACAAACGCACGCACATGCCAATTTTCCCATTCAAATATTATAGGTACCTATCTACCGTATAAATAATTCTATTATTACAATTATTGTTATTCGAAACTATCGACTATATCTGCAGTATAAACATACTTATAATTTAATTTCGCCGTTTTTTGTTTGTTTGTTGCAACTTTGTAGAAAAATTAATGGTTTTTTTTATTTTCATTGTAAACGCTCGAAATGATTTCGGATTACGAAATATTATATTCTGTACGATATTTTTTATAGCACATGTAAAGTATTATCATATTAAAATATCGCAATAATAGAGATAGGTAGTCGAAAAAAGTTTCACGTCTGGCAACCAATGCGCCCTTTTGAATTAAGATTCAGATATCCATGATGGGAATATCATGGGTATACCCATGATGTTCCTCCCTCCACCCCCAAAAAAGACCTTGATAACGTTTATCAATATGACCGCCAGATTGTTATGATGCGATTCTTCATTTTTCTATATAATATAGTGAATTTGTATATTTAATATTTATATGTCATATTTATAGTATATTAATAATTCGTATTTTGTTTTATATTTACATATATTGTTAGTGATTATTAGTCAGAGGAAAATTCGCTTTTAATAGTATATTTTACATTATCATTTAGGTTCGTAATACCAGAAATATTTGTAATTTTTATTTAAATTTTTTGAATATTATTTCGAATTTTTGAGACATTTTACTAAATATCATGGAATCTGTTATGGTATAGCTAAAATTATGTTAGAAACTATTTTGCTCATCAAAAATTACCTTTCAAACAGTATACCTATATATATATAAGAATTTTATTTTGTCCCAAACGGACGCTAAAAATTTTCCAAAACAACTTTGCATAGCCAGAGAGTCGTTTACCAACAACGTAATTTAAACAGGTTCCGAAAAGTATTATAGTGGATTTATAACTGTTTAAGTAATAGGTGTAATTATTTTGGTGTTTAAATAATTTTTTGCTTTTTTTAGGGATAACTGAAAGATAGATTTTAAACATTAGATACAAGAATAATGAGAAACAAAATAATGTACAATAATATTCCAGTTTAATATTCAAAGTTTAATAATATCCATACATTTTAATTACAGAGTTCGGAAATAACTATTGACTAGTGCGAAGGCGGAAAATAGAAAGTTATTCGATACATATTTTCCCCCTCAGAGAGTGTGTCACTGGGTGATGTATATGTATTGTTTTCATTCGCACTGAAATGCGATACGATTAAATATCTAGTTTTATAAATATTTTTATCGCAAAAATATTATTTTTGTGAACGTACTATCGTACTAACGTATTATCGATTAGACATAATACGAGAACATATCACGTTGATAAATATCAGTTAAAAAACAAAAACAATTATGTTAGAATATTGAATAAAAATTTACCTCAAAATACTTAAGTTTCGATAAATCTCTTATTCTTGGTCTTATACTTCCACAGTCTGCATCCTAAACTTTCATAGAACTCGATCTCTTGCGTCTGGCCCATTATCACCAAACTATCTATTCTATATAACCACCCATTTTTCGGCCTTCCTCTTCCCGTATCTGCACTTTCTATGTCCATATCGATAACAGCTATCGCTGCCTCTGATTCATCTCTCTACATAACATGCCCAAACAGTCTATGCCTGTATTCTCTCTCATTTTCCCTACAATTGATGAAACTTCTACACTTTCCTTATGTATTCATAATGTAGGTATAGATAAATTTACGTTTATTTAAAGGCATTTAAAAAAAATAATTATTAACAAATAGAATGTTTGAACAACATAAAATTATAAGATTTTATTCATTTTATTACGTAAATCAGTATAATAATTTAAAATTTCCACTTTTAAAAGTGGAACAATGTATGTACAAAAAAAAAATATATATATATATATAAATAAATAAATTGTATATACAAAAACCGTTATAGTATTATAATATAAATCTGCTTAATGACTAACAAAGTTTTTTTTTTTTTTTTTACAATAAATTACTACAATAATTCATTAAAATCAACATGTATTATTATTTAATATTATGTACAACTGTATTCTATTATATACAGATTTTTATATTATATAGGAGACAAAAATCTTAACTATTTACACATTTCATTGGGCGTCTATCATATAGATAATTGTACGTCGTTTATTAAATCTTTCCGCAGTAGTTTGTAATTTAAGTTTAAAACTCGATCGATTATCGAATATCGATTTTAATATTATAATTTATAAGTCAAAAATGTGAAACGTCAAAAGAAACTAAATAAAATATTTATACAGAATTTCATTTAGTACTTATTGTTATACACTCGAGTTCAATCCGATTTGTTTTTTACACCAAGGGCGTATTTTAGAGGGAGCCGAAGCGATTCGGGAGGGACAGAATTTTCAGTATTTAATATAATCAATAATATATAACATAATTTTAAATAAAATTTGAAAAAAATAAATATTCGTATATACGAAAAGTCGAAAACACATAAATTTTATAATAAGTACCTATATATCATTTCAAATACCTATAGTGCAATACTAAGTTATTTTAGATTTTATACTTCAAAATATAATGTATTATCATTCAAATAATGTTAAATACTTATGTATTTTTTAAATATTTTTTTTCAACATATTATTTAGCGATATTACTTCGAATAAGTAAATATTTCCCGAACTCTAATGGAACTATTAAAGGTGAAAACTTATGAAACCTAAGTGAATAACCCATAGTTTGAAATATATTAACAGGACATAAGTTTGGTTTGAAATTTTTTATTGATAAGTTCGATTTCTGAACAGAACTAAACACCCCCCATGGAATTTTTACTTATAATATATTTTGTTTAAAAATCGCCCCTCTCCTCCACCTCATAAAACAAGAACGTCCTTGTACTACATGAGTCACGCGTGTTTAACACGTAAATTTATTATTTTATAAAAAAACCGCGAGAGAATATTGTCGATATTCATTTATTATGCATTTTATACATATAAAATGCAAAATTACACGATATTTTTATTATTATTATTATAATTTTACACAACAGAACGCGGAGGAAGTGACGTCATTATCGGAAGGATGATGATTAATCGGTTTTAACGTGCGGTCTAAGGTCGACGGACTCTGCGATGGATTCGTCCGATAGTAATAAAAAAAAAAAAATTTCGTAGGTATATGAAAAAAAAAAATAATAATAAATATATTATTATTATTATTATAACTTAAACGAAGTATATCGACTCGAGGAAACCGGTTCCCGGAAACGGAAATGAATTTTAGCGGCTTTCGGCGGTACACGATGACGTCGGAGAGATTATATAAAACATGGCGATCGACCGTGGAGATTGTATATCATAAAATTTATTGTGACGACATTCGAGGCTGGTGGACGATTGTGGCAGCCCGGGAAAGAAACAAATTTCCGACTAATCGTACAAGACGACGGACTAAATGAAAACAATATCGTGTATAGATATATTTTTAAAACGATTTTCCTCCGCGAGGTTAAAGGTATTATCGGCTAAAGGATGAACAAAATTATGAATCGCTAAACGCTTTTATAATTACGTCATATCCGATTTCCGCAGAGAATTTGCACCAGATATGAAACTTAATTAATATACCATCATGTCCAGGCGCTTCCAAATAATCGATAAAGTCATTATTATTTGAACATCGTCATTGGAGTTGTCTTATTTTTGATGAATAATCTTGCACACTGGGAATCGGTCAGGTCGGTAACATCTAACCTATACTCTATGGTTGTTACCACTATATTACCGTAAAATATTATTAAACCGCCGTGCCTAATTAAAGATGAACGTCAAAATGACGGTTTCTACTCACACTCTGGCGTGAGGACGTTACTTGTATTTGCGGTTATTTTAAAGCACCCTCGAATTCACGAACTTGAATTTGGTATCTCTATGAGGTTAGGTTAACACGACGGTTAACAAAGCGTGAAAAAATGAACGCAATTACACATATTATTCTATAGTGTGCGAAAACCTTTGTGTCAAAATAATTACAACGAATAACGATTATTTAACGGTTAACATTAATAATAATAATAATAATAGTGATAACGGTAATGTAGGTAATTATCATAACGATAAGGCGATAATATGCGATCATCGGCCTCTAGCGCGATCTTGCGAATACTCGAAATCGACGACCACAGACGACGTAGGAACGATGTGCAACGGCAAGTACAGGTTTTCCGGGTGCATTTTGCCGGACAGATACGTCGGTTTGCACCGGACGATCAGTTCGCTGGACTCGACGCCTCCGTCGTCTTCGTCAAAGTCGCGGTCTGTGCCGCCTTCGAAGTCGAAGTCACCGGCGACGGGCCCGTTCTTCTTTTGGATCTGTTGCTGCTGCTGTTGTTGTTGGTCTTTGGCGAACCGTCTTATGGTAAGTCCGACCAGAAAGAAGCCGCCCGCGGCCGTGACCACGATCACGGTCATAACCAGCAGCGGTCCGACAATGAAGCACAGGTAGAGCAGCGCGATCAATGAGTCTGGCAGGCTCTTGACTTCCTGAAATTACAAAATACGAAAACGTATTTATCGTATTAAATAATAATAATTGTTCGGTCGAGCAGAATCATACAGACTTTAGTGACTATAATTCTGCCATAACTACATGTTGGATTACGTCATATTCTATACCGGCAAATCTCCGTAAACTTACTATTTTTGTAAACATATTTGAATATAAATCACAACAAAAAATTTTTGTAATTCGAAAAGTCACGGATCAACTCTGATTACAATAAACAATGTTTTATATTATAATCATTAGGGGCCGTTTATACGGAATCGCACATTTTATCCGGTTAATCGTAGAACATGCTAAGTGAATACATTATACGTTTCACAATAACGAGATGAAGGGCCAGTTCTACAGTGTCCATTGTTATACTCAGAATATTAATTCTAAGAGATAAGTAGGTATCCGTCGAATAAATCATTTCTGTTTGACACGTTATTTCATCTCTATTCTTTGTATTAAACACAATTTTCAACGACTAATTTAATAGTATTCACAATAAATCTAATGTTTATTATTATTATAAATAAATAAATAATTGTTTACATTTTAAAAATGCGCAATACTTTGAATCAACATATTGCACGGATAAAAAATTATAAAACATTTAAAACAAGCACTAATTATTGAACTAAATTACATGATAAACATTATTTTTGTTCGTTTTCGTTTAACTAAACCAACTGTGTTAATGTAACTTGATCAAATAAAACATCTCATAAAGTCTAAGCATGACTGGTAAGTAGTAGTAAGTAGTATAAAGTTAACATTCATTATTTTTACTATGCATATTTTATATTTTAAGGAACAATGCTATTTCTCCTTTAACCAAACTACCCTTGACATTACGGTTTTATGCCCATGGTACGATGCTAAGACTTTAATTTTAAAATTGTTTCCCATTTATTGCCTTTTATTTTAACACTAACAAAATCAGTTTTTTTACATTCTATTATTTTTTTTCCCGACTTATTCTCTAATAACCTAACGTCACAACTCCTTTGTAATAAAATTTAACACATACTTACGTTTAATATTATCGATATTATTATAAAACACAATAAATTTATACAAAATGTACAGTACTTTTCAAAACTTGTGTAATTATGTGTATCAGTATAATATCACGTATGAATGCATTAAAGTCAAAAATTATCGACAAGTGACAATTTGGTTTATTTATAAATGGTTATTTATATATATCTGTAGACAACAAAAATACCCACCCACCTCCTGTATGTTTAAATTGTTAATAATATCTAATATTATTATTCGATTAATTATATTATTTTATCTAAAATATAAGTATTTATGTAACTAAAATTTGTCACCATATTTGAATTTGCTCGTAAAAAACACATATGTATATAATATATAATATAGTATGCATTGTAACATAAAACGAACGCCAAAGTATAAGTAAAAACAGAAATGAGAAATATAGTAATCCGTTAAATCGCAACAAAAATATTAAAACTTTATAAATATATAGAATAAAAATATAAAATGTATATTTAATATAATTTCAAAAAAAAAAAAAAAAAAATACTTATAGTTTCAGTGATATTCGCTAAATTGTGAGAAAAATATAATAATAAATCAATAGAATTGTTAATTGAAATAATAACAATTGACAATTGATTAGAAAATCATTCGATTAAGTTTAAGTACCATGTTATTACAATTATTATTACATTTTAATTCTATCATCTGAGTAATTATGATAATTTATCGTAAATAGTTCAATAATTGAAAAATAGATATGAATAATTGATAAATTATTTATCTGATGCAAACTTAACCTACCTATTTTAGTTAAAAAATCGATTGGTATATCGATTTTCATCTAGTTAGAACTTGTTTTTAATGATATACGTAGTACGTACCTATACATAATAGTAATATTATTATATTGTACATATCAAGGAGAAAGATGTCTAAGACATCAATTTTGGTTAACATAACCGGAATATTTAATAATCATATACTGATAACACGGACAGTGGCGTTATTTGTGGGGAGGGCCATTTATACATTTTCCGTAGCCTATAATTAGCCAAATCTTAAATCGCAAATTTCAAAAATATTTATTTTATTATATGATACCTGATAGTTTGAGACGTAATAATTTTAGGAATCGTATAATTGCCTAAATACAACCCATTTTAATTGATTACCGCTTACAACAAAATAAAATTGTCACTAAAAAAAGACCCCTCCCACTCCCGTTCTTAAAAACAATTTTATAAAACAGTTTTGCAAATTTATGGGTCTGCCATAGTCTAGTAAAAAACGAAAACGACGCCACTGAACACGGAATGTCATCTCAAACTAAATATTATTATGTGTTTTTTATATGTTTGTCTCGTGATCGTTCCGAATTATTGTATAGATAGTGCGTGTTTCAATACAACCGAGTCGTGGATAACGTTGTTGTCCGCGTCGAAGGCATCGCATAAATGTTATTATCATAAACAATTATTATATTATTTTTATATGATATCCTTGACTCCCCATAAAAACAAATAATAAAACGAAATGTCATAAAATAAAATAAATCATCTTCCACCTGGGACGGTCGAACGGCAGGGTCGATATTGATAAATAATAATAATATTGTTATTATTATTATTATTATTATTATTTTATCGACGTCGTCATTAATAAAATATGCGATTTTACCCGCGCGCCACAATAAACAACCGATGACGGCCTCTGCGAAAGTCAAGGAAAACCGCATGTATCTCGCCAGACAAATGCTTCGTACAAGTGAGTAAATACAATATTATTTACACCCTTTTTCTGTCGAAATCATTGTGTCGGCCCCGAAGAGATTCCTTTTCGTCGTCGAATCAGTTTTTTCTTTCCTTTATCCGGACAGTTTAACAATAACATAAATCGATATAATGCTCTAGAAGTCTAGACGTTATACAATCGCTAAATTGCGCCGAGGAGGTCGGACTCCACGCCAATAATTACTAAAATACGAGATTCGAATTTTACGTATCGATAAAATATAACATTATATTCCGCGTGGATGGCCAATGTTAACGAGATCCTACCTGACAATACATGATTTTTTACGTTCCGAATAATATTGATGATGACAATATCGTAGATTCTATATTTTATCAATCGACGATTATATTCTGGTAACCATTAACCATCGGTTTTTTAGGATCATGACAATAATAGTACAATGCCGCAGGTACGATATATGGTCCAATCGCTGTAGCTGTTATCGTTTATTTAAAATGAATAAAAATCGCTTTCGTCTGTTGTTGTAGACGGTTTAATGGGACGACGAACACAAACATTATGCACTACACGAGAAAATACGAAACAACGAACAACGGATACGTAATAATATCGTTATAATATTGTACGGTGTTATGATTATGTTATATTGTATTGTGTTTATTGGTCGTAAAACGACCCGACAACATTATTTATTGTAATTCGCGAAACGGACGTGACGAGTTGGCGTGTGCGTGTGGGTTTTTGGCAAACACGATGACCTCTGTATAATATCGTACTATTTAACCCATACGTTACGATGCAGATTTCGTTTTCTAAATCGGAATCAGTCTTTTCAAATAACTCGGTCGTCGTAATCGTCTTAGTAAACTACAATATTATTTATTATTTATATTATTATCGCTTGCGTCTCTGTCACGCACATGTGTGCCGCCGATCTCGCGAAGGCCATGAAAACAACAATTCGATTCGGTCGAGTTGAATGCCATTAAACGACCGACCCACCGACCGAGAGAACAAAAAATATAAATAATTTACTAAATTGTTTTATATTATTATACGTATTACATATATTATTATACGACGTCCCACGTTATTAAACGATATTTTCAACGTTGATTAGCCGACGATTTGTGTATGCTGTTTATGTTTGGGATGTTTCTTCCATCGAATCTCCAGTTGTCTAACTGAACTGGCAGGCCATTGACTTCGCTGTAAATCCTAATCATGAGATTTAGCTACAAAATATTCATATTTTTCTCCATACGATATAATTAATAATATTATGTTCTCAAACGGTTTAACATAACCATGTTACAATTTATATTATAGTATCATATAACGGTATAATTTTAATAAAGGTACCTCCTATACGTATATATTAAATTATAATTAATATCATTTATTTATTTTAAATAATCGACTAACATGCGAATAATTATATAACTATAATATATTATATTTTAAATGTTTTGATTTGAAGTCTAT
Source organism: Eriosoma lanigerum (assembly GCA_013282895.1). Lineage (NCBI taxonomy): Eukaryota > Metazoa > Arthropoda > Insecta > Hemiptera > Aphididae > Eriosoma > Eriosoma lanigerum. The sequence continues at coordinate 7,138,888 of CM023362.1, forward strand.
TATTATCGTCACAAACGAAATTGTGAATTTTTTCCACGAGAATTCAAAATATTACGTTAAATACTGAAATTAACTGAAATGAAATATTAAGTTATAATAACAATAAAATATTAATCGGAATACCTACTAAAAAAAGTTAAAATTATTTAGAATTTCATAGCAATTTATTTAAACTATTATTCATAGTATATCGACTATATACAATACGTATTATATTAATATTACACATATTTAATTATTTATAGTGAATCTTTTAGAGATGTTTACCAAATAAAAGTCAGCGATTTTAAAACAGCTCATCTCGAATTATTTACGACTTTTATTGCACAAAAATATTCGATAATTTTTCTGTTGGAGTCTTAAGGTTAAGTCACGACAAACGTTTATCGCACATTTAAATCATATCTTTTGATAATGAATAGTTTTCGGTTTTTTCTAAATATTTTAATTATTTACATTTAGATTTAAAATAACAGTTTAAAATTCAAAATTTGATGCAAAATTTTGCATAATTTTATTCTTAATAACATCGAATAACAAAAAAATGCATTCCATAATGATTGAACAATGATTTCGCGAGGATTTCATTGAGTTACCAGCATATTACTTTGAAGTAAAATATAATCGTTTTTCACCTATCAAAGTAAAAAATACAGTAAGATTTTTAATTTACCCAATTAAATTTAATAAAATGCAAAGAAAAATAAAAGAGTAAAAAGATAAAAGTAATAAAATATATCTTCGAAACTTTAAGACTTTAGTTACTTTATTTTTTTTCGAAATGAGTTCATATCAACCGACAGTGGGCAATTTAAGTAAGAGTACCAGGTATGTCGGACATAAATAGATGGTTAGAGGACTATTTTTTGTCCACGATATTTTTGTGAGTTTTCCATATTTTCTCTACTAGATACTTAATTTATGATTCTTCTTGTTTTTTTTTTTTTTTTGGTATAAACCGTTATTTGAAGACGGAGTATCTAATTGATTTTGTTTTTTTTAATCTCGCTGAGTTCAATCGGCTGATTGTTCCAATGGTATTGCCATAATAGTCATCTGTTCGGTTATGTATAATATTTTTTTTAAAAAATGTGTTATTGTAAAAGTATTGATAATTCCAATTAGTTTTTAACGTAGTTTTTTTGGAAACTGTTTAATCTTCTAATCTGTTTTCTTGATATCATCAACGATTTTTATTGAACTATGATTATTTATAGTACTTTATTTTTCAAAATACCATTAACGTTTAATATGTTAACTTTCGATTTTTCGGAGTTATAAAAATGTTCTCAAATATTAATATTGTGGTGGGGGCTCTAAAGTTAAATTAATTTTTCGTAGGCGGAAAAAACTAATATTTGCAGTATACTTATCGGTACCGTATATTATTATTTGATGGATAAGAAGTAATGTTCAGGTATTAACCATAACCATCTAATCTAACCTTATCTTATTACCGTTGGAAAATAAAGCGTATCGTTTCAAACCATGGAATTAAGTTTCGATTTTGAAGTGTTAATCTTATCCGGTCAATCTTTTCCCGTTTTTTTTTTTTTTTTTTTCTAACCAATTTGCATACGGTACACTGTAATCATTAATTATTAATATAATAATAAAGAAGATATTCGTGTACAGATTAATATGTTAATGTGTTATTATAATTTAATATCTTATTTCCAGACAAATTATCGTTCCCCCGGGCGTTTTACAATCGCGGTCACTAAACCTTGAAACATGCCCATTGACGACCGTAAAAAAACCTGTCAATTTAATTACTTAATCATACCCGAAATGCAAATTAGTTGATTATAATCAATAAACTAATCATTCGAAAACAATGACTATATTAGCAGGTAGGAAATTATAATATCAATTACACCAACCATTTAAATTGTAACTCATAGTACGATACGTTGTCGTCATGGAGTTAATTTTATATTTATTAATTATACGATTAGGTACAATTGGAGTTGGCGAAATAGAAACATAAAAATCAGTTACAAATCAATACTCAATCTCCTTTATTAATGTACCTACTTGAAACGTTGGTTGACAGATTCTTGTTTGGTATGTATAGAAAACAAAATAATTACTTTTTAATATTGTAAAATTATATTGTTTGTTATAATTTTTTTTAAACGTATTTTTTATAAAACTTGTGATTTTAATTTCATTTTGTTACAAACAAATCAATCTTAAAATAAACGTATTTACGTATAAAACTGTATTAAACATTTTTTATTTTATTCTTATTTATATTTACTGCCAACTAGTAACTAATCTAAAAAAAATGGTATGAAGGTTTTATATTTTATGTATTATATGTAATAAACTCATCACGAAATTTAACCAATGAGGCTTAACTCTTTTTCCACTCATTTGTTTCAAATAAAATTAATTTTTTTATTTTACTTATTGCAGCAATATATTACGTGCAGGTTTTGTAATATTATGTTATAATAGAAAAAAAAATATTAGTGTTTGATGTTATAGAAAAAAGAAATAATATTTTTTACGTATAAACATAAAATTATAAAAAAAATAAGATGTATTATCTATAAATACTTTTATTGTAAAGTACGTAAATACAAACACGAAATCTAATTTGTCTTAGATTTTGAGTGAAACGAGGAATGTATTGGTTTTACAAAGATGTTTTTTATTTTTTATTTTTTTTTTCATATCTGAAAATATTTATTCGAGTACAAATAATGATCCGATTACCACGAATAGGGTATGATTTCGGTAAAAAATTGCATCTTATTGGTACTTTATTTAACTCATTTTTTGAATTTCTCAAAACATTTTCCTTAGGAGAAGAAAAACTACTAAAAAAATTATGGAAATTCGACAAAATTACGGTTTCCGTTATTATAATTTTATTTATTTCGCGATAAATAATTGAGTTTTTGACGTAGGGACTTGAATTTTTTTTTAAAGTATTCACGAAAGGGTTCTACAGATGAAAATACATTTTGGAGTGGATTAGTAGCTTTCCTAACTATGTATAGAGCTTTGAATTTTATCGAAAAATATTTAATATTACCTACAACTTCGGGTTTAACGATTTAAATATTGTATAATTGTCTACTCAAATAATCTTTAAATTATTTACAAAATATTTTGAAAATTGTAAGTCACAATTTTTTTTTTTAAACTATTAAAGTGATAATTTTTAATAGAATTAAACATTATATTACATTGTGTAAATTACAATATATTTTATATAATAGATATTTACTTAATAAACAAATTAGCTAAACAACATCTCAACGAAATGATTGATAAAAAACGAATATAATATTATTTACTATATGGATATCATAAATATATTATACTCATATATAACATTCATTATTTTTACGAGTTAAAAATACATCATTAATAATATTATTGTTAATATTATTAGTAATTATATTATACAGTATTAACGGCATGTTACAAAATCCTTGACGAATTTAAAAACTTCATGTCTAGTCAACCCGAAATTTTTAAAAAAGCATCCAAAACCTCATAACTATATGAACAGAGTTTATGCCCATATAAATAAAGGAATATGCTCTAAGAATTTAAATCAAAAATATAAACACGAAAAAATGAAATTTAGGAATCAAATTTATTCAATTCACAAATATTTATCCCCAACAAACATTTTATCACGTAGGCATAACTAGTCAATAATTAATAGAATTTAAAATTATTTTTTGGTTAAAATTTAAAAAAATCTAATATTAGGTACACAGTTATACAATATATTATTAAAAGTAATTTTTCTTTTATATTTTTTTTTTATAAATGTTTCAAAAAATTATGTATTTAATAAAGGAAACATGACCTTAAAATCATAATGAGTTAAGTTGAAGCAATAAACTTATAAAAATATGAAAAAAATCTTTTAAAATCACAACTCTATGAAACGTATTTAGTGTTTCTTAGCGATTAATAATAAAATACAAATACCTAAATAAAGAAAAATATGCAAATCCGATTTCCGCATATTTTTGGCAAATCCAATCACCTATTATAATATTATAATCTAACATAAAATTCCGCTGATAAAACGTCGAGCGACTATAACTATAAATACGGTCATAATGTTTTCTGTTTCGATAGGTGTACAATGTATATACGTTCTATAAAATCTTACCAAGTGTAACCAACATATTGGTAACGTCAATCCGTTGAACTTCTTGGCACGGTTTATGTATTTCGTGCCTTTTGTTATTAAATTCAACTGTATTTTTATATTGACGGCCAACGGTATTCCAAGATCCTACAATAAGGAAATAAAAAACATATTAGGTATTACACGTGATGGAAACAAAGCGTGGTCTAAACATTGCTTAATACATTTTTATAACTTCCCATTGTTCTCTTTGTAGTTATGTATATTACCAAAATAAGAACCCTTTTGTTAGTTACTAATATTTTGTCATCAAGTGTGGTATTTTTTTTTTATTTATTTATTTGACCTTTTATTTGAATACAATAAATCTATTTTGCGTTACGTGAACTATGTTCATTGAACGATTTTTTTGTTTTGTTTTTCACTGTCTCCCTATACTGGTGATTATTATAATATAATAACAATACCATTACCGGTATTATTTCATCGGCGAATAAAATAATCACCATGGTTAGAAAAAAAATGTAACCGGTGCCAATTATCAAATATTTAAATCTCGGTGACAAAACCAATTGATTCTTTCGTATTCTATAATATTCGAATATTCATTATTGTGTTTTCTACGCTTGTAAACTGTCTATATTATCATTTTCCTTGCGAATTTCAAACATAGCTAATAATATAATCTATATTCCCATTACCGGTTGTATTGCGACGATCGATTCGTGTTTTTCTTTGTCGGGATACATCCCGTTGACGTTGTCTACTAACGACGGATCACCACCGTAGAAATGTGGAAACGAGACTGCCACAGGAATATCTGAAAACGGTTGAGAATACAAATTTTTTAAACATTTTATTAGACAATAACGTACCTAATTCGTTATCGTAGAATCAATATGTGATGTCTACAATGGGCAGTTAAATTGCTATTATTTTTACAGAGAAACGATTATTGTTTAACAACGGTTTCCTATTACGACCACAATGAAAATCGTGAGTAGCGTCAAAGTTTGATAATATCGAGAGTTTTACGACAGCAGTTTTCTATCCGCACGCTTCGTTAAACTGTTAAGGAAACGACGCATTTCCTTCAAGCTCTTTTTGTTCTTTATCGTTTTAATACAAATGAAAAGCTTTTACAGGAAATATTCATAGTCATATATTATATTATTATGTTGCATGCGTAATGTTGTAATATTTAATTTAAAAAAAAACATATTATCCTAATGAGTTTTACTTTATTACATAAAACTCAAACTATAATATATAATATAATTTGTAATACTATAAAAAAATTATATAAAAAAATAAAAACGCGAAATTAATTTAGAATAAAATATAATATAGTCATTAAAAATTATCCGATACTTACTTACACATTTATTTTGTCCATCGACGATAATATTATGTTTTCCTATTTTAAATTACTGTTATAATGTAACCTATTTATAAAGTTATTGTGGAATGTTATTAGTATATTACTATTGCTATGAATTTGAAATATTTCAAAGAATATACCTATCTATTTATTTTTTTATATTTATTCTAACAATATAAATGGTTATTGATTAACTAGAATTCGAATCAGACTAAAACTAGAGCTGAGTAAGCATAAAATATGTTACATGTATGAAAAAGACGGGTGTTCCATTCTGGGCATTCCTTGTTCATCCTTTCGACTTCGGAGTAATTAATGGTGAGAAATGTTATTTATCAAATTATGTTCATTAGAAAAATTAGTTATCATAAAACAATAAAATTTAAGTTTGTTCAAATTATAGTTTCTGTGAATTTTGGAGTTTGTCAACTATTTTTCGGTAGATTTCCTAAAGAAATTTTTTTGAGTAATTCGAAAAATTACTTAAATAAATTACTACCAAGACGCAATTTTCTATCGAATGCATATCCTATTTGTAATAATATGACCATTATTTTGGCACAAAAAGTGTCTTCAGACAGGAACAGAAAAAAACACCCATCATTTAGAAACCAATACATTTCTCGCTTCAATTATAATCTAAAATATGAATATTTTTATGCATATTTCACATATTTCAACTTTTTATTCTTTAAACAATATTTTACAATTTTAAAATCATATTAGTTGGTCATTGTGTTGAATTTTGTACTTTTTCGTAACTTAACATTCCTTTTAGTAAGTAATGAATTTTAACCAAATTTATAAAGAATAACGCGTATAGTTCTTTTAAATATTCTCCCACTGAAATCAATCTCCTTCTCAATTTCCGTTCTTATTAATTTTTAATTTCATCACCAACATGGGATTGATCACAGCTTTCTAATATATTCATTTTTATTATCTTATATTTTATATTTTAAATTGTTTTTGCTTTTAATTTATAATATAACTATTTTGTATTTGTAATTACTAAACACACTAACATAGGTATTTAATATTAATTTAAATCAAAATTAATATAATTTTTTTTTTAAATTGATTTTATGGGAACATCTATAATACTATAAACGCATGTTTTGTGATTTTTTAGAGCATATAAATACGAGCCATAGTAATCATTGATAATGAATGATTTATCAATTATGATAATAAATATATTCATATAGACCAATGTCTGGGATCTATTAAGCACCGGATTTTATATTTATAAAAAGGTCTTTTACTCACGAAAGAGGGAGGGTGTACACTATATTATACTAAGAATTTTATGAGATCCAAATAGTCACATTTATTTTACTAAAATTAGGAATACAATAAATAGGTAGGTACTCATAAAATAATTTTGTTTATTAATATTTAATTTATTTATTAAAAGTTATGAAAAAATAAAATAGTTCATTATAACTAATTATTATTATAAATGAATAATATTATTTCGAGCATAATAATATAAAAGAGCCGGTAAGAGTTTACTAAATATATAAAAACGAATTATTTAAGTTTACAATTTATTTAATGATAAAAGTTAATATTTATGTTGAAAAAATATTTTAAATAGAAACTTTATATTTGTCAATAACTATAAAAATTAATAATAATTATGTATATTAAGAGGAAGTTATACCCATATGTTCTATCTCCGTCTTTCTAACGAGAAATATGTCAAAGTTAAACTTAGAACATAAACACTTGCACGCTTATTCAATTTGAAGCAAATTTAATTTTCGAAATATCATATCCGTTTTGTAAAATATCATCTGACAAAGAAATTAAGTGTAAGAAAAAGAAAACCATAAAAAAATGTATTATACTTTTACTTATTTGCTAGATAAAATATTACAAAACGGATATATTCTCTTCAGAATATGCTTTTTTAAAATTTGTTAATATGAGTTATTTAGATGTTTATATTCTATAAGTTTGATAAACATAACAATTAATGTTCTTCGTTGCTGTGATATCGCTATATTCTTTGTTATAGATAAACCATGATAGAACAGCAGATATGACGTCTTTTTAATATATTATAGAAAATCATGACTACAAAAGCAGTTTTTGTATTGATAATTTTTTGAAATGGCAATTTTGTCAATTATAATTTCATAGTAAATACTTATATAGCTATATATAATTTTTAATTGACATCAACATAAATGGCTCTAAATATTGTTGACTTAGTGCTGCCCGAAGTTTAGTTTTTACTATTTTTAATCTACAAAACATTCATTCACAAAACTTTTGAATTGACAGTAAAACAAGAAAATATTTATAGATTACATATAAATTGAAAAATAATTTTTTAAGAATGTAATATATGTTTGATTTTTTACCATGTTTTATTTTAATAAAAGTATTTTATCTTTATGCTAACTTCGTTATAATATGATATATTGATATATCACCATTTAAAAAGTACAAAAACAGAAAAATGGCTCTACCAAAAAACAAATTATAAAAATGGAAAAGATACATTTTGCATTTTGCAATCTATGATGACAAAAATAATGTTATAAAATGATCATATTTTACAAAAATACCTAGATAATTCATTCCAATTATAATAACAGTTCCCCACGTTTTTGTATAATTCGTATGTAAGTTTACTAAAAGTGTATAGTATACGAATTTTTACTAAACAATATTAAGACAATTATTGTTGAATAAAATATTTTATGAAATATAATAAACCCTAATATTATTACTATTTTTGGTTTGGATATCGTGTTATCTAGTTTTTTATTTAAGATAATATTAATATACTATACATATTATTATTACTTCGACTTACTGTAATAACAAGGAGATATGTCTGATAGTCCCAACGGCAAACATCCATCTTGTGGACAATAACAAATATTATTGGCTGCCGATGAATTAAAGACGTCTGGTAAGAATTTATAAAAATATACTGGATATCCGTCGGGCATTTTCCCCGTGGAAGTGTAACTTAACGGCAGTGTCCTGCAAAAGGCTTTTCGATAAATTGGAAAACTCATGTTCGACGTCAAGTGTCTAGGGAAAAGCAATCCCTCGGCCGCTTTGTTCAACGAACACTTTTTCCTATAAAAAAATAAACGATGTTCGATTAACACGACATACATATACCTATTATTATGCCTTGTAATTTTAAAATTCACGTCTCAAAGACCCGAAAAAAACAATAGATTCCATCGTTATTAAATATAAGTTATTATAAATTACAATAATATGTTATTATGCTGTTATTGTAGATACATAATATACTAATAATATTATGATTTGAATAACTGTTTAAATGCGTTTTCATTTTATACACTTTAGACGTTACGGTTTATTTTTATAAGGTGTTGGAAAAAAAGACAATGTTTATAATATAATAGTATGCGAGGCGACAGTGCAAAGCGCATTTTTATTGACATTTTTTGATAAATGGGTAGAGAAAACGTACTATTTCTCATAAAAAAAAATACAATAATTTGATTTTATTCTCTGTCAGAGTAAAGCGTACTGTTTGATCAAAATAAATGTTATCAAAACAAATAATTTAATCCACCTACTGTTGTAGGTACTATATATTATGTATCTACTGTTTTGCTACAATTTTCACACTGAAAATTTAGTCACAAATTTAATCGATGCATACCTACTAATAACATCAAAATGTATTTTAAACCGTAGGTACAATATCTTTCCTAATACAAAACGTATTTTATTCTACATTAAAATATTAAAATAATATGATTTAAAATGATACGTTTTGATAAAATTAAATTTTATATTATCTACAATATTAAATATAAAAATTATAAATCCAGGTTGGGTTAGAAAAATATCGCAATAAATTGTATATTGTTTTACGATAACAAAATTATAATTAATAATCTATAGAATAATTTATAATAAGTAATTGTTTTTTATTATAAATTACAATAATGGAAGATTTAAATCAAACGAAAAATTGTATGCATATAAGTAATATTTATTTCTCTAATAATTAACTTAATACATAAATATTACTATAATAACTCATTCTTACGTCTTTGTAGGATCATCGTCTTTTTCCCATTGACGTAGGATAGGTGATCCATTGAACTGATCTATGGAATAAGGACGTCTTTTTTGTCGCTCCGATGGCACATTCATTGTTATAATATTAGTTCCTTCATCTAACATCTAAACATTATAGAAATTTATGTAGATCGACATAATCAGTATGATATTAATAAAAAAAAATATTTTTTCTTCTTTATATTTTTTTTAAAATTAATTTGATTAGAGCTTTTATCAAATCGATAATATTATAATTATGTAGTAGTAAAATTTATGAAAAATAATAATAATATTAAACAAATTATGACCGTGAATTGAACTAAATAATATGGAGACAAGAGGCCATATATAATACCGATATTTAAATATTTTGTCGTTATTACCACAATAACCAGTAACCTCCTAATCTATTGGCTGGTACCTATCGTGTTTATGAAAATGAATATTTTAATGCGGTTCGTTTGCATTTTAAGGTAATAATTACTATGTACAACGAAGAAATAAAACGATTCGAATAATTTGAAATATGCTAAGATTGCAACAACAAATCAAAAATTGTTAGGTGTATACATAATAATAGAATGGTCATTATAAAATTTGTGGGTGTTTCAGCCTCTAAATAAATAATTATTAATATTGTATAATTGAAAACGTTCCCCTCTGCAGATCGTTTATAAATTGTTTATAATATAATCAAATAAAGATAATCTGATAATCTGTGCGGTACTAATGGTATGCTGTATCGTGTTCAGATTTTTAACTAGACAAATTTAAATATATCGTTTATTTTTTTTAAAATATAATCGTTTAGTTTTACACGTTGTGTTGTGATATTCAGCTTATAATAACGCAACGAGCGTATTATATTTTCCGTGATATTTTATTATTACGACCTATAGGGCTATAGAGATTAAATTTGCAATTTTTCCATTTTTCCATTTTTTCTTATTAAATAAAATTATGAAATATATTATAATGTGGTTTAATAATATATTATATTATACTGAGTGATTATTTTATTTAACTATACTTATTTTGGTCAGTATTTACGTTTTTCATTTTTTTTTTTTTTTTTTACAAAATATTTGTAACCTTTATTTTTACTTAAAACTTACATTTTTACCATTTTTTTCTCACTTAAATTAAAGGTTTTATATATTTTTTTTAATGGCAAGCTATATTTATTTGTATTTTATTACATGAGCAATAATTTCCGTGAAGATATTATATATTTTTTTTCATTTGTTTTTGTAACATTGGTAGGTATTCCAAAATTCAATTTATTTGATATATAGAAACTATGTGCTTGTGAACACGACAAAAATTATTTTTATTATTTTGTCATGCTTTTGAATAAACTAACCACTAATATATAAAATAATATGAAACGAGTGTAAATATTAAATTTTTGTCATCGAAATAGTATAGGTTAAGCGTTCATTATCCAATGAATAATATTTTAATTTTTGTTCGGACCAATTATTATTTTTGAGACGACACATTGATCTCTTCTTACAATATTAATAATTGATTAATAGATGTTAGTAATATTCTTGTGTTAAATGTTAAACTACCTATAGAAATTCATAATATGTACGGTGTTGGTAGCTATATGATTTAATAATAAAAAATTTAATATTGAAAGAATGTTTTTGAACAATAATGAAGAAAATTAATCTCTCCGAAGAAGCATTTTTATTATTTATTAAATACTCATTATTCAAGCACTTAATTTAAATAATTGGGTTTCATTGAAAAATTTACAAAAAATACCTAATTATTTTTATATTTTCTATATCCTGTTTTGTAATGTAAATATATATAGGTATATATGTATAAATATTATGCTATTTAAACAAATTTTAACTTGAATAATATACACCATAAAAAATTGTAAAAAAATTAATAAGTAATGGTAAAAAGTATGGTAAGTTCAAAATATTTATAAAAAAAAAAATACCTATAAGATTTATGTAGTGATATAACAGAATCACCCTGTACGTACTTGAATATATCTCAGAAAAAAAATAAAAATAAATTTTTATGCACATAAACCATAATGTCACCTTTAAATGTCATAAAATAATAATTATTATTAATAACTTATTGTGTACCAATAATTGGGATTTTGGTACTCGATAAGATCAATTTACTATTTATAGTTTTATAGTATGTTTGGTAATGTTTGTACATTAAAATTATCAATGTTCATTTATGCTTGTAATCAATCAGTCAGTCATCAAACTACTCATCTAATTGTATTTTTTTTTTTTTCTATTCATGTAAGCCGCGGCAACTGGGCCATTGGCTTTTGTTTGGAATTATTCTAGATCTGGTCAGTCAAGTTGGCATCTTCCAAGAATTGAATGACTTTTAATAGTTCAACCGGATCAGGACCCAGAATCTGTGATAATGACGGGGGAAGTTGGTTCTTAAGCCTCTGGTTCGCATATGTGATACATTCTGTTAGTATATGTTTTATAGTGAATTGGGTTCCGCATGTCTGGCATATTGGGGGCTCATTTTTTTCCATAAGGTGTTTGTGTGTGATTTTGGTGTGTCCTATTCTAAGGCGATTAATAATTACTTCTTGTTTTCGTGTTAATTTGATATAGTTTGGGGACCTTGAGATGTTGTTTTTTATTTCATTTAATTTGGTATCTTGTCTCATCCAGTGGTGTTGCCATATATTTTCGGTGGTATTGTTTATATGGTTTTTTAAATCCTTGATGGTGTAAGTGTTTATGGTGTTGGTTGTATGGTTTGTGGATGCTTCGGAGGCTGTTTTGTCAGCCGTTTCGTTCCCTAGAATGCCGATGTGTCCGGGAATCCATGCAATGATAACCTTTTTGCCCGATTGTATAACTTTGGTTAATTGGTTTGTGATGATGATTGTTATATCTTCCTGATGGAATTTATTAGTGATGTTCTTGATCACGCTGAGTGCGTCGCTAAATATGATATATTGTTTTTCAGTTAAATTTTCGATTTGTTCAATCGCGTGTAGTATTGCTAACGCTTCGGCTGTAAATATTGAGCATATGTCTGGCAGTTTGTATGTTAATTTATGTTTGTTGATAATTATTGCAATGGTTGTTCCTAGGTTGGTTTTAGATGCGTCGGTATAGATTTCATTAAAATTTGAATGTTGGGCCTGTATGCTATTGAATAATTGTTTGTATTTGGAAGGTAGTGTCGATTGTTTTGGGTAAGCGGCCAAGGACAGATTTACTATATTTGAAAAATCTAATGTCCAAGGTGGGGTAATAGTGGTGTGGACATTTATTATGTTGGTTATATCGATCTTATATTTGTCGATATATGATTTCTGGTACTCGAATAAGGGTTTGTTTGCTCTTTGGTTCCTTGAATAATATTTTAAAGCTAAATTAATTTCTCTGATCCATGGTGGTTGTTCATGAGCTATATTGTATAAACTTTCTAGAGGGCTGGAGCGAAAAGCTCCTGTTATGTATCTCATAGAGGTGTTTTGTATGGTGTCAATTTTTTTGAGAGTGTTTGTGTTAGCATTCCTGTAGATAAAAGATGCGTAATCTAGTTTGGATCTTATAAGTGTTTCATAAATTTTTTTGAGGGTTGATGAATCGGAACCCCATGAGGTGTGAGATAACATTTTGAGGATATTTGTTCGAGGAGAAGTTGTTTCTTTTAGTTTCGTGATGTGTGTTTTCCAGTTCATTTTTTTGTCGAATATAACTCCTAGGATTTTTGTGTAGTTATTGTTTTGGATTGTTTCCCCTAATAAATGTAGCTGGATATGATTTTTTGATCTTTTTTTTGTAAATACGGAGACGGATGACTTATTAGGTGAGAACTTGTAACCGGAAGTTTTGGACCAATCGGTGATTTTATTGAGAGTGTTTTGAAGCGATTTTTGGACAGTTTCTAGTTTGAGGCTTTTGTTCATTATGTTGATATCGTCGGCAAATAGAGTAAGTATTGTAGGTTTGGATATGCTTTTAGAGATGTCGTTCATTGAAATTAAGAATAGGGTTACCGATAGGCTTGAACCCTGTGGGACACCGTTTTCTTGTTTAAATGGAGGGGATTTTACATTGTTCATTTGGACTTGACATATTCTGTTTTGTAAAAAACTTTCAATGAAGTTTAGTAGGTTTCCTTTGCTTAAGATAGTGGAAAGTTCTTTTAATATTCTGTATCTCCAGGTGGTATCGTATGCTTTTTCTAGATCGAGACTGACAATTCCTAAGTATTGTTTGTTGTGGTGGGTTTTTTGGATTTCATTATGGATTAAGGATAGATGGTCTAGAGTGGATCTATTTTTCCTGAAACCGCATTGTTCATTTGTTAAGTAGTTAATTTTTTCAAGGTACCATATGAGACGAAAGTTAATTATCTTTTCTAGTATTTTCCCTAGTGTATTAAGGAGAGATATAGGGCGGTAGCTTTCAACTGAGAATTTGTTTTTATTTGGTTTCAGTATGGGGATAATTGTGCTATTTTTCCAATTTTGGGGGATGTTGCCTGTTTTCCATATTTGGTTATATATGAGTATCAAATATGTTTTACCGGTGAGAGGTAGATTTTGGATGAATGAGTAAGGGATTGTATCGGGACCCGGACTTCGGCTTTTACATCTGAGTAGTGTGTTTGTAAATTCATCTGGGGTGATGTCACTATTTAAATGGGTTTGGATGGGGATTTTGGGGTCTATAATCGAGGTTATATGGGTATTCTCACTATGTTGTTTGTATTCCAAGAAGTTTGGGTCGTAATTATCATTACTGCTGCATTTGTAGAAAAATTTGCTCATTTGGTTTGCTGCTTCTTCTTTGGATAGGAGGGTTTTTGTATTTTCGTTGAGAATGTTAATATTGTGGGATCTATATAAACCTTTGAGTGATCGTATTTTGTTCCAGATTATTGTTGGGTTTGTTTCTAGTCCTAGGTTGGATGTGAATGTTTTCCATGAATTCTTTTTACTACATTTTATGAGGAATTTGGTTTTTGCTCTTAATTTTTTTAGTGTTATGAAGTCATTTGGTAGTTTGGTTTTTTGGAATATATTGAGAGCTTTGTTTTTTTCTTTAATTGCGTTTTTTATTTGTTCATTCCACCAGGGGACTCTTGGGTTTTTATTGTTTATACTGTGTTTACCTAAGGATATTTCTGCAGCTGATATTAATATTGATGTAAATATATTGATTATCTCTTCTATGGGATATTCACTAGGTTTGTTGAGTTTTTTAATTTCATATTCAATTTTTTGTCTGAAGAGATCCCAATTTGGGTTATTTAAGTTCCATCTATTTACTGGGTTTTCAGGGAGCGAGTTGTGTCTAGATATTATTTTTGTGATGATAGGGAAGTGGTCACTGGAGTAGATTGAAGGTAATACTTGCCAATCTAGTCTTTGGGCGAATGAAGAATTTGTTATGGTTAAATCTATTGCGGATAGATTGCCGTTGTAGGTGCCTATTCTAGTCGGATCACCATTGTTGAGGGTTATGTAACTATAGTTGTTTAAAAATTGTTCGATTACAGTACCCCGGTGGTCTGTTGTTATGGAGCCCCATAGAGTGTTGTGGCTGTTAAAGTCTCCCATTATTATGAATGGTGTGGGAAGTTGTTTTACAAGGTTTTCAAGTGTTTCAGTTGAAAATTGTTTTTGGTTTGGAATATAAACATTACATATGGTTATTTGTTCATTAATATTTATTTTGACTGCTAATGCTTCCAATTCGGTGGTAAGGTGGATTTGGGTGCTAGGGATGTCGGAATCTATATAGGTTGCTACTCCACCACTGGCTCTTTCGCAGAGTGTTCTGTTAATACTGTATTCTTTGAATTTTTTGAGTTTTGCTGTATGGTTCTCTTTGAAATTGGTTTCTTGTAGGCATATAATTTGCGGATCGTGATTGGTAATGATAAGTTTTAGTTCATCTATTTTTTTGTAGAATCCGTTTAGATTCCATTGAATTATATTTATTGGTTTTTCTATCATTTTTGGTAATTTAGATTTAATTATTGAGCTGTGTATGTAAGTTTTTTGTGGATTCTTGTTAATCTATTTTTTAAACTTCTGTCTATATCTAATGAGTGTATTTTTTGGATCATATCTGTGAGTTTGTTTATATCATTTGTGTATGTTTGGCTAAGTTTTTGAAGTTCCATGTGATTATTGGTGTTTTGAGAATTTTCGATGAAGTGTTTGAATTGTTCAAAATTGAGAGGTAGGTCACTGTTAGTATTAAAATATTGTTTTGCAGGTTCGACTAGATCATCAAGGTTAAGAAGAAAAGAATCTAGTGAAGAAGATTTTTTGATTTTTTTTGTTGTTGCTTTGGCGTCTTGTGATTGCGTCTGTACCTCTGTGTTTGGAGACTTAATAGTAGGAAGTTGTGAGAGAAGGGGGGATAACAGTGTTGGTGAGGGAGCGGGTCTTTTATTATTAGGAAAATTGTCAGTGTTTTCTTTGTTGGTGGGAGTATTTTCATTGACTGTTGAAGTGTTATCGGGATATACTATTGTTTTTTCTGGTTGTAGTGATGACGATTCGTTGAAAATTTCTCCTTCAATAATCTTGGGTGAATCTAACTTTGATAGAGAGCTATTGATGTTGTTTGGTGTTTGGGATTGTGGTGTTTCGAGTGATGTGCTTGATGTGAAATTATTTGTTTTGTTAACTTGGGTGTTGGAGTTTGTTATGTCTAAAATGTCTTTGCTTGTATTGTTTATATTTGGTTTTTTACAGGAGGTCGTGGTGTGCCCAGATGATTTACACGAGAAGCATGTAATAATGTCATCGGTTATAAATATACGAAATTGTGTTTGTTCAAATGAAATTATTAGAGAGGAGGGGAGTTTGTTTATATCTTCGTGTTTTATGTATAACTGACGTCGAAAACTCAGTATGTGATCGTAACCCTCGAGGTTAATTCCAGCTTTGAGATGGGAAATTTCGGAGGTAG
Source organism: Eriosoma lanigerum (assembly GCA_013282895.1). NCBI lineage: Eukaryota > Metazoa > Arthropoda > Insecta > Hemiptera > Aphididae > Eriosoma > Eriosoma lanigerum. Next base: position 7,155,419 of record CM023362.1, read on the forward strand.
GTGATATATCGAGATTGTTCAGTTCGTTTATTATCGCTTGATTTGGGATCGAGGGGCAAACATTAGACAACACTATTCTTTTTGATTGATTTATTAGTCTCCGGAGATAAATAGTGTGGTTATTGATTTCAATGTGATTAGTGATATCGAATAGTAAGTCGATTGTGTGCTTGTCCTTGAGGAAAACACAGAATCTGTTATTTGAAATACGCGAGACGTAAATTATTTTATTTGGTGTTACTATTTGTCCTATTTTTATTACATATTCGATTTGTGGAATGCCGTCAATTGTTTCTAGAACAATGGCGTTCTCTCTTTTTGGAATGGACTGTGATGTGATTGCGGCGGCGAAATTCATATTTGGTTTGTTTTTTGTTTGGTTATCAAGGATACTTTGTAATGGGAGGGTAGAAGTAGTATTCGTGTTGTTTGGAGTTCTTGTTGGCAGAGACGGTTTTGTTGATTTAATTTGGGGGGTTGCGGCATTATTGAATTGGTTATTTTTGTTTGATTGCGAAATTTTATTTTGGCGTTGTAATAATTGTGTGCTCGTTCCGGCACGGAGTTTGGGTAGTGGGCCCGTATGTGTGGGGATTGACATAATGGTTTTTAATTAGCGATTATCGTATGTTGTCAAGATGACATATTACCTGGTCGAGAGACTGGGACTGTAATGCTATCGATAAGCTATAAACGCACTCGCGATACACACGTGTTGAACGGTCGGTTGTTGAACACGTACTGTATTTTTGTTATCATTTATGTTTATTATAAATTATTTAAAATAATATTGATTTTACATATTTATATTAAAGAAACATTATTTATTTTTTAATAATTATTAATACATATTACAGGTATCGATTTTAGATTTTGAGCGGTGCGAGGAATTTATTGTTTTTACAAAGATGTTTTTTTTTTTTTATGTATGAAAACATTTTTTCAGGTAGAAATAATAGCCTGATTAGGTACCATACATGCCATACCATACTATGCTTTCGGTAGAAACTTGCATCTAATTGGTACTTTATCAAAATGCATTGTATCTAATTACACATTCGGAAGGTTGGACTTTGTTATATTATCCCAGAATTTATTTCAAATATTAAAACAAAAATGGAAATTTTATAAAACTTTTCAAATTCGTAGGCAGAATAAAAGCGTTAATAAAAATAAATTAAAAATTAAAAAACAAAACAACGATGACGTAGAAGAATCTGCAATGAGCACACGTCCGAGAAGTAATAATGGAATGGCAATAAATTATTTAACTCGCAGTGTTAAAACTATCACTACTAAAAGTCTAAAAGAATGAATAAATTTAAAAGTTTTTGTTTTATTGCCTTAAGAAAGTTCGTAGGTACGTTTAAAATTTTTAAGTGGTACCAACGAATCATTTAATATAACAATTATTATTATATAGATAATTTATTATAATAATAAATTAATATATAGTACAAATGAAAAACTTAATAGCAGTTTGTTATTATAATATTATGGCATTAATAATGGACTACTAATTGCGATATCACTACGAAAAATTGCAATTTTTGACACGATTTTTTTAAATCTATTAGTTAGGCAAGAATCTATAATATATCTATATATCTTTTATTACCTTTGGAAAAAATAATACGTCCTATAAAAAAATTAATAATAATTGTTATTATTATTATATTATAAATATATTTTATTTTTTTAAGTTATGTGAAATTGGAAGATAGCTAGTATAAAGTTAATTTTTTTTAGAAAATTTTGAATTTAATCGAGGTAAAAATTAATTCTTACTTATTTTTTATGTTATTTAAACACAGTGACTAGGTTTCCTAAATAATCGTGTATATTTTTAAGCTAAATGAAAACTATTTACCAAATCTTATAATTCATATTTCAATTGATCGTTAACTAAACGTTGTAAATGGATAGATTTATATTAAATCATCAGTTAAATTGTATGATCGATAAAGTTATTCATTATTATAATACAATATTTACCCGATCCAATAGGCCGAATTTGGAAAAATTTATCCACGTAGGCAACACATTGCTAGCCATTTTCACTAATTTGTCATCGTATCCCCATAGAAATTCCTTTACCGAAAGATTCAGTATCGGTTTGGAATCCAAATATTCCACCAGTGAATTGAACACGATGTTGACAAACATCGGCGAACTCCTGAGCATCGAACTGAATCCCTGTAAAAGAATAAATTATCGTTTTATTATTGCGTTCTTTAATAACACAATATAAAGTGCGTTTTTTTTAAATTAGATATTTATTTAATTTTTATTAAGTCTAGTGTAGAAGTTGGACTCCACTTTCTAAATTAAAATCCAACTTGAAAAACAAGTAATTATAACACCTTTTTCATTTTAATAATGGTTGAACATTTTACATATTTTGAGCTAACCCATTTAATAATAATGTTAATGTTAGGCAATATATATTATTATAATGAAATGGAAATTATGGCAATTGCAGTGCCTGTTTTTGTTAAGACACTGTAAAGCAACAGATGTAATTTGGTTCGTAATTGTAATATTTATGTTATCGAAAACAATATTGGGTTAAATTAAATAATAATTTTCATCACGACAAAATACTTTTAAAATAATCCCCTACTTTTAAGGCTAATATAGTTTTCCTCGTCGAAATCAAGTAAACAAAATGGATCTCGTTAAAGTTTTGTGTGCTGTAAATTATTTGTCTACTCCTCGATCCCGAAATCTTTACGAGTTTTGGAATATTTCTCTAAATATATAAATATAATTTTAAATGTATTGCCATTGCCTACCTACAAACGCATTGCTGATAAATGTATAACACTCTAATCAATTGAACGTAAAAATTTAACTCCACGAAAATTGATTATCAAGTTAACGTGTTATCAATCAAGTTAACTTTCTGCGAAGGATCTCTATAGAAAAAATCGCCTGTAATAAGTTAATACGTTTATATATCCTGTCTATTGCTTTTTGATAAGTATGGTTGTTATTAAAACAAAAATAACCTATATTATATTAGAAGTTACACTTATTTTCAGTATTACACTTCGCATAAAATATAAATAGTGTAGAGTTAATAATTGATGCATTTTATAATATCTATTAGTTTATTATAATATTATGTAAGAAACAATTAATTAAGTATTCAAAGTAACGAGATAACGGGACGGATATTATACAAAATATGATTCTTATTTATTATTATTATATTACTTTAAAATATTGAAAAATGACATATAAAAATTATATTATGCAAAATGTTTATTTATTTTACTTTTATTAAAATTAAAATATTATCAGAAGGAAAAAATGGATTTCAGAAATACATACGTCATCGTCCTATTAATGAATTAATTAATCAATATTTTATATCTTAAAATGTATATATTTATTACATTGCATTTTTTAAAAATCGTTTGATGTTTTTTTAAAATGATCTGATAATTTTTTTATGACGTAGGACGTAGGTAATAAATCCGTTGAATAATAAATGTAGTAATAAACTAATATGATGTTTGCCTTCATAATATATAGGTTATAATTATTTTTAATTAAGAAAAGAATCTATTAAAATTATATTACCACTAATTTATCAAAGTTTTGATAAATCGAGGGACATCAATAGAGTTGTTACCTAGTAATAATTAATTTTAATATTATTTGTTATTCATGTACCTGTCTTTAAATTGTCAATAAATAATATGATTAGGTATCATTTAACATAATTATCTGGTGGAAAGATTTATAACGTATAATCATTTAACATAAAAACCAAATTTTAAACGATTATTTGTTATTGTTTATCAATTTATTATAGATTTTTTTTTTTAGGAGATTATTATAATTTTAATTAATTATTCGATTTCAATATTGTGACCGACAACAATTACTTTTCTGTGAGCATAATAATCGAATCACTTTTATCTTATATTGTGAAATCGAATGTAATAAATAATAATATTATATTATAAAAATTATTTTTAAATATTAAATGAGCTGGCTTAACAATTTATTCAGGTTTAAAAAATGTTTTAATTTAATTAAAAAACAAATTATAATACATTTTATATATACATGCAATTATTTTAATAAGTTACAAACGTCAAATGTTCGAATAACTTTATTATATACTTCAATATTTAGAAATACGAATGAACCAAAACAAAATAAATCTTACTCTTAAACATTTATTTATGACTAAAACATGTATACCCATCGAGTTTAATGAAATTATTATTTTTCGGTGGATTCGATCGATTTGATTACAAACGTTTTGTTTAAAGTCTGCATAATATTTCTTACACTTAATTATATCATATATTAAAATTATAACAGTATTTTTTTTTTTTTTATTATCGTACCAATAAGGGAATGTTGGGTACCATAATTCGATCCGTTTCGGGATTGCCAATCGATGATTTGAGTTCGAAATGTAATTTCCTCTTCGGAATATACGTTATGGTGTCGTTGCTGTGAAATGTACAATTCGTGTTTTCCAACTCTTCCCTGTAAAATAATAAACTTATAATAACAATACATGATTTGCGCAACATAAATTATTATCCGTTCGTTAAATAAATAATTATATTGGATCCGGCGGTATAACATGACATATCATATATATGTATATATATATATACATATATATCAGTGGATCAGCGCAACTAAGGGGGTAGACTTCGGATCCAGGCCCCCAACCCCATGGACAGTATAAATGTTTAAACAAACATTTTTTTATCGATACTTTAATCATTTCAATATTTCTACTGACTATATTTTTTTAATATTTTATCATTCATTACGAAGTACCAATGATAGTTTAAATTTATTAGAATTATTAAACTTTAAAATTTTTATTAAGTAAATGATATGAAAGAAAATGTCCATGGTTGGATTTCCCTTAGACAAATCCCGTTTACGATCAGGTTGAATTAAGACACTGCGATATCGAATTCTGTTATAATATTATGACGTTTTAACTTGAAACATTTTGAACATTTTATTTGAATGTAATATTTCACGAATAAAGGAATTATATCGCATATTTTAATAATTCAAGTATAATGGGTACTTAATATATATATATATATATAGAAATAAAAACGATTATTAATAATTATTGTTCTTTAACCGGAAAAAAAATATGTATTTTCACTGTAAATGATTATAATAATATTATTATATAAATTAAAATAAATTAAACATTTAAAATACGCTTTAAATGTGTTTTGTATCATAAATATTATATTTAGCTTATGCAATATGTATTTTTTATTTTTTTTTATAGCTATCATGTGAATATGTTAATGGGTATAATAATAATAATTTTATTCCATTTAAAGCATTTCCGTTTAGGTATAATATTATATTATATGTTCCGTTTATAATATTCTAGCTATAACATGCTAGCAAAAGGCATTCAAAAAATTGTTAATATAATAATTACGTTTATTTGACATTGGAGAAAAGTTGTATTTTTTTATTACCGCATAACTACGTAAAATAAATGATCACTTACGAGTGATTTATAAATTACAATTTAATAATTTGCTAATAAGCGGTTTTGAATTTGTTAAATGTTATTTCGCCTAATTATTTGAACAAAAAACAGTTGAGCGAAATACAATTGATTTAAAATATAGAAAATTGTCATACACAGTGATTTTAAAACATATTGATCTGATAGTTTTCAAATATCTATCAAACAATAGGTATAGTTACAAAGAATTAATTAAAATATTTGTTGAATTTCAAATAATATTATAAAAATTTGTAATATGTTTGCTTTTGATTTAATCGCAATTTATTATAAAATCATAAACAATAATATAGTGACAGTCCTCAGTAAACAATTTGCATGTTGGCGTAGAATACATTTTAATTTGAAACAAATAAATTGAACAATGTATGTGTGAAACAAAAACTGGTTTACCTTTTAACGTGGGTACCTGCTGATCAAATATATTATTTCGACTTAGGATCTAAGTTATATGGGAAGTTATTTTAATATTGCAATCACTTAAAGTATTAATTTACAATAATTTGAAAGTCATAATAAGAGATTGTTTCATTTCAACGAGAGGAACGTTTCAATTATAACTTTTCGAAATGTTAAAATATACCTACCAAATTGTCTAGATATTAATAGTTATTATTAATAAAGCACAATAAACAAATTTAAGTTTGTTCAAAAATAATATTATTATTATACACATAAAATTATTAGCAACAAATTAATGATGGTACTTATTAATTATTTTTAGATATGTAGATGTATTCAATATATTATAGATATTGTATTATTAGAAAGACACATAGATAGAAACATAGAAAGATATATATATTTTATGTCTGAACCAGTAAACAAGTTCAAAATCGCAGTGATTATTAAATTTAATATAAACAAATATTCTGATTTCATAGCCCTACTGAGTATATGAGTTGTAAGTAAAACTAATATATATTATTATATGTGTAGATAATACGGTCGCGTACAGCTATTATAAAATTCCATACATTAGTCTTGAATTTGATCTCATCAATCGGGTTCGTTTCAACGACGACGACAGACGTTTCATTAGATGCTTTAAACTTTGGCCCGAGGTTAATCCTAAATACGAGTTATTTGTGGAAAACGTGATGTTTGTTCCCACAAACCGCCGACGCGAATGTTAAACCACATAATATTATTTTTAAAGGTATCTATAGTAAAAGACGAAATTTGATACTACGAAAGCGTTTGTTATTTTTTTCGAGGGAGCTTATTAAAATAAATAAATAAATTATCGAAAACTCGGCGCAGACGCGGAAGTAAAATAGTAATAAAAAAAAAAAACAGAAATATAAAAATTACCTGTAGTTTAAAAAAATATTAAATGAATAATAACATACTTATTCACTCTACGAAACTATATTATAATATAATAATGATTAATTTCAGGATTTAAATAAATTACTACGTATATGCGATTTCAAATAAATCATGTACGCGCCTATATCATTATAATATTATATTATGGTCGCGCTCAAACTTGTTTTTGTTTAAAATTTTCGAAATAAATTATGAGTAATGATTTTGGACACCTAAAGTTATTATAGTTATTAATATGTAAGAACGATTTCCATCAAAACGTTTTAACACTGCTCGCGATTAAATAACATATATTTCAACATGCATAAATTGTACACGTTAATTTAATTAAATTTCGTATGTTCTTAACTACCGAATAGACTAGAATACGGAAAGACAGAAAAAACAATTTCATTCAATATAGTAGGTACTTATATATTTTCATCGTGTTTAGTTTAGTAATTTTAATATTTTTTCCAAATATAACAAACGCAAATCAACAGGTTATAATTAACAAGTTTAAATTTATTTACTCACCAATAAACATATGGACCGATTTCTTCGACTGTCAATTTGTCGTCTTCGCCAGTCAAAAATCTGTCTGCGTTCGTTACGTTCAAAATGTAAACTTTGACGTACACTTTTATCGGAGGTTTCTGCCATAGTTGGTATGCGTACGATCCTTCGACAAATTTCAATTTCTGTAAATACAAATGAGAATTCATTAAGGTAAGTTCATACACACACATGTAAAATTACTGAATACAAATATTATCAAAGGCACTCCATCTCAACTTTGTTTAAAATGATAATGTACACGAATGTACAAACACATACAACAGTCGTTATAACTTATTTACTGTTAGAACTGTTATAAAATCAAATTTTTAAAACTACTTTATGCGACTAGTTGATTAATGTTTAATAGTTTAACATTAAGTAACTAATTAATTATAAAACTTGATCAAATTTTCATCGGACCTTAAAGTTTAATAATCATCCTTCAGGTAAATTCCTTGATAACAGGAAACGGAACAATTTAAAATATGACATATTTAAATAATTCAATTTTTTAAAAACTTATACATATTATAGATACATTATAGTCGTGACTAGCATGACCTTTGTTTCATACGTATTTAATGTAGGTACATCAGTTTATCTACTCGGTATAAAATTTAATTTTATACTATATATATTGCATTTCGTTTGAATTCATGACAAATAATTGACTTTTACCATAGATATTTAATTAAATAATTTGTTTTTTTAATCACTTAAATTTTAGACGATTAATTTTAGTTCACTTTTAACTATTAATTGGAGTGGTTTATTGTATCTTATGTTTGTCAACAATCTGGCGGCGAGACCAAGAGATTTGACCCGGGTACTAACTCTTTCACTCAAGTCGCATGGATGTATTCAAAATAATTGATTATTTTTGTGTGCGTGTGACTACGGATAGTTTATTTTAGGTTAAATTGGGTATTCGATATATACGTTCATATTTAAAGTAGGTAACAGTTAATATTAATATAAAAATATCATTTCTGGCGATAAATTTAAACGCAAATTAATATGTAATATTAAAATCGTTTTATTTCAATAATGTCAGCGTACGATTTTCTTTTTCCGCTTGCCTAATGTTCAGTATAATGACACAATAATTAAACACAGCACAATAATTGACTCATTTTCTGTAAAATTCGAACTAAGATGATATTGGCGTTATTATTATTAAATTTAAAAATAATAAAATTTTCAAGAGATTAATTAATTTATTTTGTAAATTATTTACTAAAGATATTTGACAGTTAACCAAGTAATTTTCTTTTTTCTAAATAGTTTTTATTAAGGTAACAAAATGGATACCTACGTTAATATCTCTAAAGTATTCTAACTAAACCTAACCTAACCTTTGTTAAATTTTAAAATATAATATTTAACAATAATTTTTACAATTACATACATTTTGAATACGTAAATATAAACTATCATAATTATTATATTATACCTGGCTGTATATTATGGATCGCAATTCAACTATTATATAACATGTTAATCGAATTCATAACAAATATTCAAATTGGATACTATATCATAGTACCTATAGTTATTTATCATAATAATAAATCATAAAATATAAATTACCAATTATTTATGTATATTATTATAATATTAATAGGTACCTATATTATTGGAATATTTATTGCGATTTTTAAATGTATCAATTAGTCTGTTGTCCTAGGTTGTCTTGGTGGAGAAAAAAACTCGAAACCTTGTAATGAATTAATCGAATAGTGAACTCGACGACGATAGGAATCGGCGCATAATCAAGTAATAATTTATAATTCTTATAGAATAATTCTATTAAATCACATTACTTATGTTAACTGTTACGCACGTATCGACCAGATTGCTGTTTTAAATTTTCTGTTTGATGATTTCATTAATCGAATTCGGTTGATATATTTTACAGACTATAATAGGTAGTCAATAAATAATAATATAACGAGCGAGTTTATAACACCACCATGAGAATGCGATTATAATATTACGTAAGAAGTCGTTCTGGTAAAATATTATGTGCAAAATAATTATTCGCAAATGAGATAGTAAATAAATTGGCGATTATATTTATAATATATTATATATAAAAAATACGGCTTAATTAATGTCGATTGTCTAATGGCGTACGTCCTAGTGAAAGAGCTTTAAGATCATTAAAACTTCAAAATCAAGGCGATTAAGAACGATTGCGGCAATTGGTATAATTAACGACAAATAACAAATATTTCAAGAACAATAATACCTACATTATAATGGTGATAAATCGATGGTGCAAAATTCCAATCACGGTTTTGCCGGCGATTAGCATAAAAGCATGATGTATTATAAAATAATATAATAATATTTGGAGCTATATTATCATAAATATTCCATCGTTATTAGTTATTATTAATACGAATTGCTCCTTAAGGTCGAAAATCTCCAATGCGGAATTGTCTTTTAACCCCGATTTTTAACGTTCATATCCTGCAGCGCAGATGGTAACTAGATACGTATTTAATTATCAAATAAAAATATTTCGCATTTAATATTACTTGGCAAATTAATCAGGTTTTACGTTTTATATTTTTACAGAGTCTGTCAATGTAACGTTTATATAGTAATTAGAATTATAATAGTTTTTAAAGCCGGCGAACGACTCGATAATAACTTTTTGGTCTCTAAAACATTTAGAGAACCCAACCTAATAAACTCAAATTAATATATAATAATAAAAGTATATTTTAACGCTGTTTAATATATGTTTTTGAGGTAAAAATTGTAAAAAAAATATATAATAATCTAAACTGATTTACTCGAATACGTTTACGTTCTGTTTTAATAAATATTTTTATATAAATATTTATTTGTTGATATAATAATCAATAGCAGTAAAATTGTACTTAGGCATGTTCACAACACTTTTTAATATTATTATGCATATTTAATTTTTTTTTCGGTTAATATTACTTTTTTAAAACCAGATTTTATATTATTTTCCAACACTTATGTAAATTATTAAAGTAGCTAATGATAAATACTATATAAATGATGTGACTGAAGGTATGATCATTGGTCGAATAGAATTTACCACTAAGTTAGTTCGTGGTAAAACAATATAATACTGACTGATTGTTATGTGATTTTTAATTAAGACAAATTAATAAAATACTTATTTTTCATTTAAGCCATTTCCCGTATAAATTATTAGTCTATTATCGTTAGCGCAACTGGTGGTGGGTTATTGGTACCCCGTAAATAAATATTATACGACATTAAATGGGCCATATCAAAATTTGGATTAGAACCTTTCCGACATAAATTCATTTTATGATTCAATTAATTTTACATCCAGAAAGATATTATTGTCAACAATTTTGACTGTGACATCGATACGAAACACTATACAATTGCATAATTGCATATACTTGTATAATATTATGCTATACTTTATTTTTGATGAAAACTTTTAGTTATAAGTTAATCTAATATTTAAAAAAGAAAAACAATTGTTTGTTTCTGATATCGACGAAAATTATTTATACATTTTTATTGGATATTTCTATAAATTTATTTTTTCAATATAATTAAATATGTTTTATGTTTTCTTTAAATAATTTTTTTAGATTTTTTTTTTTTACGAGGGGGCGGGGTTGTCTTAGTATACTTGTATGGGCGAACAAATGGCCGTATTAAAATTCCGAGATCAAGCACTTCCTTTTTCGGACGTCTGGCTCTTAAGTTTCCGTCTATTATACCTACAATAATATTTAATCACTATTATATACGTACCGCTGATTTGATGATTTCCACTGGGTCGAAGAAAAACAACGCGTACGAAATAATGAGAAGACCAAAACCGCATAAGCCGTACCTAGCGTTTCCTGAAAAATAATAACAATAACCATTATATTATATTATATTATATTATATAGCATACAAAGTGCTAGGGCTAGACCACATATAAATACGGTGCGAGTACATTTTTTTATGCACATTTTATACAGTGTGATGTAACACAGTGCGACGCTTTTATTAACACGAATTTCTCATCACCCTGTACATCGTTTTCTATACGATAACGCGAAGCTTTTTGCGAGGGCACGGCCCCAAACTTTCTGCCGATTCCACCTTACCGCGTTCCGAGAACGTAACGACGAAAATCATTTTATTTCTCGAGTTTTGATCATATTATTTTTACGACGATGAAACAACAATAACAATTAAGGTATATTATAATTTGTCCAGAAATTAGTCAATATAGGACTGTTGGTCAAAAACCAATTCGTCAATAGACATACGATGCATTCGTATAATTGAATTCAATCAAATTTAATTATTCATTTAATATGGAGTTTGTGAATATTGCGGAACACGGCTGGGCAAGTTAATTTAATTTTTAACTGAGTTAGGTTAAGTTAATTGTCATATATTGGAAAAAGTTTACATTTAATTGAAATATGTTATTATCTCAGTTAAGTTAATAGTTAGGTAAGTGTAAAAAATATATTAACTTTAGTTAAGTTGATAATTTTTATTTAAACATTATATGGAAAAAAAAGGAAGATAGCTTTTAGGCGTTCCTTCTTCGTCCCTTCGGTCCTCGGAGAAATTAGTGGTTATTATAATTAAGATTTGAATGCAATAATATTGCATTATAAAATACGATTCTGAGCGAAACTCAATATAATACAATATAATATACTGATAGGTCGTTCCATAAGATTACCATGTGTGTAAACTACCAATGAAAAAATTCAAAAAAATTTAAAGTATCTACGTTTAAAATTGCATTAATTATCATGATAAATCTAATATCAATTTCATGAAAATTACGATTTCCGTAAATTTTGACGTGTTTCCGTTATTTTTTGGTAGTTCTTCTTCTTCTAATGAAAAACTTTTAAGAAAATCAAAAAATGAGCTAAATAAAGTACCAACTAGACGCAATTTTCTACCGTAAGTAAATCCTATTTGAGGTAATGGGACCATTATTTTTATCCAAAAAAATGTCTTCAGACAGAAAAAAAAATATCATAATATTCAATTACACAAAAATATTCAAATTTTAGAAGCATATAAAAAAAATTGTCAAATATAATTTCAAAATATTTTATAAAAAGATTAAATTCTATATGATTAGACTTCGATAAAATTTTCAAACTGATAAATCAAAAATTGCTGGAAATATTAAACATTTTTGGAAAAACGTTCAAAGCTAAATATTTAGTTAGAAAATCAACCTATCGTTTCCAAATTGTTTTCTCTAATGTAGAACACCTATGTTGATACTCAATAAATTTTCAAGTCATTACGATTATATCTCACTTAGTTATCACGAAATAAAAATATTTTAAAACAAAAACCATAATGTTGCCTATTTCCCGCCGTTTTTTTGGTAGTTTTTCTTCTCCTAAGGAAAAACTTTTGAGAAATTCGAAAAATGAGCTAAATAAAGTACCAAACATACTAAATTTTCTAACGAAATCATAAATAAATAAAAAAAAAAAAAACATCTTAGTAAAATTAATTCATTATTAGCTTCACTCAGAATCTAAAATATATATTAATTAATCAATAATTCATTAATGTTTAACATTTAAACATATATGAAAAACTTGTAGAGGGTTAATGGAGAGTATGCGTTTAAAATTTAATTTATTAAATGAACGTTAAAAACAAACAAAATATCAAAATTATTATTTGTAGCTAACAGTCTAAATATACCTAGTGGTCCACGATAAAATAAAATTTAAAACAAATTCAATTTTTGAAAAAAAATATTTAAAATATTAAAAATTATAGTCAATTGAATTTATTAAAATCTAAATATAAATATATAAATTTAATTTAGATTTTAAGAAAATAAACTTGTTATTTATTAAGTTAATAAATAATTTAAAAAAAACGTTGAACTACAAGCTAAGCTAACAAATTATGAGATATTAAAAGTTAAGTCAAAAAGCTAATATTAATTTAACTTGTTAATGATACGCATTGCTGTGGAGTACAAATTCTGTAGAATAAGGTTCACTAAAGGACATAATCAATAAGGTTAGACAAGTTATCTACTATTTTAATCTAGTTAAACTAAGTAATTATAGAAATGTATAAATGTGTTAAATATTTAAGGTTTTCATTTAATTTTAGTTAATTTAAGAAAAAGTTTAATTAACGTATAAGTAATAAATTAGTGTTAAAATAATTTAATTTAAAAATATATATTTTTTCGTTTTGCCTTTAATTTGTAATATTATTTATAACCTACCTATTTATTGACAAATTTTAAATTATTATATTATACAATTATTGTTGTTGAAAGTTTAGTTATGACATGTATAAAAATATTTTATATCTTATAAAAGTATATAATTTAACTTAACATCATAAATAACTTATTAAATAAAAAATAACTTATATAACTTAATTGAAATTAACCTAACATTTTTAAATCGTTAATATCTTAAATATAATATTATAATAAAATTATAATATTGTTCTAATTAATTATCATTATATTTGTATACACATCAAAACATAACTTAACAATAATAATCAGTTGTATTCTTATTTTGACAATTGATAATATTTTAAATGTTATAATCAAGTTTTCAAAAACAATAAATAACAATATATATATATATATATAGAAATTGAATTAAAACGTATATAATACGTACATATAAGCACATAATTAGTTTTACTGATTTATACATTGGCAAAAACTTTAAATATGTACTAATTTATTATTATAAAGTGACAATAGAGAGATTTTAAGTAATACACTATTATGTTTAACACTTAAAAAGTTATTGTTTTAAAAATAATAATAAATTTAAAACTACAATCCAAGTTAAATCAATTATAATTTTGTTAATATTTTTTATACTTTAGTAGTGTTGGTTTCTTATACATTATCAAAAAAAAAAAAATACAATAATTTTAAATTGTAATTTACATTAAAAAGGTTTTTTTCTTCAAATTAATACACTTTTTTATTTTATGAATTTAACTTGCAACTGGAGTATACGAGCATAACATTTAATTAGTTACTAAGTTAGAAACCGTAACTATTTACAATTATTATTATTTTTAATTAACTTAATTTAAATTAGAGGATTAAAGGATTGAAATGTTAAATGAAATAATAACCGCCCTTCACTATTCTAGTTTTTATAAATGTTCTTGACTCTGCTCAGAGTTAAAATAATAAATTTATTATTATATTTTAATTCTATATAGCCATATAGGTAATAATGATATTAACTAAGCAATTATTTTTCAAACAGACCCTATAAATTATTTTATTTTTGTTGCATTCAATAAATTTCAAGGTTTTCTCTTAAAACGTATTCGAAATATAAGTAAAAAAAATGTCTCTTGAGTCATAATCATTACTTCATAGTAAAGTTACATGATAAATTCCTCCGATTATTCTGAATACGCGATAGTCAAATTTCCTTATAATAAAATATCGTCAAGTAGACTTTGTTTTTTCTCTCCTCATTAGTGTAATTATCTGTATAATGTGACGATCACATATTAATAATTTAAATTTTTTTTCAATTATTGTTTTTATGTTCTATATAAAATATTTATATTGTGTCCAAGTGATCCACATACACGAATTTGATCGTCCCATAAAATTATTATACAGTTTTGTTTCTTGTCCAATTAATTCTTCATTGTATTTATTATTAAAAATCGTTTGAATAAGATCCGTGTCTTATATTTAATGGAAAATAATCGATATTTCGATATAATCGACTTGTTAACGTTTAAAGACACATTGAATATCAGTTATCCATATACTTAACTCCAACTAATATTAAGCAACTCGTTAAATAAAATAAATAAATACTTCTATGTATTATACCTAATAAGTACATATATGTAATTAAATAGTTTAAAATAAAATCGTAAACGTTTGAAAAAAAGAAGTTTTAACAGTGTTTTGGATCGCAGAAAATTTAGTGGTTTTTCATATATAACTACAGATTGGACGTTGGCAATCATATTATCGTAAATTTGATTGCGTTTATGAGTCCTTACGTTCGTTTTACGTTGTTCTAATTTAGCATTAACTATAGTTTATAGGCATTGACAAATTATCATTGTCCAAAATAAACATCGTGTGACCTCAATAATTTACGACACGTCTTTTGTAGCTACCGTTACCAATGTATAACCTGTGTAGAAGATATAAATATATAAACTATCGAAAATATAAAAACTGTAAACAATTATTTACTTTAATGCATTAATTGTTTGGTATATTAATAAAATATGTTATAAAATTAGGCGTCTACAATCCATCTAATGAAATAAAACATTTTTTATTGTATAACTTGTATTATTATTATTATAATTGTGTAAAAAAAAAAAACCTAAACTATAATAACAATAATATTGTTTTAAATTTAAAATAACATAATTTTACACGCTTCTTTAAATGTTTAAACTCAAAACGAAATTGCAATATAATATAATTTGAAATGTCAATCATCATTATTATAATAATTATATTAATTATTTATAACACATGCAGTAATGTAAACTATATCCATTTCGTAATATAATATTCCGAATAGTGTTTTGATACAAAATGTCATAATATCATAATATATCAGTAATTACGTTAAACCATTGAAATAATTACGAAATTCAACATTTAAATGAAAACCGTCTTAGAAATTGTATGCAAATAATTATTTAATTAAATATTAAAGTATATTGAACTATCAGTTGAATAAATGTATGGATAACTATAACTAAATGGATTACAATAATGAACGATAATAATATTTGTTGATTATCTTAAGAAATTAAACAATATATTAAATATCATCAACGTTTTAATACTTTAACGGTTAACGCACAAATTATAAATTAGTAGCTATTTAAATACCTGATGAAAAAAAAAAAAACTATTCTGTTACTAATTTTAGTTTTTCAATAATAAACCATTTCATAGTATGACCATTAACCACTTACAATTATTATTATTATTATTATTATTATTATTATTATTATATTACCCATTAGTTTTCATTATATGTATTAAACAGTTATATAAGAATGGAATATCTCACCAGCACTGATATCACTACTTCCCTTTGTTAGATTAGACTTATGAGATGATGAGTTTTTCAAACATTGCACACAAGTCTTTTGTCGTATTGCCAATAATTTATCCATAATATTATTATGGTGTAATTATTGAAATAATAGTTAACTGTAATCGGATGAAACGTAAAATATAAAACGATGTGAAAATTAATACAATATCAAATATTATTTTTTCTAAAATATAAACTTAGTTTTTTTTTTTTTTTAAGAAAAAGTAAGTGCCTACGATAGTTTACAAGATGAGCAGTTCTTAAGTAGGTAAACATGTATAATATAATATGATTAATTATCTCGAAAAACTTCAAATAACTTATCAAAGTATACACTATTTTCATCGAGACCGATTATCATTGGGTACTGGTAGATATTTAATTTTTATAGTAAACTTTAATTTAAAAACAAAATAAATTTTCAAAGTTAAAAAACTCGCGATTTGTAAACCAATTCCGTGCCATGTAAATACAAATATAACATAAAAAAAACAAAACACTGATGAAATTAATTTAACCTTTCGTAGGGTGTACCCGCAGACTTGTCTTTGTGATACGTATAATACAATATTAAACTAGTTAAACACTAGCAGACAATTTTTTTACGAAACAGTTATATATTATATTTGATTTAAGTTGTTTATAAAATGAGTAACCGTGTGAAAAAAAAAAAAAAATCATTCGGCTCGCACAGACGATAATAATTTGTACCAGTGAAACGTACGCGATGTAACCACTATAACCACTAAACGTATTATGTTATTAAACAAGGTTTTTGCGTTGTACTGAGTGATTAGCAGTACCGATATAGATTGTAAAACATGAATTTTAAGTGTAAAATAAAAACCTATCACAACCGAGTGGTAAATAATAATATTTACATAAATAAGAATAATATTATATAAGATTACCATCGTGTTCGAAAGAGCAGTATAAATATTATTATGTTTGACTAATATGTTTATAATAATCATTAATAATTTATAACCATTATATAATTAGTAACCAATAAAATTATGATTATTATACACGGCTAAGTGAATAAATTATTAATTTATACCTCATTATGCGTTAGAATATGTTTTCCAGAAATCAATATATACATATAATATTACTGAGAAGGTAAGGTACAGCGGGTGTCCTGCGTATTATAATCACATATTTTGATTCTATTAACCGCACGATTAGTGACATTTCCGTATTGTACGATTGTCAATTAAATTTATAAAGTTACCTAGTTAAATTGCACATTTTGTGATATCAAATAATATTCGTATAAAATATGAGTAAACTCGTTTGTTTTTGTTTTTTGTTTTTTTTGCTTATTTATATTATATCCTTTATGAGACTTCAATAGTTCATAATACCTATTTAATATCATCTTTAAATTTCAAGTGTTCATTAAATTGATACTTTACCCAATTAATATTTTACTAAATTGTTACGCTGTTTGTCTAATAAATTTTTTACGATTATTTTATATGTAATAACTAATAAAGTTAAGGTTTGTATACTATTTATGAGATATGCAATACTTCAGTGGATATCTGTTATATCCATTATAAGATAATATTATAACGTACACATTTCCTTCTCCCTCTCCTTATAGTATGTATTTCGTATTATAACTTGTCTCGCCACACATCTCTTTATATAGATTGTTTCTGACGGTTCTGACAAACAATATACCTTAGAAGAAATAAATAAGTATGTACATTTTTTAAAATTATTTATTCATAGGGGCCACAAAATTTGGTTAATAATACTATATGATAACATATATTGTGAAATGTCATTATAAATGTGTGTATACGAGTCAAAATAACTTCTTTATAAATTTAAATATTAGGAAAGAAATTACTAGTGAAAAATGTTGTATTTTTTGATAGTTCATTAAAAAATATGAATTTGTTATTATTTAAATTAATGATATATTTGCATTCAATTCAAAAGTTTGTAAAAAAAAAGTTACAAACATTTATAAAAGTTCTTACTTTCAAAATTGTTTTAAGATACAAATATATAAAGCAGTTGTGTTATTAACTTTGGTATTTTATTTTATTATTTAATTATTATTATAACCGTTTTGAAAATGTATGATTGCAGTCGAAATCACACATCAGCAGATCAGCAGAGTGACCCTTCTGCGATTAGTGAATATCACCATATTTATAAATATCGGTTAACTGCTGCCAAGGTGTCGCTATCAATAATTTCCTTGCAATTGTGTTCTATTATATAATAGTGATTAATTCTGCTGAAAACATATAGTATTTCTTATACTAATCCGTCGACAGCGACAGCGGAATAAAAACCATTTAACATTTCACGATATTTCAGAATAACACATAATGACAATTGCAGCATATTATTCTTCAAAATAGTAGAGACCAATATTACTACTACCTCATCCGAAGGTGGATAGGCCTATAGAGAAAAAGAGATTGTTCCTGTGGGCCTTCATCTTATATTTTGTCAGTGGCCTCCTCTGGGACCATTTATTTTTTTCGTACTTTTATAATAAACTAAATCACCGTGTAGGTGATTATTAAATATTAAAATTATTAAAAAAACGTTATTGTTATTTTTTTTAATTTTTTTTTTTTTAACAATAATATAATACCACGATAAATTTACAATTAAGATTAATTTATAAATATTCAAT
Source organism: Eriosoma lanigerum (assembly GCA_013282895.1). NCBI lineage: Eukaryota > Metazoa > Arthropoda > Insecta > Hemiptera > Aphididae > Eriosoma > Eriosoma lanigerum. The sequence goes on from CM023362.1 coordinate 7,174,608, forward strand.
ATCATATATAAAATATAAATAAATAATATAAATTATGATTGTTAATTTGTGGAATACCGAACTATTAGGACTGCGAATATTGCACAGTTTTTTCGCGATCGGGATATGCAACCGATAATGTGTACCTTTACAAGTTAATACTCAACTTATTTTTTCGGCCACTCAAGTAAGTTGTGAGCATGTTTTTTTCAAAATTAAATTATGTCAAATTATATTTAAAATATAAGAAATACTTTGTCACAAGACCGTTAGGAAGTTTTATGCTCATTAGGTTAGGACAAGGAAAATAATGCACTAAAAACTTACAGAAAATGTATTAAAAAGTTATTAATAATTCTACAAAAAAATGTTTTTAAAACATGAAAATGTTCCTAAAAATGACTTTAAAAATTAATAATTTTAGTTGAATAAAATTTTTAATATTAAATAATAATTTATTAATACAAATTATTTGTTTAAAATCATCATGTTTAAAAACATTAATTGGTAAAAAATCTTTAAACATAATATCTTTCTTAATTAATAAATAAGGTAGTAAAAATATTTTCACCAAATTCAAACATATATGTAAAGTATTTTGTTTAGGCATTTTTAACTTTTTAAATTATGAAAATAATAAACACATTAATTAACGGTTCGGCAAACACTAAAATAGTAAAATACAAAATACTAATTGTAAACAACTACAATACTGCATATCGTTTTATATTATCGCACAATTATCAATCCGATACGATCGACGCTATACCAGTATTTTCTGCGCCTATAATCATCTATTTTAAAAAAATATTCATCGAAAATAATTTATTATTGAACAGTTAGTTATTTGTACATAACTAATATTGTTTGTATTATTTGAATAAGTTTGAATATAGTGTTTTTGTAGTATTAATAAATAAATTTTACAAGAAAAAGTATTATTATTGATTTTATTTAGTTTGGAAGTTTGAACGAAGCGAGAATTTTTTTTTTCATAATTTATCAAATATAGATGTATATAACGTAAATACTCTCCATATTATTTAACAATACATCACTAAGTTATATTGGAGGAGTATTACAATCAACTTTTTTTTTTTCATTTTGGTGGGTCCTATAAAATATTTCCCTGTAATAAAAAAACTACCTATCCACCACTGACCTTATCAATAACATACCATGAAGTAAAGTTTACCCATAGCTTTAAACATTGAAAAGTAATTATTGAACACGAAATTAATCATCTTCATGACAAAATTTTCCGTAGACAAGTTTTAAAAAAAATCACATAATAATTTGTTTGTATTATTTAATTTGACAAGATAATACGCTTTGTTTATATATAAATAAAATTTATTTTAACCTTATACTTTCCAAATAATATTTATTTAAAAACCATACGTTTCCTGTGGCGGATCCTGTATTTAATTGAGATTTTAAAATAGATTCTAAGCGAAAATTTGACAGATATACAGTATACTCATTCTTTATATTAAATTTTTTATTTATCAAATAATGCACGATAGAAAAATTGAGTATCATCAAGTATTTAAAATCAATTAAGTTAAAATTAAAATAGCCGTGAATTTTGCAATTTTTAACCGTTTTTCAGTAGTCTTTTTCTTAAAGATAAACTATTGAGAAATTCGAAAATTACTTCAACACAAAGAACTATAAAATATAAAAGAACAAGTTATATTTAACATTATTGAGAAAAAAATTACATTTTTGGAAAAATGTCAAAGTTCTAAATTATTCATAAAATCGTTCAAATTTTTTTTTATTTGTAGAATACGTACGTCATTCCCAATTTTTTTTTAAAAATCCTATGTTCGAAATTTCATTAATTATCATAAAATATTTAAAATTTAGATCGTCAAAATTATCATATCCGTGAACTTTCCAGTTTTCGGTAGTTTTTCTTCCAAAGAAATTCGAAAAATGATCTAAATAAGTACCACATAGATCCGCATAGATTCATTATCGAATGCTTATACTATTTGACTATTATTTCTGCCCTAAATTGGGGCATTCAGTTATAAAAAACACATATTATAAAAATAATATATTCTTTGCTTCGCACAGAAACTGAAATAATGAATAAATAAATTACTAACATACAAAATTATATTTTTTCAGAGACATTTTTTAATATTGATGAAGATAGCTGATGCGAATGTACGAGAGATAGAATATTGAGATCTATGGTGGTGTAAGACTAGGGTGGCTAACTCCATGTATAGTTGGAAGTGTAAAGATTAGTAGAAAAAGAAGAAATACTTTAATAATATAAAAATTATCTGCTAAATTTACTTAACAAATACAAGTATCAAATAAAATTCATTTTTTCAAGACAATTTGGATAGTTTTCCATAATAATTTTAGTCCATTAAAATTCTATTTCATCTAGACCAATAATGGCATTACTATTTTGATCTCGATAACATAATATGTTACATTATAATGATTGTATTGTATTTTTGACAATCTGTTGATGCTGATTTTTGCTATCTATACTTCGTTAGTTATAACAGCTGATATTAGCCCACATTTTACCAGATTCATTTAATCACAACTTATTATTACACCTACATAAATTATTCAGAAGTTATGAACGTTTCTAAATTTACCAGAGAAACAAGATGCAGATTTTTTGAGCGCAGTCATGTTCAATTATTTAGATGCAAGAAATAATTTCACTCAAATAACTATAGTAGTTCATTCATACGACGGAGTTACTGTTATGTTGGGCCGCTGGTGTTCAACAGAAATTGAAATAAAACATTCATATGTCATTTATACATATTACATGATCCACAAAAAGTTGTAATTGATATATGTAAAATAGTAAAAATGAGGAAAAATATTATTTATTATTTCAATAATGTTTTCTTAATATATATTTTTGGAGACCCGATATATGTTTATTGCCTTGAATACATTTATATTCGTTTTTCTATGTCAATAAATATTTTAAAATTTAAAGAAATTTATAAATAACTAGGATTAAAATAATTTTAGAGCTATAAATGAAGCGTTAAAAGAAACAAATGAGAACGCTAACGATCGAGATATTTACCAAATTTTAGTAAACTACTTTTTGTAAACTACTTACATAATATATTATATTTATTTGTTTTAATTCGCACATAATATAATATTAAGTTTTTGTACTAAATTTTTATTATTTTTAATAAAAAACAAATAACTAGTCTAAAACTATAGACAAGTTTTTTTTTTTTTTTGAATATAAAACTTGGTAAACGTGGTGTATCGTGTATGAAGCAATACCTATCATGACCCGGTAAAAAAAATTATAGCTCCCCAAATATAAACGCCTATGTTTACAATATTGTACAATAAAACACAACAATAACTAATGGTTACACAAGAAATATATCATTGATATTTATTTCAACGTGAAATCGACATTCGTGTAATATTCGAAATGTGTGACATACTGACATTGCACTTGATTTCGATACGATATCAAACGATAACCTGCTTTACGCGTGTACAATAAAATAAAACATTTTATAGATATATACAGGGTGGTATAATATTGTTAATTTATTATTATTTATATTATTTTCGTAACACAATATTATGATCACCCTGTACAAAATATTACGCAGTCGTCCCAAAGAAGACAACTGTACAATATATAATAATATAATATATAAACGAAAAACACGAAATACGTTGGTACGTAAGTTATATAAGATTATTTACGCGGTTTGATTCCATTATTATATTATAGTGTGTCACCGGAACGCGAAAGGCGTATAATATCGTATTATTATCATCATCATTATAATTGTTACGCGTCGGGTTTAGTCCAATGTCAATAACGTTTTAGTCACGACACCATATTAACATAATATAATTATACTACTCACTGTAATGGTAATAGAATAGCGACTAAACACCGAATAATTATGGTCGTGAACTTAATGTATAGTTCGACTAATCGAAAATTCTAAGTAGACGGTCGATGAAAATCTAAAATTGCTATTTGCTCGATTTATTCAACTATGTAATTTACAGAGACTTTATTGAAACTAGGATTTATTTGAGCTTGTAGTTGATCAGTGTAGTAATGTTTAAAATAGTTAAAACTGTTCTTTTAATAATAATAATTTTTATAATAATAAACGTTTAAAATTATCAATAAGTGTGACGGTGGGTACTTTACTTCGCGAGCGATTAAATAGCAAAACCTGTATTAAGGAGGGGGGGCAGAAATTGCCCATATTTTTTAAAGGCCTCTTGGCAATAATATTTTATTTTAGTACATACAAATTTTTTAAAAATAAAATAAAACTTTTATGTCTAAAATGTGTTTAATATGTTATGATAACTGGTTGATTTACTCAGAAAATAATATCTTGCGAACGATTGGTTTTAATCATATATTACAATTTTCAATAATATGAAAAAAACAAAGCTAATTGGAAATCTATTTAATAAATTATCAAGTAGCATATAATATAGTGTGATCATTGATTTTATTTTCTTATAGGTTTGTTACATGTTTAACATTATATTATTTATAAACTAGTTCGTAATATATAGTAAATACATCATATTCGTTTAATAAATATAAATAAGACATATTATGATATTATTAACATCTTATTTTACTAATTTAATTAAAGATTTTATATTAAAATATAATTTTTAATTGCTATTACATAAAATTCATAGGTAGTATAATAATTTGCATTTAAAAGGGATCGACTCAGTAACATGTGCCCTGAGACCAATAATGTAACCTTAATCCGACTATGTAAGACATCTCCCATCTAAATGTGTATCCATTTAATTTAATTTAGATTATTATTATTATCTAATCACATATTATACTTCAATAATATAATAAATTATTATTAATTAAATATTTTAAATTAAAAATATGTATTTTATTATATAATAAAACTTCACTCGAGTGAACTTAAAAGTTTCATAACATCTTTAAAATTTAACTGAAATTAAAAATATATTTAATTTTAAAGAATCGTTAAATTAAAAAAAAAAACAAAATAACTTAAACAATACTAATTAACAAGAAATTTAATTCACCGCAGGAAATATTAATATTTCGACAATAACCTTAGTAATAAAAAATAGGTCTAAAACCTAATGAATATTTATAATTACTATCGATTCATTAAGTTATGTAATTCATTAAATTATACTTAAAATATATCTTATATGTTAGTATAAATGGTTGTTCTTTAAAAAAAAAAAATATATATATATATATCAGAAAACGAAAATAAATAAATTATCACGTCTTAAACGAATGATTTAGTTAACAAATAATCTTACCTAAATAATAGTAATTCAAAACATTACCAAAATAAATTATAATGAAAAAAAAAAAGATTGATTACTTTTAACTAAAATAGTCGAATTATTATTGTAATAGTATATTAGAGGAATATTGAAAACTTACGTCTTTTCAGATGCTAATATTTAATTTCGATGAATTTTTTTATGGATAATAATTAATAACATCATGATCATAGCGAGACGTCTATTAAAAACATTTATGTGGTGTGAAAGTCACTGGAAATACAACCAATGAAATAAATAGAAAGAATGGTATCATTTAAAATACATTTTTATGTCGTGTGTTATTGTGTTATTAAGCAGGAAATAAACGTATTGTTTTCTGCCAACTGTATAATATATTATTATAATATTGGCTATAATAGTATTCATGAGACCACGCATTTAAGTACTCTCATACATAAAATAACCAATTATATATTATAACAGATACCAAGTGTTTACTCTTTTGTCGTGACCGTATGTTTACCATACCGTAGGGGTGGCCAAACGGTCGATCTCAAACGATTTCAAAGTCGATCGTGTTAGAATTTATTTTTAGGCAACGCACACGAAACTTAATCATGGTGGTAGTTAACAACATTGTTAATAAATTTAAGACTTTAGTAATTAATTTATATAACTTTATGTACCTATGTTAATATACACTTTATGCAAGTATGTTTCTTAATAATTATTGATAATTAATAATAATAATAAAATATAAACGTTTTTATGGAAGTCAATCCTCAAAGGTGAAAAATATTTTTAGTAGATCAAAAAAAGTTTGGCCGCTTCTGCCATATCGTATATTTCCAATAAATCAAAAACAATTTCTAAAATTCGACATCTTGATTAACTAAAAAAATAATTCAAATTAAATCGACATATTATCAAAGTATTAATGAAAATATACCTACCCTTTAAATTGGCTATTTAGAAAATTCGAATAACTTTAAAGAGTAAAATATATTTATTTAATTTTTTTACTAAATGTTTGAAACCAAAAAAAAATAATAATATATGTAATATTAGCCCATTGTCTAAAATAATAATTTTAAAAATGACAATTAAAAATTTTAATTTTTCTCGGAGATATTGCAATTATCAAATAAATCTGAGATAGTATAATAAAGTTATTGTGAGTAAGATTTACGTTTTGAAAACAATTTCTAATACCTATAATATAATAGTAATCGACCGCTGCACTGTATTTTCAACGTAATAACGTCAATCGGTTAATTTGATCAAATCGCGTATGTTTATTATAATCAAAATACTTCGACGAAAACGTTATTTATTTGCATCTGTAGTATTGTATTGCAATATGAATAGGTATTATATGAACGGTTCGTTTACCAGTCAAAACACAGCCCGCGGTTATAAGTACTCATCGCGTTCGCGTTTCCTTGAGATGATGATAGTAATAATAATAATGATACTAATAATAATAACAATTATTATCATAATTATTATTATTATTAATGACCGGAGGTGGACCATCTATCATCCAATAGCTAAGTTAACGTACATACACACGGTCAGAAAATCGAACGAGGCGTGGAGAATCGAGCCAATATATTATTATTTTAAATCGCCTTAATAATTATTATTATTATTATAAATTGCAATAATAATATTGCGGTGGGATGCAGTTGACAACCTCTGCAGTCATATTATTTATTGTATATGGTATAAATATATAATTATATAATATTCACGTAGTACTGTATTAGTACCTATCCTATAACCATAATACGCATACCACAGTGGTTTTAATTTCTCAATCTCTACTAATTGTGACGACTCCATAAATAATAAAACCATCGATACATTTTTAAGTTATATTGAACATAGAAAAAATTTTTCTCTGGTAAAATGTCTATTGTATATCGGTGTTCTTTCTTTCTCAAAAAAATAACTATTTTATTCTGTAACTATAATCTATGAGCGAAACCAAATATTTAATACTGAATATTTAGTAGACCCTTAAGTATACGATACTTAATTTATATTTAAAAATAGTGACTATATAATGAATGTGATATAAAGCTTCGTGATGTGAATCGTTATGATTTCTTGAGCAATAATTAATGTGAGATGATAATACTGTATTCGGTTTTAAAATAAAAAATAAAAAGATCTCGTTCTTTCGAAACAGAACTTCTAACCGAACGGAGTTGTAAAATATTGTGTTATATCGTATTACCAATAATTATTATGTGTTCATAATGTCGTGTATATAAATATAAAACTGGATCTCGTGAGACGGCGGGTAGAGAAAAAATGAAACGGTTTCGATATAATAGGTACATGCGATCGTATAAATTAAACAAATTCGATTTGGCGCAATATTATATTCAGTGTGAAGTAATAATATTATTATTATGTTTAACTCGCCGAGTTGTTTTGACCGCAGTCCAATCGTCCATTCCCCGTTTTATAGATACCTATACCTAGGTATAAAAATATTACAATTTATAACATGGCTCGGCGCCACTTTTTCTTGGGCAACAACACTCTGCACTCGACGGGTCTATTTGCACAGAGCAGGTACATTTTATACGTGAACGAAATCGGTTATGTTAATCGCGGTCTCGGACGAATTCTGTAAAAAAAAAAAATGTTCAGAAAATATCCCCGCGAAAATAATTTTAAACCATTTTCCCAGTGTAAATATATACTCTCGATCACGGTTGTCTTCCGTGATAAATAACCGTTCTCACGATCATAAACAAATATACACCGTATTATTATATGTATATCTAAAACGATATTAACAAAAAAAAATAATAATAATAATACAATGTCCACACATGTTTCCCTTCCCCTTAAAAAAAAATCCGGATAGCTTCACGATTTTATATACTGTACCATAATGTCCAATATATTTTGAAATAAATTAACTGAAATATTTTTATCAGAGAACAAAACCCGTTAAAAATATTTCATTATAACAATTTTCAAAAGTTTACAATTTTTATAACCATATATATTTACTCTATATAAACTCACGGCCTAAAATTGTGTATACTATGACACATTATGTGTAATAGAAAAGTTTAAACTGTGAGGTAAATATCTTTTTTCTTAATTTACTGTTTTTTTAACAATACTTTTGAGTATTATATGAAATCTATAATATATTCAAATATCAAGTTTGAAATTGGATTCAAATGTCAACTCTTTATAATTATTAATATTTAACTTAGTCCCTTATTTTTATGAACCCCGACACAAATTGTTTAGTCCGAAATAGTAAGTGTGCACTACCGATTCAAGTATTGTGAATTTGCAAATAAGTATTAAATTTACAAATTTTTAGATTCATTTAATTAAATGTTCAACAAAATTAATTTCCATTTTTTAATAAGAAAAATATCCATAATCTATTTCATCAAAAATGATGTTATCACTTAGGTAATCATATTTTATAAACAATTATTAATTATTAATTTCAATTATAACAATATGCACAATAGAAATTTTACTAATTTTTATAATAAATGGCTGATTTAATTGAAATTTGTTAAAAAAAATAGTTACTTAAGCTAAACTATTACCCAAGGTAAATAGTTTACCTTCTACAAATTTAATGCGTAGTACGAACAATTATAAATTTTAGGATACGATATAGTGTTTGAAAATAAAATAATAATATTATATATATATATATAAATATATAACTTCAATCAAATTTTATATTGTCGTATTTTGTAAATAAGATTTACGCTTGTAAAACGTACTGTGTAAACAACTCAAAAACGTTTTACTGAAAAACCATACTTTGCATTATATTTGCGCACCTATGACCTAACTGACATATCCGCCATATACCTAACCTATCCTAATCAAACCTATGATGCTAAACATAATATTATTTGCGTTATCTCGTGATGACGACTTTTTCATGCAGTTATTTAAAAAAAAAAAAAAATTGACCTATTTTTTATAACATTATGATAACAATATTATAATATTTATAATGTGTTCAAATTATAATCTATTAATATGTTTAAGTCACATTTGTGCAACAGCCAACAATAATTATTAATTAATAATATTAATTATACAAAATAATAAGTGAACTTTCTGATATCAGATAAAAATATGAAATCGCGAAAGTACCATCATTAATAACATTAATATTATGGTAAAATTTGTGGTTATGAATAAATTGTTTTTATTCGATAAACGTTAATATAAAACTATGGTAAAATTGTCAGTTTTAGTTTGATGAAAATAGCTTCTAACTATTTAATGTTTATTATCTATTAAACTAACTTCTAATGTACCTAGTATGTAGTTTAATTAATTTCGAATTTAACCAAAACGTACTAAGAAACTGCATTATTGCGGTAAGATTTTCCAACACGATTATTTATCATATTATATACAAAATATACATTTTTTCATCACAAAACTGCCGTCCAACATATCAGAAATGTCAAATTATTAAACAAACCGAGAACTATCGTATTGATATTATTTTGTATCTACTTGTAATTATAAATATATATATATATATAGTATTTCATTTTCAACAATTATGCGTAATATTATAAACATAGTACACCCGATTAAAATAAATTGAAATAAACAATTTTTAAATATTATTTTTTACAACTCTCATAAAATAACGAAAAAATAAATGTAGATTCGTGTTTAAATATCGAAAGAAATATGTTTGCATTGTGATTCTAAGTATATTATTTTAAACACAAATTGTTTTGAAATAAGTCGTATCTTAAACTCGTGTACGTAAAAATACGTTTTTGCGTCATTATTATAGATTAATTGTATTATGTACTTATGCGAATAAATAATAAAACAAATTTTCAAGTTTTTTAATTTATTAATATTTTTAGGACATTTAAGTTAACGAATCGTATAAAACTATAAATACTAAGTTTAAAGAATATAATATTTATACTACAGTTTTATATATCTACCTAGCCAAAATGCTACTCAACAAATCATCTAAAAAATCCTTAAGATTGAGAAATCTTAATTGTTCTAGAACAATTATTTATAATTCCACAAATTCGTGAATCTTACAAAATTCTCAATCGTTTTATGTATGTATCTATACATAGAAACGTAGGGTAGGTACTTAGCACTTTTTTATGTTATATTTTGCTCGAAAAAATAGAATTTACCCAAAAGAGGAGTTTACCATGATAATAATAATATTAATTCCGTTTCATTTTCCTTACGTAATAGGTATTTTACTAACTTAATTTAGTGAATTTTTTCTTTTAATTGTTAACTTCTTTAAAAATATAATGTATATCATGGCATTTTCTATTACTATCACAGTTCAAGTTCTGACCGACAAACACATTATTTTGTTTATATACGATTCAAATATTATTATTTATAAAAAAAAATCAAATATAAATCAGTTCAAATATAATTACATATAACAATATAACATAAAAAAAAAATTAAAAAAGGTATGTGGGTTTTACACCGTATCACAATAGAAAATTAAATATTGATATTATAATATTTTATTGTTGACATACAATACATATTATGTATCTACCTATTTCTCTAATCTAAAACAAATATTTAATTGTCCAAAAACATTAATGAAAATGTAGAGTGACGTAGTAAAAATATTATTAAAATATTTAATAACTATACAGATTTAAAAATATTTAAAATATACATTTTATTTTTAATAATTTTCGAGATATATTGTTATATATATATTAATTTAATTACCGCTGTGTAATTAAAACACATTGTTTGAGTCCATTACATTGTCGAAATTCAATGTCTTTCTCCGATAAATACGATTGGAATAATAATAATTATATGTTACAAGACGAACGTTAATTATTGTTAAATATATATATATATATTATTATTACAAATGTTTACAAAAACATTGCAAGGTAAATTGAAATGTCATTTTTGTTCATCATATAATTATTATTAGAAATAATAAATAAGTAGGTACAATAAATCAGCACTTGACATAAACGAGTTAATAAATTAAATTCAAGTAAATATTAACTTATTAAATTAAAATTGATATCAACTTATTTTATAACATGACTTTTTTACTTCTTTATTTATTTCCTCCTTTTAATTAAGATGCTTTGCTAATTAATAACAATTTAATTTTAATTAAATTCTATAGACTTATTTCAATACATAACTAGGTTTAATATTTTATACTAAAATTTATTTATACGAAAATGTTAAATTATTTTCTTCTTACTAAGTAAGTATTGTTAATATTTTATTAGCCACCATCAAATATTTATATATAATTTAAATAAACTTAAGCAGCTAAAACTTACTTTTTTTAAAAAAAACTGTTTTTTAGTCTGAACTTAACTAAACAAATACAAAATGTAATTAAGATATTTACTTGTACTTACTTTGTTCATATTATTTTATTATTTTATTTTATAAAATTTATCAAAAAATATTAATGAATTAACCAACATTGAAATATACGAATATATTACGTTTAATAAATAAAAATATGAAATAATATAATATGGAACGTTTATTGTAAGTAAAACTAAAACAGAACGATTTTTTAACCAAAATTGAGCAACAAAGACTTGCGAAACGAATTTACACATAAAATAATATTGCTCATCGGATGACACACATACGGTACGTACCTACTCTTTTGAATACCAACTCGGTTTCGATTGCTATATTAATATATTTTTATTTTTCAAACGATTGAGTCTGTTTCGATAAAATAATATTATCACATTTATCAATTAATTGATATTTATAATTGAGAACAGTTTATCTAAAAATTTAAAAACAAAAAAATTGATTCACAAGAAATGCAAATTATTTTCAAAAAAGTTTAAATTATTTAATTGATTTAGCAAATAAAAAACAACGATTTGCTAATTATTATGGGCAACAAATTAATATAATTTATTATGGTCGTAGGCATAATATAATTTTAGACACACTACAATCGTAAACGATTATTATTCTTTATTTTATAATAATAATAAGAGATACATTTTTTTTAAAAAAAGAAAAAATTGAGAAAACTATTATAGAATCGATACCATGTTAGTATAATAATATTTCTTAATTTTTACGTAATTTTTGTAAAATATTGATTTATTTGTTTTAAATAAAACGAGTTACTCATATAATATAACTACCGCGTTTGGATGATAATATGTCTAATATACTTGTTATAGGTATGGAAAATAAGTTTTATAAATAATGTCAAATCGTAATGCGTTTACATTTTATTTATTAAATACCTGCTATCACATAATATTCATCTTGACTCCCAACGAAAACGTTTACCGCGACCGGGTCAGTGGTCACGCACACATTAAACAATAATGTTACCATAATACGTAACTTATAATGAATATCCATTATATATTATAATATTATTTTATAGTATTACTTACCAAATATAATTTGTTGCATTTCATTTGCGCGCGAATATCAGAAACGAAAGAATCCGATTAGACCATACGGACGAACTGCGGTTGAACTGGGCACGCGATTATTATATTATCGGTAACGAATGTAGGAATTTTCCCCAAATCGGAGTTTGGTTCGCACTTCCGGTGGGACTTGTTGCAAACGCGACGGTTACAAATGATGGTAACTCGGTAACATAAACGATTTTCGCGATATTTGATATTTACGGTTATTGTTGGTATAATAATGTCGGTATATGGCAACGGCGTGTCGGCCGTTTGGAGACGAAAACTTACGAGTCTATTGGTTTGCCGACTGCATAATATTATTGTAATAAAACGAAATACCTAATGGAAACGATATGAAAAAATTTTTTTTTAAAAAATACACGAGGGTATTAAAAAACATCCATTGTTGTTATAAACGAATTGTGGCGAATACACGTTGAGTCGTCGTATTTGCAAAAGCGCACGGATTGCGTGTTTCCTGTTCGGTATGTGTGTGTATGAGTGTGTGTGTGTGTGTGTGTGTGTGTGGAAATATACGCGTTCGGGCCGTATTTATATACAATTATATTATAAAACAAACCGGAGCGAACGAATTAGAGAAGTTTTCATTGAACCTTTAGCCGATCGACTGAATCTGGTGTTGACAACGAAATTTCAAACAGCGGTCGCACGCGGTATAATAACGTATTGGGTATAATATACCACGGTGGTAGTGCATGCCAATGCATTTTGACCTTCGTGAAATGTCCGAGAGAGAGGGACTCTAAATAATAATAATATATTGACTATTTTAAAATAATAGAAATCAAATAAAAATGAAATAACATCTGGGTACAATGTAATATTGTTATAATGTGTATAATAATTTATATATCAATTTAAATAAATGTATAAAGCAAAATATAAAAAAAAAAATAATAATAATAATAAAAACGCGTCGTATATCGTTCACCAATATAGGTTTTACATATTATTATCATTATTACGATAATAATAATATTATTTATTCTTACGAGTGTGTCAGAAACACAGTCCGCGATGATGATCGTATACCATAATGATATATATAATATAGACACGTGCGGGCGCGTAAAAAATATATAAAATGAATTCGGCGGCGAACGCGCGTATTGCACCGAACGTCGTGACAAAGATAACAATTTCGTTATTTTATAATATCTACGTATCATAATAATATAAGTATATAGTACGTATAGCCCACCTACTTGGGATGTATATTGTATATATATATATAGGTCCCGTCGTCGTCGGTAACCTAGCAAGCGGTTTATACCTATATTGACCGTATTATGTATACCGGACGTGACCGGAATAAACGGATTTATACAGAACCGTTCTATTTGTGTAAGTGGCTTGTACATTATTATAGACATTACACAGCATTGATTTGTTATTCTGATACAGAGGCATATTTATGGGGAGGGGGGATGAGAGTCTAACGGATTTAAACTCCCCATGACAAAAAAAAAACAAAAAATTGCTATTAATAATATTATTTTGACACCTGTTTTGCTTTGTTTCAAGCTTCTAAAAAAAAATCTACCATACCCCCCACCTTTTAATAATTTTGATAAATACGCTTCTGTTGTGATATTATAACAAATTACTTTTTTACACTTATACTCTAGTTAAATATATTATGTTAAAAGACGATCGGAAATTATTAATTTATTTATTTTTATAAACATATAAACGTAACATTATGAATCTACGATTGCTCTAACCTAACCCTTGGTATTATGCCGTACATTTAGAACCACGTGTTAATAGATCAATCTATCAAAGCACTATAACCTATCCCAACTCGTAGCTTATTCCAATCTCGTTCTAAATGTGGCTGACGTAGTGACGTACTTTTTCTCTGTTTACGTGATTTCCATTCCTTATTTTTATAACAAATGATCCAGGAATAATATTGAAAATATTACAATTTATCATAAACATAATATCGTAAATTATACATTTTCACATTTTTGTCACCAGTTGTTTTGTAAAAAAAAAAATTATACCTATATACGAAGTGTGTATCACGACGATTACTATATTGATACTATACCATATTGTTCTATTAAAATATGTATATTTCAAATATGCCGCCAAACTTTCGCGAAACGTCTCGTACCTTATTACCATAGTTGTGTTATGTCACTCATACAGAACTCTAGTAGGTGTTTAGTAGCCCTCGAAATGAAAATTAGTGCCAATTTACAGATTTTTAATCCGATATTTATAGTGTTTTTTTTTATATTTTTTCTGTTGGAAATTCGCGTAAAATTGGATTTCGAAGTAATATTATATTATTATCGAAATCATTCGCTCGCGTTCACTTCCATCGAAAAGTCTAATAATGACCACAAATAATGATTTCGGAAACAATAATAGAAATTAATAATAAATAGTTTTAAAGAACTATTTAAAAACATTATGTTTCCATACGACTTTGTATTAGATATTAATTAATATTTGTTGCCTATTTCAAATAATATTGCGAAACCGAACGATCAGATTCAAACTATGATATTTGATTGAATATGTCCGGAGAACATCATAATGTTATTAATATATAGATTCCGCCACACTGGAAACTAATATTTTTTTTTATAAGAGTATAACTCAGAAAGTATTAGATTTCAATAAACTTTATTTATACGTTATATTAAAATATAGCTTACTATGTGATCAATAAAATAAAATTGAAAATAAATTATTATGTGTTTTTTTAAAATATATTTTACGGAAATTTATGTCGGACAAATGTTGACCGTTTTAAAAAAAATCACGATTGCAGTCGATCCTGGAAGTTTTGAAATACGTTAACCAAATTATTAAATATTTTGTAAATTGTGCGTAAATCTAACTGTCGGAGTGCTATTGAGGGACCTAGGTAGGAGTGGTCCCAAATTGTTTAACTAAAACACTGTAAGTCAGCAACTGTCACTATGAACTCTGATCGAGATTTTCATTCCTGAACTTCATTGATTTGAAAAACTTAATATTATGGTTTTGGTAAGATTATAAATCACGGTACAAATAATAAGGGGATCGATGGTGACACAATTAGGATGCAGTTTCACGATCGTCTAATCTCCAGTTTTGGTGACATGCATTGGCCACCCCTCTGGTCTGTCGATGTGTGATTTAATTGTATGGGAACATCTTAAATGACTCTTGTATACACGTCAACAAACCACGTGAACTTAACAACATTTAAAAGAAATTGTTGAAAGCGAAATTAATCGAATCTCACGGAAGATGTAGGCTCACGTAGTTTGAAACTTTAAGAGGAACGACTGTAATCATGCATTTTTCAAAACGGTCTAAATTTTCAAGACGTAATTTTTGCATGTATAAAAAAAAAAAATAATGTAATAATTTTTCATTCTATTATATAATATTTGCACTAATATAGCAGGCTTTATTTCGGTATTAATAAATTTTATTTAAACCTAATACTTTCTGGGTTATAATTATTTAAAAACCATGCGTTTCCACTGGCAATTACTATATACCTGTAGTTTATTATAATAATGTTTAATGAGTAAGTTGTGTTTTTAATTAGCTTATTATTTTTATTTTTTTTAATAGTAATGTTTTAAAACTGTCTAACTAAATTTTACAAAAATGGATATTTCTCGACACAATAATATCATCTACTCCTTGTAATATCCATAAAACAAATAAATATTATTCGTTTAAATAGTTATTTAGGCTAAATAGTAAATGCAATATAAATAATATATTAATTCAAACAATTCCATAATAAGACTTCAGAAAAATTTTATAAAAGTATAAAAGTAGAAACGATAATGGTCTTTTATTATTAAATAATTTATATTTCCATATAATACTGGTTATTTAATGAGTTAAATTTGCTGAATATTTTGATATGCTAATTTGTATAAGATTGTGTTAAAAACTACCTTATATTATATTTATAAAATCGAGTTTATTCAGTATCTGAATTTGTTAAGGTGCATGGCGTAAATTCAGTTAGATATGACATTTTTATGAAATTTTTTGTTTAAAAGAATGCTGATTAAATTTTTTTTTTTTTTATAACTTATATAGTTTTTAGGTCAAATAATTATTTTGAAAAGACAAACTTAGAAAAATATTTATATTCTTAAAGGAAATAAATTACAAGCAGTATATAAATTACTAATGTATATGTTAGGTTTGTTGTTAGTCCTAACTTTTTAAATTAATTTTAGGTACTACTAACCATTCAAAGGTCATATTCTAACTAATGTTTGCAACCCGATTGTGACTTTTTATATTTTAAAACTATGATTATAATTAACGAGCTAAAAAGGTAAAGTTAAATTCATTTTAATTAACATAACGAGTTGCTTTTTTACGAATGAACTTTTAATTTAACGAGTAATATTTAAAAATAATAATTGTCCGTTAATTATTTGTTTATAAAGATAAGTTGAATAATATATTTGTATAGAAAATGTTGCTTAGTTGAGAATTTTAGTTAACCAAATGATTGGGCTAGAACCTAGACTTTCGTGTGCCGAAACATGTGTATAGGCTATTCGGCCAAGCCAAATCATTGGATTTTTTTCCTTAATACTTCATTATTTTTAATTTATAATATTATAGTTTTACGGTCTTATTTGGTCTTTAAAAATCATAGGATATCGTAATATTTTAAGAGTAAAACGACAGCTAATTTTTAGTAAATGAAGTAAAATATTAATAAAAATATATTATAAAATGCTAACCTAACCTAACCTAACCTACCTACGTAAATATATATATATATATGATAATAAATAAAATATAATGGATTTAAGCTGTTATTTTATTGAAATAAATATAATAATTAATATGAAATTCATACTTTTGGAAATACGTTTTTTACCGGCATATTATACCGTATATATTTGGTGCATAAACGAATATCTTAACATTATTGCGTATAGTCTCGCCTGATACTTAAAGAAAAAAAAATAATAACAATACGAAGAACTTTGAAATCAATTTTTATTTGAAATTATTAAAAAATATATATATAATTTTTTAAAAGGATACAACACTGTGGTCGTAGTCATAGTTAAAGTAACCCTGCACGGCTGTATGGTATCTTATAGTATAATTATTATAGATTTATTTTATTGTCAGTGACGTAAACTAGAATCCGTCTGTCTGTTATATTTTCGTATAAATTTATTATGTCGTTATAATACTATGTGCAAATGTCGAAACATACTGCCATCTCGCGCGTGTCTGTGCACAAGTCGAACAAATTACGCTATCTTGCCTAACTTGTCAGACGTAGACAGACGGTGTGTATCGCACGTATAATATAGTCACGTCGTACACATACGAGTACGATGACCACTGTAACCACGTGCGACCGCAGTTCATTTACATGTGGTAACACGGTATTTAAGTAAATAATAACTAATTTTATATAATAATAATTTTAATATCGTCTTTTGAGGAAATAAATCTCATATAACTTTATCAGGTAGATCACAATATGTTTATAGTTGTTGTAGGTAGTCACATTAGCGATTATCTTATAGAGAATAGCAACAGGTGCTCGCCTTTGCTTTGAGAAAATTCTTTTAATAAAAAAGGATAATTGTAATATATGTACCTAATTAATATTAAAAAAATTATTTAATTAAAATATTATAATATTATAATTAAAGTAATTTCATTTTCAAATATGAAGTCTCTTAATATTTCTAGACTTTTATAGATATTTATCAGATAGTCCTCACTAGATAATTGTATTATTTGTTTTCGTTATTTTCGTTTAGTTACTTTCTTTTAGCAAAAAAGTAATTACAAAATATTACATAGGTAATTACTTAGGTTAACCTAACCTACTTGTAACAATTCATGTTATCAACATTAAACCAACTCGAATTATTAATATTATTTTACAAACACGAATCCAGCTCTAAAGAGTACTCTGATAAATTACGATATAAATGAGTGAATGGTATAAAAAAACTTATAAATTTAAGTTCAAGACATATACACGTGTCGTGTATGTTTTCAGGTGTATTCCGTATCCATTACCTATGATTTGAAATAATCTCAACGGGGTGTCTAAATTATACTTCATGTATAGTAATTGCTACACATGAGTTTGGATGGCTGGTCACTGGTCACCAAATCAGATCTAGTGTAAGGTTTTATTTAAATACTGTATAGTCTTAAAATCAAAAATAAGAGATACCTAGTGTATATAAATATATAATAAGAAGTTATTTTCAGAGATGAAAAAGTTATAGGCGTGTGGTATGAAAAATTTTAAAAATGTAACATTGCTACACATAAAAAATAAATTGTTTGGACGCCACTCGGTGTCTATATATTATAATCTAAAAGTATAATTGTGGAAAAACAATAATTGAGTAGATATTATGAATGTGCTATTAAAATTAATTAATTACACTGTAAATACGAGTATATTATTGTATAAAATATTATATGTGTAATGCGCCATTAGAGTCAATCGGTGTATGACAAAATTAATATTGTAAAAGAATACAATACAAATTGTGCATATTTTTTACGTTTTATATGAATACACGGTTTTCTTTTTACATCTGTATTGTTTCTCATATATTTTAATTAATTTTAAAATCTTAACCCGTGATTAATCTGTTGTTTATGATAATAATTGTTTAAACAATACGGTAACATATATTTATTATTTGGGTAAAACATAATATCATGTTATTATTAGTTATAATCATTATATTTTTCGATATCTATCGATTTACAACAACTTTATCAAATGATTAATTTGTTACCAAGGCTGTAGCCAGAGGGTTATTCTCTCACCCCCTCCACCGAAATTGTAAAACAGTTTTTGTTCATTTTATATATGCTTTAATTTTTTTTTTTTTAGTCAAAATTAATACTTATAATTTAAACCCCAAAATGTTGTGCTCGCTATGGCCTTGATTAATATAGTAGGTAGTATAGGTAGTATCTTCTATAAAAAATACGTATTATATATTATATAGATTATATAGTACTCCGATAAAATAATCTAAAAAAGGTTGATTCTATTAACCAGTGACCAAACATTAAATAGGCGGTTATCACTGTTTATAATAATTAGACGTCGGCCGACGCGTAAATATATAACAATTGACGATCGAACTAACGGTTAGTAGTAAACATGTCTTGGATGTAGTAGTGAAGGGGCATGATGAAATTTCGTCAAATCGTGTAAATTTATGGAAATTTGAATAATTATTGTTTATAATTATTTATTCAACTTCAACTTATAATGCAAAAAAAAATATTAATTTATACCATAAATATTTTTAGTCGTACTTATTATTTCATCAGGTTGGTGTAATAATAAGATGAAACTGAATATAATACGAATGCAATTTTACATAACTTTACGCAAACGTTTATTTTGACTCCAAAAAAAATCCTTCAAAATCAATTAAAACGTGTTGAAATAATAATAAAATCGCATTTTGTAAGTTCGAGAACGTTGGTCAAACTGAGTTATACTCAAATATATTATAATTATGAACAACGCGTTTAACATAATTTCATAATATTTAAATAATAATAATGTAGTGAAACTGCGGCCGCCGCATCCAGATCGTAGATTTGGAGAATCCGATAATTTATAACTTTTTTATTATTTTATATATATTATAGATGTTAAAGGTGTAATTTAATTCTGTAGGGCTTACATATATATAGACCTGTTAATTATTTTATCGACTCTAGTTTTTCACTCTCGCATCTGAATAGTTTTTTATTATTATTAATATTTAATTATTATATTTACGACGTTGTAAATTATTCAAATATTTTTATTTTTATTTTTATTTTTTTCAAAACATTCAGAATTTATCATTTACCATTTTATAAAAAAATCAACTGTAAAAGTAACGTAATATTATATTTTACAACAAAACATAAATAACACGAAGAGGACGATGTATGTTAGTAATTCATTCGTAATAATTACCATCAAGAGTGTCTATTCGCTCATCGCTATTAGTAAAATCACAATTATTTTAATTATCTATGTTTGATTCTGTATTGTGAATTTTTTCGTAGATAAATGGAAGTTCTTACTCGATAAAAACGAAATTAAATTTCAAATTAATTAAATAAATTTGCTTATGATTTGTTCAAGAGATGCCAAAAATTCATGACTTCTAAATGAATAATTGATATTGTGAATTTAATATATTTCATATTAAAATATTTTATAACGTAGATCACAATCGACACAAGAGATATATAATACATAGATCACGATAAGTATTTTAAGTATTTATTTATTATTGTAAGTTATTTATAGATCAAAATCTTATACTTTATAAATTATTGTATTCACAATTATATATTATAAATGTATATAAAAATAGTAAACGTGATAATTTTTTTTTTTAATTCGATAAACATTTTATAA
This sequence comes from Eriosoma lanigerum, assembly GCA_013282895.1. Classification (NCBI taxonomy): domain Eukaryota; kingdom Metazoa; phylum Arthropoda; class Insecta; order Hemiptera; family Aphididae; genus Eriosoma; species Eriosoma lanigerum. The sequence goes on from CM023362.1 coordinate 7,195,806, forward strand.
AATTGTAGTGATTCACACTATAATTTTTGTTTATCAGTTCTAAAAAATGAATATGGATTATTCTATACATATTATAAAATAATTTCAAAATCACAAGTCATATAATATTTTTTACAAGAATTGAATTTTTAATATAATTCATAATTTATAATTTATATTTGTATAATTAAATATAGGTATTAATTATAAAATAGTAATTATAAACATTATAAATATGTATGGCCATATAGAAGTATTCATAATAACATTATATTATAAGCACAGAATAATTCTCAATGATATTCAATTATTTTTACATCAAATACTAAACTTTAATTTTTAAAAAACTGATTTAAAGTTTTCACATATTATTTGCATATTAATAATTTTACTCCAGCAACACACATTAGTTTCAACACTTTGGGTTCAAAAAGAGTTAAATAGTCATATATACAAAAAACATTAAAACTTTTCATATCGAATTTTTTTCATATTGAACTCTATCTAATGGGGATATAAATTATCTAAGTTCGTGTCTGATGTATAGTAACAAAAATAATATTTTAATATTTTACCCTTTGATTCGTATAATGTTATGGTATTTATATCTGATGATTTGTTTGTTTTTACATCACGGTGACCTATAAATTATAATAATCTCTGAGCTATTCCATCCTGAGAAACCATAGTGGACAATAATTCAGTTTCGTTCCAAGCCCGTTATATAAGCAAAATAATTTTTAAAAACGATATCGATACCCAGTGGCGCGTTTAATGTATGCGCGCCTCGTTAAAAAATAATTTCTCCGCTCTCCCACAATCCAAAAATTAAATAAAAATAAATTCTATGTTAAGTAATAAAAAAATTAATTTTATGTAACAAATCATAGTTTTTTTTTATATGCAGTACCACTAAGCTTTTTACGACCATCCATGCTATTCGGCTTTGTCTTAGAATTATTAACTACAATATAATATAATAAAAATAATGAAATATATCAATCTACAAAATAAATTCAATTGTCCATAAGGCATTAGGTCCATAAGATGATTTTAAAACTATTGAGATTGAGTGTCAGCGACTGGCGTATATCTCATCAGTTGCTTTGATTGCTGTGACCAAATTTCCGATTCCGACTGACCATCAATAAGACGATAACAATATCATTACATCACATTTATTTTCGTACATCGCTGATTATACCGAAGTTCGAAAACTATCTATAATTATATACACTATGTCCACCAAACGTTACAAACAACAAAAACAGCTAAAATGTATTGCTTATTAAAAGGGCTCGGGACTTATTGCATTTGCATATCTTCATTTAATTGTCAAAAAAATTGCTTTGTAAGACAGAAATATGTTTTAAGGGAAAACGAATTAAAGAATATCAAATGTTTTTTGCATATATAGCAATTTTTATGGAAACATCCATTTGCATGTTACATATAACATTTTTTGTGTGCATATTTATGATATATTTATTTTTTAAATTGTAAATTCTATAGTTTAATAGAATATTTCAATACAATAATTTTTTTTCTAAAAATATTTCTAATAGTTCGACTATTATTGATAATCGTCAATCATTTAATCATTATATAAAGAAAAAATAAGACATTTTCTGGTATTTTTTTTTAAAAATAGCTTTCAACATGCGTCGTAGGTTGACGGTTCATCATTGGATGGCGAATGGTAATTATATAGTTACCATTAAAAAATATAATACAATGATTAATTTTCAATTTATTAAAATTTATAATTACATTTTTAAACCAATTAAAATTTATTTAGTTAGATATTTGTATACATGTAACTTTTTTGTGTGCATATTTTCGTGCATATTTGATGAAATTTAACCATGCATTTTTGCATGCATATTTTCATTATTGTTAATGCAATAGTCCCGAGCCCTACGTTATTAGATATTATTATACTTAATGCTCAGGCATACAAGATTCAGGTTAACCGCGCGGTCTCTGTAAAATAATAAAATCGGATCGCTGCCCCCGGCGGTCTGCGTACCCAACCACTACAGCAGACAGCGTTCTGTGTTCCTAAACCTTTATTATGAACATCGAACGAAAATATTATATCTTATTAAATAATAAATATAATATTATAATATACTTATTAAGCTTTTTAAGACTTCAGTATTACCTAGGTGGCTATATTTTTGTAAATTTCTAATTAGATATTTGAATTAGAGAAATTTGCCGCTTGGAGCATTTTCCCTTTAAGGGCCCTCCCCCTCTAAATGCATCACTGTCGATACCCCTTTTGTTGAGCGTAAATAAATACAAAAAATATGGTATATTATAGAATATAACGATTTATGACTGATATTTCTGACTAGTATCACTGCTGCACTGACCGAACTAGAGAAATAGAGTCAGCCCGTGGAAGTTAAGGCAATGAGAAAAGTGGATCTCCTAGAAATTCAAGTATAACATGTTTAGGTTTAGACATACCTAATCGATTTCAGGAAATTATTTTCTCTTCGACTGATAAACGTTAATTTGGAATTCGAATTTTCCGCGTATAATGGCTATGATCTGATGTTACAATAATAATAATAATAATAATAATAATAATAATAATAATAATAATATAATGTTATTATTTAAATATTTCATGACATTGTGAAAAATGTTCAAAAATAGGTAGATAATATTGTTGAACTATAATTTATTGTAGAAATATAATGAACAGTACGTGTTTTAGCCGTTTCAATTAAGTAAACGGATAAAAAAAAGGAAATTCATAAAATTTAACGTTTTATTTATTATGTAATATATCAAACTAATACGTTTGACGATTTTTCAATTGGTTAGTTTTACTTTATAAAATAAATTCAAGTTAGTTCAAATTATTATCATAGTTTTAGCTCAAATTTGTTCAGTTAACTTTCAGAATCATACATCAATCATGTTAATACACATTATAATTAAAGTTGAAACGTTAGGTTAAGCTAACCTAGATAACATAACTTAACTTAATATTATTAAGTGTTAACTTTATTAACCGTTCATTATATTTTTAAGTAGATAGCTATTTCATATTGACATAATATGATTATTAATAATTTTCCGATAATATGAATTAATTTGGATTTATTTATTTTGTCAATACTAGTGTTTCACAAAGTGAGCTATAGTAAGTATATGTATTGTTTAGATACCATTAGCAGCTGTTTGATGAATACATAGACTAAAACAAAAAATGTTAATAGAAATTTGGGAACTATTGGTTCTGCAATGGTTCAACAAAATGTCATTCAATTTGTGTTTAATATTAATGCCGGAAAAGTGTTTTTGAGAATATTTATAAAGTTTGTATTTTTATTGTTCAATAAGAATAATATTTTTAACCATTCACTCTCAACTTATAAATGCTCTTTGGTGGTTTATTGATCTATAACGAGTCAATAGTTTCTTTTTTTCATATATTTCACGATATATAATAGTCACCGCCGTATTACTGGAATCGAGCTGAAAACAATGATGTATTTGACGATTGTGGGGAATTAAAATAAAGTTTGTGTAACTCGCGCATATTATAAAATATATAATATAGAGGACACGGCAAGGCGACAATTTATGATGGCCTCTAAACAATATTAAAAAAAAAAACCAGTGGCTTTGGCGTTATGAGTCACATAATATTTCGATTTCTGAACATTATGAGTTTCAAACAATATAATCGGAATATATTTTTATATTTTATTGTTAATTATATTTGACAATTTTTTTTTTTTTTTTTTTACTAACATATTATATTACTTAATATAGAAATTAATGTCTTCAGGGGCTTTAACTTTGTTTGTTTGTTTGTTAGAATTTCGTAATAATTTCTTATTTTTCAACTTTTATTAATGTTATATATAGACGCACGGCAGTAGGTATATCGTTCACACACTGTTTGCAAATATCGAAAAGTTCATTCACCGAGATGACGAAGTAGTATATTCTACGCGTCCGTGATCGTCTTTGATTAATCACAAACAAAACGATCACTTATTATATTTGTGTTTCGGAAAATAATATTTAGATTGATACAGTGAACATAATAAATCTATTTAAATAAAAAAAATCATATTATTATGTTTATTATAGATCTCCATTTTTCTCCGACAGGTACACGTTTTAAAGTAATTAATAATTATCATACAAATCTATTCATCATAATTATATATAGATACCTATTAATCAGTACCTAGGTATAGTAGGTAGGTACAACAGGATAATAATATTATTATTCAAATTACTATTCAATTAAAATATTTCAGTTTAGTGGGAAGTATCAAAATGGAAACAATATTTGAACGGATTTAGTCAAACCGTGTGTTTTGTTTGTAATCATTTAATAATAATAATAATAATATAATTAATTATTCGCTTGATCATATTATAATATAATCGTTTCACGCTAATATATCACTTTTTTTAAAAAACCAATGTAGGTTTTTTTTTGTTATTATCCCTACGTTATTTCTGATACCTAATGACTTTAACATACATTTTATCAAAATTAAATTAATACTTATAATACTTAATATAAAAGACGCAGATTTAAATTTAAACAATTGACAATAAGTTTACCATTTCGATTCTATAATAACAATTCAAAAATTGTGGGTATATAATATTTTATAAAAATAACCCTTTAAAAGTACGAACAAAATGTATTTTAAATATTGACGATTACGTAAAACAACCAGCTGTTGAGTTACTTTGGAGTTATTGTAACCAATGAGTGTTGACTTAGATTAGAAAAATAGCAATAGGTCTATTAACGAAAAAATGACGTATACCGTTTGGTTACCTACTGAAGTTTCCGTATGAAAAAACGGACTGACCGTGTCACGGAAACGCAAAAACGGTTTCCGAAAACGAAATACATATCACTCATTTGTGATTCGCGTATGCGCAATAATTTATGCTCGCACCGCCCGAAACAATATTTTTCAAAGTTACAAACGTCCGTGAAGACCCTTTTCTGCAAATTCAGGTTACATTAAATATTATGACTCGTCGCGAATATTCATAAAAAAAAAAAATAATAATAATAATAACCATATCAACAAGGTAATAGATAATTAATTAATAGTTTAACCGACCGAAGGTTTCCCGATAGCCATTTATGATAAAAATGTTCCCCGAGTGCGAAAATATTGTCGGTTAGGCACCTATCGCAAATAATACGGCGAGATAAGGTCGTTTGATTTCCAGTTTGGATTAGACATCCACAGAATCGAAGGTGTACTAAATCGCATTATTGATAGCCCGGCTAAGTTAATAAATTATTATAACCATATAAAAATAAAATTACATCACCCGATGCGACGACGTACGGTCAATATATATATATATATATATTGTACAAGGCAATCTATAATATTACGAATACGAATAATTATAAATTAAATGAGGATATCTGGGTATCTGGTATATAGGTATCTGGTTACGAATATTATTGTTTATTTTCGCAAACGTTATGACGGATACATCGATAATAATAATAACAATAATAATAATACCTGGCGACGGTCGAAATCCGGGGACAAGATCACAGAGGTCTGATTCAAGAGGTCCTCGCTCGATCCTTATGTGAAAATATTTATTATAGTAAAACACATTTTATAATATTTTAAAATAACGTCCTCGGATAGTATAGTTCCCTTCGTAATAAAAATAATATAAAGGAAAAAAAACACGCGCGCGCGCCCGAGAGACCTCTCAAATAAAAAAATAAAAAAAAAACAATAATAATAATAATATTATACATTACATATTATTATTATTATTATATAAGCAATAATTATAATAAATTAACTATTCGTATACAACATTAAATTATTATTTACACCGGAAATAAAAAGAGAGAGGGCTTTTGTTTTAATGGTATTTCATTCAATCGTCGAAGCTCTAATAATAATATTAGTTAAACATATGTAATTGTTTGTCTGTTTTGATTTCTTTATCGTGCTAACGATTTTTATATTTTATTTACGACTGGTTAGAACATACTTGTTACTATATTTTACTATAGAGCCGTCCGGAAACGGACATTTCCATTACGGTCCCCCTGGAGGGTCATGATTCTAATGAAAATTATCGAAACATTTAATATTTTTATTAAAAAATATTTAACTGTTAGTATTATCGAACATCTGTTTATTATATATTGTCCCGATGATATTTGATACCTAGTTTTTCAATTAATGTATTCCATATAAACATGTGCTTAAACAAAACCAATAATTAGGATCAGAATCGTAAATTGTAATTCAATACGTATTTATAAACTTTATTACTGGTATAAACAATTTAAAAATTTCAATTTTTAATCGGTTTCGAAAGACGAAAAACACTTATTTACAGAAATTTTTTTTTTCTAATTTAAAAATATTATTCTATTTATTTATTTTCATGAAATTAAATTATGAATATGAAACGGAGTCTTTCAATTATATTTTTGTCTCCTGAAAAAAATCGAAAAACATCATATTGTACTTTTTACTTCTACGATAAAATGAGAGACACTATTAATCTCCTGTTGTAAAAAATAAATACAATTTACTATTTATTCAAATACTTAACATTAAATTAAAAATTAATTAGTTGTTAATCAGTTATTTATGATTGACGATGTTCAATAAATTAACTATAAAAAAATAACGATAATTGACTAAAAAAAGTGACATTGTATTTTCCAAGAAAATTATATGAGTACCTAACATTTAGTTATGTAACATTTTGAAAATCCACTCGACTTTAATTTCTCTACTCGTTTATCCCGACCTTGAATTTAAGTATAAATATTATAAAAAAAAACCTACTAATATAAACAATATTGTTCAGTTCAACAGGTTGAAATTTTATTATTTTATAATTTGTACGCGTCGTATTAAATGATTTTATGCGCTTTAAACCTGCGAGAACTTTTGACGATTTACGAAAGGTATTTAAATGTACCATGGTAACGGTAAGAAACTAATACCTAATAATTAACATTAAATCGTTTATTACTTATAACCTATAATTATGTTCAAAGTCTAGTAAATAATCATTATAATCCATTTTATTCGCGTAAAAGTAATATATTTATCATTTAAAGTGTTATATATTTACATATTATTTAAAATGTCATGAAATATTACAATACTGATGAAAAATATGAAGTGTTTTTAAAAATCAAATATTTGATGCTATAGATACTGTTTTTCGTATAACTAAAAAAATGAATCCACAAAGTCAAAACAAATATATATCTAAAATATTTTGATTTGTTGTATTGTTAAGGTTTTAATGTGTTTTAACAAATCAATTAACTGAATAGTTAAAGATCATACCTAGTTTATGCAGAATTAATGTCGATTTGTTAGAAAACGTATTATTATTATTTTACAAACTATGTAAAAATTTAATAATTGGGTTTCGCAAAAAATTAATACTTATTTACAAGATTTTATTAATATACTCATAATCAATCATAAAAAAATAAAAATAAATAATATTATATAGTCAAATATTTTAAGAAGAGCGAAATTTTTAATGTTTAAACCTTCCAAAAATGACAATTTTACGGCAATATTTCACACTCATAATCTTATAATTGCAAGTAAATAAGGAAATCGTAAAAAAATAATGTTTTTTTATTATCTCTTCTCTTGAGATTTAATCGGTTGTTTGTTTATGTGTAAGTAAGTACACAGAAGGATTATTATTTAAGTCTGACAGATTTTATCGACCATTATATAATAATGTTTAATGTGCGTAGCTATTACAGATATTGTAGTGTCTTTTTTTTTTGTTTTGTTTTTAACGAGCGAACTAGGTGTTTTTAATTATTATTATATTATTAAACGTAAAAACTTGTCGTTTTATGTAGGTAATTTACTATTACAATAAGATAATAATTTAGTGCGTTTAAACTATTGCGCTCTGAGCGAATTGTGTTTTTAAACGCATAATCTCAAATAATAATAAGTCTTCGACAAGGGCAGTCTATATATTAATAATTTACCTATATATTTTATTATTTCATAAGCATTTAGCTGCTTCGATATACTAATATAACCTTATCACGTCAATTAAATACGTTTTTTATGCAGATTATAATCGTTTATTATTGTTTTAAATACCTTCTTAACGCAATTTCAATACCTGTATATTATACTAATATATCATGCGACGTAATTAGGTTATACAGGGTGATTCATGTTGGAACGCCTCCATTGTTTCACATAAGTGTATTTTTAATTGTATTCTTTATTTTATTTGTATTTCTCATTTTCATTATATGCAGGGCAATGTATAATAGTTAACCAATTTGCTCAACTCGTAAAAATAAAACGTTCTAAAAAATATACCTATTAATTAACTTAACTTGTTAAAAAGTAAAATATATATATGTTAATTTAAATTGATGGTGCTTATCTATTTTCTTTTAATCGTATACATTTGTTATTTAATTAACTTTATGTTGACAAATTAAAATTATGAAATATAAAATAATTGTTGGTTGCATGAATGGTTTTTAAATGAAATTTGAAATGCACTTATACTTATCTCAAATACTCGAAAAATTACAATGAATTTGTTTTTAAAACTATAAATTTAAAGAATAGTTTGTAGGTAGTTTACATACCAAACGATTAAACTTCCGGTGTATAATTATGCATTTATAACATCGTAAATCCAATATAGGTAGATACAAAATATTATGATCATATATGTGATAAATTTCAATAACAATAATTATTATCATACGATAATACCGTATTATTACTATTTACTATACCTTCCTATTATAATTAGAATACGCCAAACGGTTGTTACGATAATCATATTTAAATATATAAATCCATATGTAAAAAAAATTGAAGACAAATTACAATTATTATTGCTATTATTATATTAAACTGTGACTGTTCTCATAATTATAATAAATGATAATTTATACATAATATTATTATTAGAATGATTCGTCTCGAATTAAATGCAATACTATGTTACTTTACGACGACGATCCGGTTTTTCGTTTCATCGACAGAGGTTGGAAAACAACGAGAATAACTAGACTAACTAAAACGAATGTTCTATTATTTTACATTATCTAATACATCACTTAATCAAAACGTGAAAATTTATATTAATTAACTTGTCCATACATACATTTTTACAGTTTTTTATTTTTATTTTTTTTTATTTTAAATTTATTACCTAATTCATATGCGCGATTTAGTTTATAGTATACCTATATTTAGACTTCTCGTACAATATTCTAAGATTTAACAACATTTCACAGATAGGTACACTACAAAGCCATGTTTAGTGATTATTCTACCTGAGCTATCAAACAATATCTTTTGAGTTAACAATTAATGCATTGTTGAATAAAGAATACGTTAATTTTAAACACAATAATAGAAATATTATTTCATACTTTTCAGAATAATATTATATAATATTCTGTTTTATACTTATACGATACTATGAACCAATTATTGCAGTTTTAATTATAATATTTGTTTATGTAGAGTGTTATGTATCTATAGGATTTGATTGTTGCGTATTTTAATAAGGTAGGTGTACAATTAAAAGTTATTTCCTAATAATTTCGTATCAATTTTACTTTTGAGTGCTAAATATTTTAAACAAATCTAAAACGATCTTTATTCTCCACTCTATAATTATATTATTTATAGGTTATTCTAAGAATATTTTACAACTTTACAATTATCCGAAATGTTAACATTTCGAAAATCAAAAGATCAAAAAAATATCCAGTTCTAGGCAACTATCTAATAAATGATGTTGACAAAAACTCTGACTGAGATAATTGGTTAGATACTGCTACATTTTCTTATACAATATAATGAAACATAACTCTATTTACTATTCTCCTTATGAACTAATTTTCGGAAGACTAGATAAAATTCCATCCTCAATTAAAGAAAATCCAGAATTAAAATACATGTATAATGGTTTTAACGACAGCATAAAATTAAATATTTCCTACAAATAATCGAAAAATAAATTACAAATATAAAATAAACTAAAGAGTAAAGAATAGTATAGTTCTAAAATTAAAAATGCAAAGGAAATTCTTAAAATAAATTATTTAGTAATGATTGCCACTACTCTCTACTAATAAATTAAGTCGGTAAGTTAAAGGTTCACGACACTTATAAGTTGTAATATGTTGTCGTCTGTGACTTCCTGAATAATCCAAATACATATACGATAAACAACAGTGGTGTGAATATTAAAACGAAATTCGTCTGAAATCTCCTCTAACACAATTTATTTGAAAATGTTTGACGGAATGTTCGAAATAACACAAACAAATATACAATACCAAAATTGAAATGAGCTAAATAAAAGGAAAAAGTGTCTTCAGACATAAAAAAATAAAAATATCGTTGTAAAACCAATATAGTTATACGTACATTGCTTCGCTCAGAATCTAAAATGATATTACTTATAAGTAGGTAAATATAACTATACATATTTCTAATTGTTTATTATTAAATCATTACAAAATGTATGTTTTACCTAAAGTTGTGCGCAATATTATAGTATATTATACTGTTTAAATAATCTATGATCACTATTAAAAAGAAGTTCTCAGATTTTTTTTTTTTTTTTTAAATATAACATATCTCTTGTATTTTAACGCACATTTTTATAATTGAATATAATATGTAATGTAACTTTTATATTGATATTTCTGTGGCGAACGATTAATAAAAGTTATGATCCATAATCGACATCATCAGTGTCACTGTTGGTAATTTTATTAAACTCGATTCTACATTGATTTTTATCACGTAATAACGTGTATTTTTAATAAACCGTCGGTTCTCGATATCGAAACGAATAACTCATTTTCGTTTACAGCGGCATTCTGTTAAAATCATTTCCATAAACACTTCAATGAATATAATTAAATTAATGCGAAGAAGCACTTAAACACCGTTACAATAATTGTTTCCAATATAATTTCTTTCATAAAAAAAAATCTTATTATATAATACTAATTCGTTGAATATTTAATGTAGGTATAATTATATTAATTATGTTTCTTATTATATTTTTTTATCAACTTAATATTTAATGTAACTATATGATCATTAAAGGATACAATAATTGTAAGTTATTTGTGTATATTTTGTAGTTCTACACTAGAAAATTGAATATATTGTATTTAGTATACAATATATTATAATCATTATATATTTTTTTTATAATTATTTGTTATGTATTATTTTTTAAAAATAAAAATAATTTTAGAAAAAAGTATACAATATATGTAATAAACTATACAAGTACAAATGGTATTAATACAGTGATATGTTGGCCTATTCATTTTATAATATTTATATTTGATTATTTATTTCAAATTAATATAATTTATACCGATATTTTCTGACAGCATTGACTTTCAAGAATTTGATGAACTTGTTAAATTTTATCTTGATACAGATGTTCAGACAGCAATTGTAATGTTAAAAATCTAGCAACAAAAACTGAATTTTAACTAAAAAAAACATCCTACGACAACTTAAAATATCTAAAGAATGTAATATCTCAATATTTTTAAATATTTGTCAACTACTGAAAATATTATTGTTAGAACTTTATCGGTGTCCATATTATTACCCGAAAGGAAGTTTTCATGTTTAAAAAGACTGAACACATGCATAAGAATAATGAGTACCACGGCTAAAGTAAAAATAAATAATTTTAATATTTCCTTAAAATTAGTATCGAACTATTTTTTATTTACTTGTCCAACTCGCCGAAATTGTTTAACATTGTCAACTATTTACATGGTTCTTCTTGATATTATTATTATGGAAATTAAAGAAAATATACATTATTTTGTAGAAAAAAATAGAATAAAATATTAAATATATATTTTATTGCATAAAAAACTGGCGGATCGTGGTTCGTGGTTGGGGGGTATTGCGGTACTTTTGCGGCTCATCTTGCAAATAATAAATAGATATCTCCGCAATGAAAGTATTTGACTACACCACTGATATGGAGAACATTTTTTTCCTAAAAATTATAAATAAAAATTTAAATGTAAAAAACGATTCAACAAGAGTATATAAAAATACAACTAAAATGTAAAACTAAATTTCACGTATTTATCATAATATATTAACATTATAGTACGTATATTGTGATAGAAAATGTAAATCTCTATTTTATAGAAAACAACTAATTTTTCTTCTAAAAAATAATAAACAATCGCTGGAATAAATTGTGTAACAACATATTATTATATGTTACAGTGCGTCTAGTTTCAATTATTAATTAAGATCTATAGATTATAATTTATTATATTCATACGTTTTTTTACGCATTTTTTATTTTAATCAATAATAATAATAATTTGTTAAAAATAATTAACTTTTATTTTGAAACGTTTAATGTGTAAAATATTTTGTTATAACATTTTTAAAGAGACGTTGTGGTTTTTTTTTAATAATAACAATCTCACTAGAAATAACATAAAATAATATAATTATATAGAATAAAACACTGTTTATAATATAATATGGATATAAAAGTGTTCATATCACGAAAAAATGTGTATCATGTGTTCATAGTCTAATGAAAAAATTGAAAAAAATATCTCAATATATTACGTCATCTTTATTGATTATCAGTTATTATTTTCCGCGGACTTTGATGTTTCTTGGAAATGTTCGGTTTAAACTCTACACACCTACGTACAACATCGTCATTTCTGGGGCGAAAAACGAAATGTTTTGCTTCTATTCGTTAGACGGATAATTTTTATTTTGTCCAATCTGAGCTTGAGGTCGTATAAATATTATTATTATTACCGTGATGTTAACCAGTCGACGGCGAAATTGTTTTTCTCGTATAGTGGCGATGACGCTTCGTAGTGGCAATTATTATTTATGCAGTAACATGGGAATACTTTTAATATTAGAAAGAATGAATAAAAAAAAATAAAAAAACAGGAAGGTTTTTTTTATGATGGACTAGCTTTATTTCGCTAAATAGCCATATAGGAAGGTTAAATGCGTACTTGACAATCAATTTTTGCGCAGTTCAAGATTGTCTCCCGCGGCAATGCGACCGTGACTGTGCTTTTGTCTTTCAGTCAGACTGCTATTAATAATTATTATTATAATCTCATGTCTTTATAAAATGAAAACAAAATAATATTACCGTTTTGTCGAAAAAAATTATGATACAATAAATTTTTCTCTTCCGAACACAAAACTGCGGATATGGGTTTTTAACACGATGTTAGATCGTTGTAATAATTATGTTTATATGATATAACATATTATGGCAGGTAACCAATACTTAAATTATAATTTACACTCATTATAGACAATTATTGTGTAAATAAAGTTTACCTGTGTATTTTATTATGTTAACTAGATAACGAAAAAAATGTTTTAAATAATTTAGGCAAAGAAAGACTATTTAGTTTTTAAAATATACTTTCTCTGCTCCGGTTGAAAGATTATGTATTTCAGAAAATTAAATTTATAAAATCCATCGAATGGTAATTTTAATAATACACCGTAAGTACATTACCTCGTACATATTATGAAAAATTACTCTTTATATGACTTTAAATTTTAAGTTTTATTTATTAGATTTTGCATAGTTTCTGTACGGATTACATAATATTATTATTTTCAACAAAATATTTTAATAGAACGAAAAATTATTTAAAAAATTCAATTTTTATATTTCTTGAAAAATCTGCACTCCAGTTATAATTTATCGTGATTATAAAATGAAATAAAAATATAGCTAACTAATTCATGATGTTATAATAACTTTACGATTCTCTGTGCAAATATTTCAATGATATTTTTGCTACTTTTGATAAAGTATTAAAAAATAATGACTTCGTAAAGCTAAGTTAAAAGGAATAAATTACGTGGATGTTACCTAAAAAGTTTTCGGATATTTACACCAAAAAGAGCCATAAAAATACCGTTAAAAATCTTGAACATTTTTTGGAGATGGTAAAAATAATTCGTTTGTATAGTATATTGGTTATCGTATCCTAACCTAACCCAATAAGAAATTGAACATTTACAATTATATAGTTTAGAAAAATGATTATCAAACTTATCAGTCTCCTAATAAAAGTTAATTCTCCTTTTATAATGCGTAAATGTCGTATGAGTTATTGAGTTTCGCTCCTTTCATAGTTCCGTCTATTTCATATTATGTTTAAAGTATATAAACACAAAGTCACCCGTAGTTTTACCAATTTCTACCCTTTAGAAGGACGCAATTATAACAAAATATGATATATTATAATATATCAATCTAGGTTATACACTGTATAATATACAGGTTAGGTTATATATGTATATTACTTACAGTATTCAATCTTAATTCTCAATTAATAAATTTTATTATTTGTTTTAATTTTTAAGTTTTTATTATATTTTTAATAATAAGTTTTAAAATTTAACAAAAGTGTACTTTTATGAAATACTGCATTATCGACTTAGATAAATGTACTCATTTGGGATCCAATATAGTACTTAAGTTAGTAATATATTGTGCTCTTTTCAGTGACGGTAAGTTGTGGGATAAATTAATAAAAATGTACTTCTAAATTCTATGTTATACAATATAATATTGCACCCAAATTAAAGAAACTTTTGATGAAGTAAGGTTAGGTATTCCTCTCGATTACGTTCCAATCTGGCATATCTTATCTATACATACCCTTAAAAATCGTAGAAATTATCACCTAGAGTTGTGAAATTAAATTAATTTATTATTTAAAAAGTTCGGCACTATCTGCTTAAATAGGTAGGTATTATGGCATAGAATATAAAAATAAAATATATCGTATTTATACAATACACAATAAAAAGTACTTCAACCATCATGAAGTAATTAAAATAGGTAGGTATACAAATATATTTAAATTACATCTAAATTAATAATTATAATTATACAAAAAAAAATATACATATTATAATAAGCGCCTCTAAACTTTTCACAAATGTTGGCGCCTTAGAGGCACTTGCCCCTTTTGCCCTCCCCCCGTCCCTCCTTATCACGGCCCTGGTAATAACTATAAATACTAAATATAGTATTTATCATACACAGTCAAATTAAGAGGATTACGAGGATTAAGAGGAACTACAGGATTTAATGAGCAATATTAATATGTATACATGAGTATTATATAACAGTAATACAAATAATCAGTTTATTATATAATATTTATATTTATCATTATTATAAATACTATCCATAAAATTGTTAATATATTTTACAAAGTCTCTGAAAAAAATATAGATTGTCACATTGAACGTTGAACATTCCACAGACCTTTATACTTTTAAATTTTCATGAAAATATTTATGCTCACATCTTTGCGAATAATACTTCGCTGTTTTTTTTTTTTTTTTTTTTTAACAATTATATTTTGAAATTTCATTGATACGCATTTCAGGAGAATAATCATTATATTATGTGACTGTATATAAAGTGAGATATTTTGAAAATCACGCTGACTGCATTAATTTATTATAAAAACATATAAACTCTAAATAGTACTAAGGTTTTCAAATTATATTATTATTATTTACAGATGTATAAAAACTAAGAAAACTTGATCGAAAAAGTTAAACATTGCGGTAAGTACTATTGGTAAACCACTCTGTGTACAATGTACATACATCAAATCAGGACAATTTTTTAAATTTCTTAGTACGCCAAAAATAGAAATATCGCCTATAGTTATAGTGGAAGAGAAGAGATGTTTATAGAACTAAAATTCAAGTAAAAATGGTTTTACTTTCAACGATATTTAAATATGTACATTTCGTAAACAATTAATTCGATTATAACAACTGTTTAACTAGTAGGACAGTAGGTATAATACACCTATATCGTATATTATATAATTATCATTTAGAATAATGATAAAAATGTATAAAAATGCACATGCTCCTCGTTGTAACGTATCTATTATATAAGTATGCCTATTATACAATAAACGAATAATTATAATGTCCATGAAACACGAGAAACGATAAAAAAAAAAATAATAATCTTCCGGAGATAAAATAGTATAACTTTTTATTTTCCACTCGCGATTTCTTAGAAAATAATCTCACAAATGCACTATCATGTCGATTATGATATTATTAGCTCGACGGTTGTTCGTTTTTATAAGTATAATATAATTATTTCTTACATGATCTCATAATATATTTAAAAAAATACAACACAATACAATATATTATACACAGTCATCCTCAATAATTTTTATCACATTATATCGAGTGAGATTTTTTTATTTGTCATTTTCTCGGGAGCGTTCATAAAAAATTATGGACTTTTTTGACATTTCAAAAGTAATGTTGGTTAAAATGTCAGTAAAGCATAATGATATTATAATAACCAGAATAGCCGGATTACCAAATTAATATTATATAAAAATCATAACATATTATATTGTATGAACGTGGAATGTCACGGTCACACATTAACTATATTAGTCTATTATTAATTAATAATCAAACAAACGTAAACATCCGGACTATCGGAAATTTATCAAACTAGAAATATAGATTATTAAAAAATAGGTAAATATTATTATATATCACTGACATTTATAAACAAATAAAATCAGAGATATACTATTAAATCACAGTATGATGAAAAAAAAAAAAAAAAGATGCAATAATTAATGACTATTGAGTCAGAATAAACCTTATAAAATAGGTAAATTTACTCAGTCCAGCGCTCAGTAATTTTTGCAACGTTACTCTGTCGTTCAGTCACATTCAATATTTAATATATAATATGTACACTGTATTACCATTGATTAATTATACAATTAATTGTATAATTAATCAATGGTATTACTATGTTCAAATGACTCTCATTCAAACATTTGAATATATTTCATACTTAGTTTTAAATATAAAAAAATATAATCAATTTATGTTTTACATACATACTGTAATATTTTATAACATATCCTATATGAGGGGCTTCAAGGCAAAACGTACCTTTTCCATTTTTCTAATTTTTCAGTAGAACATGTTTTTAGTTTTGATAATTATTAAATGATGTAGGCCATAATCCATGATTTAAAAAAAAAAACTAAAAAATGTTTTTAGTTTGTTTTCCAGTTTATTTGTATACATTAAAAATTTTTTAATGTGTTTTTTAAATATTTAAAAATACTGTTTCAAAAACGGACTTTTTCCGGAATAAGTAATTTTTGAATTAATAATGAAAAAGGATATTTTGGGATAAAAATAACAATTTTAAACAAAACGTGCTTTTTCCAGAAATAGATCATTTTGAATAAAAATTTATAAAATATTATAATAGGTATTTATTTTAATGATAGTACAGTTTATCCATTTTATAAAAATTAAAGAACTAAAAATCAAATCCTTTTACAGTGTTCTGATAATTAGTCACCTGTATTATAAATAATAAACTTAAAAGTGGGAATAACAATTTTAGGCGTTCCTTCTTCGTCCCTTCGGTCCTCGGAGAAATTAGTGGTTTATTAAAATTAAGATTTGAATGCAATAATATTGCATTAGAAAATACGATTCTGAGCGAAACTCAATATATTAGAATACACTATACTAATAATTCATTCCCATATTTTACCTCACTTGTATACTACCTATGTTAATACTCAAAAAAAAATTCAAGTCCCGACGATCAAAACTCAATTAATTATTACGAAATTTTAAAAATTTTAAATAACAAAAATCGTAATTTTGCCGATTTTCCGACATTTTTTGATAGTTTTTTTTCTCCCAGGGAAAAACTTTTAAGAAATTTAAAAAATGAGTTAAATGAAGTACCAACTAAACGCAATTTGCTACCGAAAGCATACTTAATTTGTGGTAATAATACCATTATTTCTATCCAAAAAAATGTTTTAATACATATCAATCATACATCAAAAAAAAAAAAATATATATATATATTATATTCAACTCTACTAAAAATATTCAAATTTTAGAAGCTTATAAAAAAGAATTGTCAGTCATGATTATCAAAATATTTTGTAAAAAGATTAAGTTGTATATGATTAGACTTCAATACAATTTTCAAATCGATAAACCGAAAATTAAAAGAAATATTAAACATTTTTGGAAAAAAATTTAAAACTCTATACCTAGTCAGAAAATCAATCAATTGTTTCAAAAATATTTCCTATAATGTAGAACACTTATGTTGATACTCAAAAGAAGATTTAAGTCCCTATGACCAAAACCTAATTAGTTATCTCGAAATTAAAAAAATTAAAATAATGAAATCGTTATTTTGCCGATTTTCGGGAACGTTAAATTTAAAAGCATATAAAAAAAAATTATCAGTCACGATTTTCAAAAAATTGTGTAAAAAGATTTACTTAATCTTTTTATTTTCACTTCGCTCTGAATTAAAAAACAAATATATTACTTATATATGATTAAACTTCGACAAAATTTTCAAAGCGATAAACTAAAAATTGCCGGAAATATTAAACATTTTTGGAAAAAAGTTCAAAGTTCTATACTTGACCAAATAATCAACCGATCCGTTCCAAAATTGTACCACACTTGTATATTATCTATGTTGATACTTAAAAAAAGTTTCAAGTCTCTACGATCAAAACTCAATTAGTTATCACGAAAT
Source organism: Eriosoma lanigerum (assembly GCA_013282895.1). Classification (NCBI taxonomy): domain Eukaryota; kingdom Metazoa; phylum Arthropoda; class Insecta; order Hemiptera; family Aphididae; genus Eriosoma; species Eriosoma lanigerum. Next base: position 7,214,490 of record CM023362.1, read on the forward strand.
TAAAAATTAAAACAGTAGTTTTCAATGTCAATTTTCTTAGCGAAAAAAAACGTTTTAGTAAAAAATAATGATACCATTCGATTTTAAATACAATTTACCGTTTGAATCAATGTATCACTTAAAATTCTTAAAAATGGAAAAATTACGTTTTGCATTGAAGCCCTTCATATATTGACGTAATTAAAAGTGTTCTTTATTTTATTTTAAATACATCATATTCAAAACTTATACATTTACATATCATAGTGTTGATCGTTTTGGCAAGTGACAGACATCGACAAACCACGCCCATTTAGAGGGTAAGTACATAATTTTTACACAACAATCAAAATTTAAGTCATTAAAACGTAAAAAAATATTTTTCCATCAATATTCAATTATTTTCAGTTCAATACAAATAGTATACCAAATTTGTTATAAAATTATTGTTTCTATTTCAATTTACAACAATATAATATTATATAATAACTATAATAAGATATAAATGTAATATTGCATACATTATCACATGAAAATTCAGAGTAATTTTTTCGTACGAGTTTTTCTATGAGTTCTTAAGTCCACCAGGCATTAACTATACCGATCGATAATACCAATTATTTGAAAATGTATTTTTTTCTAAAATAGTTTTTAGATTTGGATATTTTATAGGTATATAGTAGCTAAGTTAGGTAAGTACCTATACTTCTTATTTTTCAATAATCATAAATATGTTATCTACACGATGAGTTTGCATCGATATTATACAAATATATATATATACGTATAGGCACATTGAAGTTTTCAGAAATTGTCTTCTTAGAAGAAGAAAACTGAAATGTTTTTATATTTTTATTATGTTTTTTTTTTTTTATAATTTGTAGTGTAATTTCGTTCAATAATGTTCAATAATAAATCTGCATTGTATTTCGAAATATTATGTTAAAAGTTTTTTATTATTATTATTGTTTCGTTGATAATTATTTTCGCATTTGAATAGAACGTCTAAGTAAGGGTCTATAACAGTGTTTCTCCGACCTAATCCACTTAAAAATAATTCAAACAATTAAAACGTACTTAGTCATGTTTAGGTGAAATTGCAAACAAAAGATATTAATTAGATTTAAAACTTTACACAGAAACAATAAACTCTTTCTTAGTAATTTTCACTTCGCTCTAAATTAAAAAACAAATAAAAGATAGAAAAAAAATCGAATAACTATAACCTTAAAATATATTAAAGAAACGTAATTTCTAAATTAAAGAAATTGATTAATTTATTTATTTATACATCATTATGATAGATGTAGATAAGTTAGTGTATAGTTAGTGAATAGTTAGTGGATAATTATTAGATATACACTATTTTGATATCGAATTTTTAATTTATTGAGAAAACAATTTATTTAAAAATAAAATATTTATTTAATTATTCTCTTTTCATATTTAAGTGTCTAAGAGAAACGAGGAATGTAAATAATGTAATTATATAATTGAGTTTATAGTTTTTTTTCAAATTTTTTATGTATTTAAAACTGTTTTTCGGATAGAAATAGTAGTACAATCATAACAATAAGGTATAATGGTGTAAGATTCCAGTTGAAAATTTTTATTTAGTTTACTTTTTAAAGATCATAAGTATCAGTTTTACATAAGGAAATATTACACAAATTTACGATAGTATGATTAATATTGCTGTAACTATTTTTTTACTAAATATATTTAAATTATTATATTTATGATAAAAATGGTCGTAGATACGCATTAGGTATTCTATTTACGTGGTAAAATTGTCAAATATTTATAATTTTTTATTATTCTAAATATAAAACTTTGAAAAGTTTGGAAATTTTGTAATTTTATTCTAGTTATTGTTTGTGATATTTAAAATTTTTCGTATTGGGATAGTTATACTAAAATTTAATACAAGCTCAACCATTTATAACCTAAATTAAATAAAAAAATGCCATATCTAAATTATTACTCACAATATTATTCTTCGTAAATATTTATAAATATAAAAGTTGAAACTTTGAACAAAATTGATGAAATGTAAATTTATGACGCTTTTTTATTTTATTATTATGAATACGAAATTCAAAATTTGAATTTGAAATACTTTAAGTAATAAAATTAAAATTATACACCAACCATAAAAACTTAATATAATTTATCATTGACTAATGTTGTTTTTGCAGTGATTTCACATTCTAATGGTCTATATCAGTATTAAATATAAGTTTTAAAAATATTTAGTTTTTACAAGAACCAAACTGCGTAAATAATATTATAAAATTTGATAATAATATATAATCAGAAATATTTCGGGAAAATCAGTAGGCATAACATTTTAATTTTTCTTTTACGACTACGATCCCACTTTATTTTTGAGTTTTATATTCATCTAGAAAGTATGTTTTATTTTGTGTTAAATATTATATATTACAGATATCTAAAACATTTATAATATTTATGTAACATAATTGTGGTTATTACATAGAATTAATAATATTACTTAAATAACACCAGTGTTACAAGTATTAAATATATGAATTTATAGGTTTTGACTATATTATAACAATTATATTTGTTATACTAATGGTACAAAATAATTATTTAATAATAATGAGTGCTTATTTACATCATAATACGGAGCGTTGCTCAGAATCATTTTTTTTTTTTTTTTCGAATACAATGTCTTACCAATACTTTCAAATTTTAATTATAATTCAACGCAATATCATTATCATTTCACCATTACTTTTATTACCAAACGGATTCATTTTTAGCTTAAATTTAGTGTCTTAACAAATGTTTATATGATGACATAAAAAGTCAATATCGAATAAATTGTATTTTTAATCATTCTTTACTTCGCGTCGTTCCAATACACAAGTTAAATAATTAAAATATTTCAATACATGGATGGACACCCATTTCAATCAGATCATTATTATATTAGGTATGTCAATTATGTATATAATTTTCACATACTTCACACAGAAAATCAGTACTCAACATTTTGATTAACATAATTATTATTAACTTTTTACGAATGTAATATAAAACAATGAATTAACTCTTTCATTCAAATATAACTATTGGCCAAACAATTATGATGGTTTTGTGTTATGTTGTTATGTTTTCTTATGATTTTCCAGTTCTAACTTATTGAAAAGTTAACGAAACTAAATGTACAAAACATTCAATTGAATTATATTTACTATAGGTAGGTAGTTAGGTAGACTCTTGAGTACATTATTATATTATTTTGAATTTTTATTGATTTTATTTTAATACTAATTAATTTTATAAGAAAATAAATTTGTGATTTCATAATACTTCGTAGTTCATATTTTGTAGTTATTTCTGAACTCTGAAATACAGGATGATAAAAATTGCATTAAATATCGATATTATTGACTATACCTATAAAATAACCCACGGTGCAATAACGCTTTTATATTATTGTAATTCTCATTTTAACAGTCGCACTGGCACAGTCGCAATCGCAGTGACACTTTACCACTTTACCGTATGGCACGTGTTAGTTTTATTTTATTTCGTGCCTATAGTTTTAAAGTATTATTATTATTTTTATTATTATTATTATTATTATTATTTTATTTTAATTGGATAACTAAAATAATCGTTATCAGTAAAATATTATTTCAAGAAATAATGTCTGGAGATGAGAGCGATATATCATTAGATAATGATACTGATATAGATGAAAACTACAACCCCTCCAAAAATATAATAGCTGAGAAATTATGTGATTATGATAAGGAAGGAAATGATTAAAAATTGTTTTTTAGACTACCATAATAAATGAAATAATATTATAATTTTTAAAAAAAAAAAAACTAAAAGAATATATTCTATTAATATTTAATTGATTCGTTGATTTTTTTTTATTTTACTAAAATGTGAACTTAATTAATAAAATTAAAATAATAACTAATAAATCAAGTTAAATTTCATTACAGTACCTACCTAGTCTTATAATTTGCTATTAACTTCTATACAATTATTCCTTATATTGTTATGATAACTCCTAAGTCTATGATACTTTTTTATTATTATATTAATTTATTGTTATACATATAAATCAATTTATAAGAAAATGCCTATTACAAGGTTGTAGAAATATTTGAAAAACCTGTGTCGCAAATGGTTATCATAAACGGATTATTGAGGTACATATAAGTTATAGTTTTTCTGTATTTTTTTAATCAATGAGTCAATTTAAAAAGTTCTAATTAAAATGTACATTACTTTCCAACAAACCATTTTTGAAAAAAATGACTTTAAAACTCTTCGTTCCAATCCCGCACAATACCGAAAATTTACTGAATTATAGTAATTTTAATAATTTGAATAACATTAAATACTATTATCTAAATCTTACAAAATAAATTAAAACGTTCGTATTTTTACATTTTTTTATAATTAATTTTTAGGAAAGCAGTTCAAATTTCTTTACACTAACTGTCCTACTTTATAGATTTATGATAAATTTTATACCTAATAATATTTTTTATTATAATTTTTTTTAAGATAAATACAGATCCATATTTTATTTATTCATTAATAAAATCTAAAATATATTTTTTCACTTAATACCTATATGATATTATATAACATTTATTTATAGCTCAGTGTTTATCTATTGACATATTTATACATCCTCTCGCGCAATATGTTCATTGTTTCCAGTTGAAAGTACTATTTGTTGCGTGGAGAAATTTAAATTGTTGGAAATGGAACAGTTCAATAATAAGAACATTTTTTCATGACAAAATACAAACTTATTGAATTTGTTAAAAAGCTTATAATTTAGACAATTGTTTCTTTGTTTATTTTGTTATAAGTCAGCCAATACAATTCCGTTCGAATTTTTTGTAAATAATAGTTTTTACCGCTTAAAAAAAAATATATTTTTTTTTTTGTGAATGATCGAAAAAATCTTTGAAAAGTTACCCAGAATAATTGTTGGTAATTCCCTATCACATAAATAAATTCTCTTTTTGATCATATGGCTGAACTATTGTGTGTTATCAATTTATTTATATACCTACACTAATTACATTTATTTTGGCTTTAAACAATGTAGAATTTATATAGTAATTATAAGTGTAGTTAAATTGATAAAAAGTTTACATTGTCATACATAAATCGAAAATAATCAATGGAAATCTATATTTTGATATTATTAAAATAATTTCAAATGTGACTAAATGCGAATACAAAATATGGTCATTTTATTATAATTTGTAGAAATTTAACTATAATTCTGAATCGGTTTAAAATTATATAAATAATGGTTTTATAATAGATATTATCTGGATACATAAAATTAAAAACTAATTCAGGCACAGTAAAAATTTATTCCTTGTTTTATATTTATGAGAATTAAATAATATAATATTATTATATTATATAATATATATACGTATATAATTGGTAGACAAATTCCAAAGACATTTATAGCTTGAAAAAAAATTAAACATAAGTATTACTATCATAGTGATCTTATATCGATTTTAAATATTTTCCACGGTATAACGATCATTATATCAGATTTACCTACGATGTTTACTACATTTTGATTTTAACATTTGTTTGAAACGTGTTTTAAATATAAAAAAAAATATACGCTTTTTTTATAACACATTTATACATATTATTTTAAATTACATTTTTATAATGTATTATTTTAGATGTGGATATACCAATTTGTTAACAAATAAGTATAATATCATATTAATATTATAATTATTAAATATATAAAATATAAATACCTACAAAACAATTTACAGTCTTACACATCGTAAGTTAATTTTTATAAATATTAATTTGTCATAAATATTTATATATATATATATATAGTTATTATGTTTTAAACAAGTTTAAATCGTATGTTTCTAATATATTCTGTATAATATGTCAAAAAAAAAAAACGCAAGTTTAGTGTTTACAAAGAGTTACACGGTCATTCGATTTTATATCCAGTATTATATTCTATACTTACAACAGTCGCTGTAGAAACATAATAATATTATTATTTCGCTTCACGCTACCTATGTAAAATAAATATTATCGATTCTAAACATTGTCCGAATCGTTTCGACTTATGACAATCTTTGACAGCACAACCCAAACTTGCATTAGTTTTATGATTATTTTATCGTTAAACCATGATACGTGTGCATATTACAACCTCGGAATTGTTAACGTTCGTTTTAATAATAATTATGTCGACCGTACGTTGTAAGTATAATAATTACTGTGGCGTAAATTTAATATACAATACATTGTAAATAATTCAAATAAAACAAAATTAAACATTTTACAAAATATAGACAACGTGCGTGTATAATACGATACTATTGTTTCAGCGGAGACGGCTAACGCGGACAAACGTCTCGCGCAGCCTAACGGCGAAATCGAGAACAATGTCAAGTGCAACACGAATTCAAATAACAGTGACGATGGTATAGCAATGGCGTTTCCCCCGGAAGGTTGCGGAGTGTTTCGAGATCCATTGGAAGTGTTGGGTTCGTTAAACACTTTTTCGTTGACAACTAGTTGATCCTAACCTAACCATGTTCACCATATTCCCCTCCCCCTACCTCAATAATATATATTTTCTAATACATTTTCATATTCCCTAACTGTTTCATGAGAAAATTATCATAAGAAAAAAAAAAAAAAACGTTTTCGATCCCTACCACAGGTCCAAAATTTCCGCCAAAAATTGCCATTGACCTATGCCAAGTGCGGTTACTGGTATACTCGGACGTGGTCGGCGACGTGAAGTTCACCGTCAAGGGCAGTAAGATGTGCATAGAAGTTTGCAAACAGTACAACGTGAACATGAAATTTGACGGGAACGTTCATGTGTCCCTGTTGGAGGGATATTGCGATTACATCGGTCAGACAGACTTCTTTCGCGGTCCCACCGACTCGGATTTGAGCACGACGTGCACGTGCGCATACAAAGTTCGGTGCAACCAACGGACGCGAATAATAACATACACGTTCGAGTCGAATTGCGCGGGATATTTGAAAGTTTCAGTAACGGAATCCAACAAGAAACATTGCATAACGTGATCGACCGCGGTACATGAATAATATTATAATATAAGACCATACTATATACATCGCTAAGACACACGCCCGTCACAAGACGAGAGAAACGGAAAAAAAATCTCGGTTATAATATAGCTGTAACCTAACAGATAACCTACCCGTTACCTGTTACACTCATCAAATGTGACTATCCTAACTTCCGGCGTGCGCGGTTATGGCGATACTTCGATCTTTTTATACGCAATTATGTCGTGTTATATCATCAGCTTCATAGTAACACAAAATCAGTATTATGATATTATGCATACTATATATTATGGATTTTACCATAAGGTTTTTACTCGTTATTGTCGTTGCAACGATTTATTATTATATTTTCTCTTAGGGCTGAGTAAATATATATTTTTTTTTTTTTTTAAACCTATCCTTTTTTAAACAAAATAATTATTAGTATAATTTATATAGTAGTATATATACTTTTATAAAAAATAAAATAATATTCCAGAAAAAACAAATGTATTATATTATTATCAATTACAATTTTAATGTTAATATAAAGAAGATTCCACATTGTCATATATTCGTAAAGGTGACACTCCAATTAAGCAAAATAAAACATTGAACTTCGATCGTTTGGTGAAATCTTTAATGTTCTACGATACAGATTTAAACTCCAGAGTATCGAATGCTGGACAAGTTTCTGATAAAGATCTAACTGTTATGACACAGTATATAAGAATATCACTTCACTAAATATAGAAATGATCTCAAAAATAAGCGTTTCGATGGTGATTTTGGATGGGTGATCAATCATATCTAAAAAACTAGCTTTTCGCCTTGGTGATAGTTTTATTTATGTAAATATAGTTTTAGTACCCCTGTGTGCAAAATATAATCTCTGAGATGTAACATACCCGTCAATTAAAGCTTTTGGTTATTATCAGAATTTCTGTGATCTTAGACTTAAGTGTGTTGGAATATTCATCGGTATCCATAAAGACTTCCTGTCTTAACTCGTCCCTATTTCAAATAATTAGATTGAGCAATTTGTAAGTTTAATCCTTATAGCCATACGTTTATTATAAGTATATACTTCTCTCCTAAGATTACCGTCTTCTCATACATAAAGTCTATTACCTTAGATATTACCTTATAGTCTATGGTAAGTTTCCGATCTAATAATTTATGTATATGTTGTGGTGATTTCAATCTACCTAATATTATTAGTCGCAGGATCGGATTTACAGATAGACCCGAGAGGCTCGTGTCTAGAGCGGTAAATTTGAGAAATGGAAAATGATGTATAGAATTTAAAACATTTAAAATTGTATTAACAATATTTATAATATATATATATTTTTTTTTTTAAATTTTCTTCATTTTTCTGTCCCCGTCTTTACCATTAATTTTCCAATGATGAGACTCTTTATAGGATAATGCGGATTTCTAATATGGACCCATCATTATTATAATTAAATTAGTCTATTATATTTTATAAGTTATTTAAATTTGTCTATAAATATATCTTCATTGTTATTATAATATATATATATTCATTTTGTAATCTTGTAATTCATTGGGTTAACTGTCCGTATTTATAATAAAAATATAGTTTTTTTTTTTTAAAAGATGGCCAATTTAAAAGACCTGAAAATCTAGATTTTATATTACACATTATTTCATCAAGATTTTAAATTTTGGAACATTTTATAGCATTTTTGAATAATTAACGAGTATTAAATGAGTACTAAAATATGTAAAATTATATTTTTCTTTAAGTAACAATGAATTTGATCGAACTATATTTTTAAAAAGTGTTAATTTAAAGTGTTTCTTTAAATTGTCTACATTAAAAACATAATAGTTTATAAAAAGAAAATAAACATAATTTTATAACAGTATATTCTAACGCCCATAATTAAAAATTTAACGAAAAAATGTTTACCTAAATTGCACCTATATTTCGAATGCAATATCATTGTATTTAAATCTTAATTATAATAAACCACTAATTTCTCCGAGAACCGAAGGGATGAACAAGTAACACTTAGAATTAACTTCCAAGCTTATGTTTTTATTATTTTTATTTAGATTTATTTAGATTTTATTTAGATTTTATTATTAAAATATAAACATTGTTATAATCAAAATTGTTTAAACTATACCTATTTAGTATTTTTACAAAATATGACACTTTTTATTTAGAATAAACGTGTAATATGAATACATGATAAAATGTTTTGTGTTATCGGAAATTATCATTTATCGCATAGAGAGAGGTTCGGTTGATAAATTGTTTAAGACTAGGAAAAAAAATTGTAAATCATAGAAATAGTATCCACTTAAATATATGTTAGTTATGTTATAGTTAGTATAGTTGTAAAGTTTCCAAGAGACAATCCTTACATATTATTTAAAATCTTGGTGTCGTGTTTATCGTTTATACGGATATTTATAGAATAATATTATATGGCGGCAATCGAAAAAAAAAAAAACAACAAACTATATCTGTAGAAATATGCATTGTACTTTTGCAAACAGTATCTGATAGTAACTATATAAAAATATATAAAAAATTTCTCCAATTTTTTTAACGCAAAAATATTACTTTGTTGTTGTTGAAAAAAAAAATTATAACATAGGTAGGTATATCTAAATATTATTATATACCAGTTATGTCGGACAATATTATTGTAACAATGTCATTCGTTACCGGACAAAATATTATTATTATTTTATTATAATATTATAATTCTACGTTACCTGCGTACGACGACGGGTCGATGGCGTTCAACAACATACTATAAATATTATTTACTATAATAATAATATTTCAAATACGATGGGTGTGTGCGATTTCGTCTCGAAAATAAATGGATAGAGAAATAAACCGTGGTAAATATTTTACGTTTTATTTTATTGTTTTGATTGTTTAACAAAACGAATCCGATGTGTTATAAAATAATATGATCTCGGCTCGTATGGTATCTATAAACGCGTATCGCTTTATTATAATAATATAATATCGATAAAAATCGTAAGACGGCGATTTTTTTTTTTATTCAATCAAAATGTATAGATAGTTTTAATTTTTTATGTTATAGACGTAAAACTTTAAAGAATCACCGTACCTGTAAATGTTTAAATGATCGCGTATTTTTTTTTTTTTGTACGAACAACTGATTATTGTCGCGCGGGCGACAACTGACCGCCCGTCGGACGAACATAAAGTTATTATTATTATCCGTCGACTTAAAATCGTAAATTTTCATCGTAACGTTCATTGTATACCGCGTCCACGACGTTAATCATACATAATCATAATATGTAAAATTAACGATATTTATAGAAAATGTTTCCTATTGTTATTATTTTTTATGGTTTATATTATAGGCATTAGGTATGAAAGGCGTTAAATAATTTTTTTTTAAAACGGTCAAGTATAATAATTATTATTGTTTTCATTTAAATAGTTGTAATGATCAAGTATCTATTAATTGTACCCAAGGATGGGAAAGATGACTAATTTGTTTAACTCGTTAAATTAAATTATAATTCTAGATAAATGTTTAAGTTAATTTAAAATTAGATAAAAATGTAAATTATAAACATAACATAAATTAGTTGAAATATTTAAAAATATGAATTTTTAAAAATAAAAATATAATATCTATCTTAAAAGTAATATTAATTATATAATATTTTACTTTCTTTAATGACATTATTAAACTCTTTTAATATTTCTAACGATTTTGATTTTCGTATTTTGGACTGAATACCATCTCGAATTATGTTAATTTTCTTAGTAAATATGATTGTGGTTAAAAACGATTATTAATTAATTTATTTATTTATTTATTTACATGATGTTTATACTAGAAATTGTTTCAATAATTATTGAAGAAAATCGTGTAGGAAAATAACCAATAACAATATTGACCAATAAATAAATATAATTAATGTATTATAATATACTTTAATTTAAAAAGTTAATACTTTCAAATCGCATTCAATTTTATCATATAATTATAGTAAATTTCATATATAATTTAAATAAATATTATTTAATTTTAATTCATAAAATAATATTTAATTGAAAAAAAAAATTGGTATTTTAGAAAATATTTAGTTTGTTAATAAGTACCTAACTTGTGTTATAAAGCAATTCAAATGAACATAACTTTTACTTTTGAACTCGGTAATATACGGTCTTGACGTCTTGTTTCTGTTAAACGGTAAACAGTAATTACATAATACCTCATAGTAAATCAAAGTACAATAATTTTTCAATATAAAACATTTTTTTATTGTTTAAAAATAATATGTTTTTCATTTATGAAAATACCTATATGGTGATCATTATAGTTTAAATGAAACCTATAATTAAAACATTTCTGCAGGATAAACGTTTTATAAAATATGATTGGTATTAACAGTATTGTTGGTAGGTACTTATTATAAAAGTCAAAATAGTCATATTGTTGATTTTAATTTTAAAGAGTAAAATTTGTGTAAGTGAAACTCTTGTTTGAAGGTCGTAAAGTTATTTATAACAGAGTGATTTGGTATTAAAAAAATAAATAAAGAAAAAAACATGAATATAATTCTCTCTTATCATTAATTTTAATATCATATTATTTTTTTTTGTAATATAGGTAATATTATTATGATATAAAACAAAGAACTATATTATGTTCGTGTTTACGATATTGTATAAGTATAAGGCTTAAGGTAGAAGATATAGAAAATAAATCAATGAATATGAATTGCTGTTAAAAAAAAAAAAACTTATTTATAACTACGTAATAAAATATATATTTAAGTTTAATAGTTTATTGATAAATCATTTATCATTCATTATAGATTCACAGTAGACAATTATTTTCAAAAATTAGTAATATGTTGTAAGGAATATACATAGTTATTTTTTTTTTCCTGAAAAATAGTTAAAACGTAAACAATATAATATATTACACCCATTTAATTTATTATAATATATTTAAATTATAAAAATATATTACATTTTTATAAACTTCAAAACTCAGTTAAATACCAACGACTTTAAATAAGAGTTTTTACCATTAATGTTTTTTCTTCTAAAATTCATATCAACAAAATTGATAAAATAACACAAATGACTTTGACACACATTTATTAATTTTTATTTGATTGAACAATTAAAAAATCAACAAAATATTAAAGCTTAACGCAATACCGTATAACAACGATATGAATAAACCATTTATATATCTATAAATAAAAAAAAAATAATAATAATAAAAACACTATAAAATACTGCCTAGATCCAGAGATAAAGCTTACATAATGTTAGTTATTTTCTTTCGCGATAGCTTCGTATTCGTATTTTAGAATAATATTATTATGCCAATGTAATATTTTAAAATTTAAACCGCTATATCCGGTATAACAGAAATAATATTCGAGGAAGAACGACAGGACATTAAATTCGAGTATATTATAAAAAAAAATCACTGGAATAAATTTAATATTATTATTAGATATTAATCGTATTATTAATATTTCCGAACAAATCCGGTCTTCGTAAACGTAATAATATTTTTTTTTTTTTTTTTTTTAACATTTCGACTTGTTATAATAATATAATATACTACCCATTCGTATTTTACGACTTTCGCGTGCAGGTACTAAATAACGCGATTAATCTCTACACCGTGGACCGATTAAAATATGTTATATATTATTATACTTCCGAATCGTATGCTATTATCACGTAAGAATTATTTTTCCTTGAATATGTTTCATTAAAGTTATTTGAACATTTATTTTTCTCTCCCCCAAAACTCGTCGATCATCGCCAATTATTATATTAGATTGTACTCGCTGTTTTATTTCAAGGCTGGATGGTCACTCAAATACGTATAATATTTTATATTAGATAATTGTATATAGTTACTTCAATAATTATTATGTTCATAAACGTGTTAAAACGTTAAAGTCAAGTTAATTTTCATTGTATAACTTAAATGTTGATAATATTGTAATTACGGTTTAAATTCGTGTACGTTAAATTTCGGTAGTTAAATAAATATTATTTTAAGATTAAAACTAAAAGTTCAATTTCTACAAAACCACAAATCGTTTTTAAATTTTAATAGTATGTTATAATAAATATGTTTATTGTAGCACTTGCCAAAATAAAAAAATATATGACATATTTTAATTTTAAATGTATTTAAAAACAATTATAATGAAATATAATCTTAAATTGATTAAATAAGTTTATTTCGTATTATTAATCATAACTTAATTTGGCCAAAAAAACAATTTTACAATTTGAATACGTTATATTTATGTTTATATTTTATAGCACAACATGGTACTTTTATTTCAATTGTCTTTAGAATAACCAGTACCTAGATAAATAGTTAAATAAAATAAACACTTGAACATTTTCTGGAAACATCCCAAACTAGCTAAAGCGAATTTCTAATGTTTATTTATATATATATATTTATCTATATATTTCCGGAATAATTAATATTTACATGTAGTAAATTAGTTTCATAAATATACATGACTTCTTCATTTTAAACCCAAACACAATCGCGGTTAAGTATAATAAAATTAAAATACTATTAGTTCTAATATGTAATTCTATAAGAGCTAACCTAAGCAGTAACCACGTTAACCTTATTAATATTTTTTTTTTCTTTTAATTTTTATTATCGTACCTATTACCTATTTTCCATTTTATATTAAAACATATTGTAAGACATTTTTTAAATCTGACGTTTACGTAATGTATAATATATATAAATAAAACACTATATTATAAGTACCTATAATGACAAATTGTAATATATTTACATAGTTTATTTCTAAATATAACTATCTACTAAATTATTAATAATACTACTACTATTATTATCTACATTCAATTATCAAGGTGAAAACAATAATAATTTTTTACTTATATATTTCTAATTTAATTATCAATTAGTTTATTTTTATTTCCCATGTTTACTCTAAATAAATACCTAATCTATTAAGATCATACATAAAATAATTATTATAGTTTCTCAAAAATATGTAAAATGTCATTTCATAATTTGTAGACTAATACATTATAGATATCATGCAATGTAATAATTTATGTTTTACTCATATTATGAAAATATTTTTTCTTATATATTACATATTTACTATTAGGTAGACCTATATTATATTTTTAAATAAATCATATTTTAACAGATATTGATTTGTATTGAATGATGGCGATTAAATATATTATGATAATCATCGAATTAAAGGTACTATTTTAAATACTATTTAAAAATGTTAAAAAAAAATATATTTCTTAGAATTTTTTATGCAGGTATAAATTATTTTCACGTTATTTAAGTTATGTTGTTAAGGTATTTATACAAATATAAAATTTGTTCTAAAATATTAACAAATTTATATTTAAATAAAAATACACAATATTAATTAGGACAATTTTCTATGAATAAAGGAGTCGAAACACTCGTAACATTAGATGATAAATCATGATATTATTGTATATAATTATTTTATACAAATAAATAGATCTAAAATAAAAAAAATATATAAAACATATTTATTTTGTAATACATTTATTGAAATAAATTTATTCAATAAAACAAGCATTAATTTTTTAATTATATTTTGTTGAGAAATAACCGAAACCGGTCCAAAAATTTAATTTACTTACAAGTTGTACGTATATATAAACGTATGAATGTGTATTACATTGTAGCAGTTATTAATAATCCCATTATATTTTTTTAAAACTATTTTAGTACTTAGTATAAGTAAATAGTACTCAATTATAAATATTTCAAACTAACCTTAGTTTGTTTTTATGTTTTTGATATTTTTAGATAAAAAATTATTTATTAAAATTCATTACTTACTTCTGAAACTTTTGAGTCACCTTACCAGAGATGCGAGTACACTAGATTTTTTGACAAATGCCTTCGAGTTCCTGATATAATTATGTATTCTCGGTATTTGAACGTTTTGTATCGAGACTTATAAAAGTAGACTACATTAATATATTTTTTTTCTTTTCATTGGTAGTCTTTTCCTGACATATTATTTAATTATCTTCTATTTAAGTATATAATAATACAATAATATACGTTTTTTTTTTCGGAAAACATCATTGCGCTTTCTATACTTACTTCATAAAGAAATAATAAATATTTGTTTATACTTTTTAGTTTTATCTTTAAAACTATTAAAAACTCATTCATATTGAGCCTAAAATAATTATTTAAATTTTAAATCATAATTTTTTAGGATATCCCCAAAAAATTAAATTTTTTTAAAAACAATTTTTTAATAATAAATCTAATAATATCGATACATTTGGATGAATAGAATCAATATTAAAATATAAATATATGTTGTTTATATAAAAAGGAGTTTAAATTTTGTTTGAATTGTCTGAATATACTGTTAGTAATAAATAACGTAATTTTATGTCCTTTAACTAAATAATGTACTCACTACTCAGTACTATACAATACTAATTACAATTTCAAGAAAATTCGTTGAGGAAATCTACAGAATGATTAACATTTCGTGTTACAAAAATGGTGGAAATTATGCACAATGTACGTTTTCAATGTTATTTCTATTATTTTTGCAACACTAAATTCTAATCACTCTGTCCATTATAATATCATATGATTATCTGTAATATGGAATATATTACACATATTTACGCATTTGTACTTACTTGCCTATAACTATATGAAACACGTAATCCGATCGTGTTTTAGTGAAATTCAAACCGAAAATATTATAAGTTAATATAACTTATGCTAATCTATCGAGAAATGAGATATTTACATACCTTATTAATCGATACTTACAGTCAGACACGTAAAAAAAAAAAATAAATAAATTCGATGCCGGAGGTTAATAAGCAATATCGAGTGACCAACTATATACAAAACTTACTATAAATATCAATATTTGATACATGTTTATGAAATCAAAAACTGCGACGTTTTCAAAGTGGGAGTCTTGTTATACATATATAAAAAAAAATACAAAATTAAAAAAATCCCGTTTCTCGAGTGATCTGGCTGACATGAAAATAAACCTTCTTCGACGTCAATTTTATGATTTCGATAGATATTTAACAGAAGTAAGTCTATCCCATTCGATTCCGTAAATATATTTTGAGCCGTCGTAATGTAGGAAAGATCGTTTAGCTGTGGCCACTGAACATTTTAGGATGGTAAGTACTTATATAAATAATATATTTATTCGCATATAAAATAAAATATTTTTATATTCAATTTAACTTGCAACAACAGTTTTTATTCTATAATAATTTTAAATTTGTATATATATATATATTATAGTTGAATAAGTAATTTTAGCAACATAAATCGTATTCATGTTTTATACTACTGTGCGTCTACCTACACAATAATAGAACTGATACCTATAAGATCTTTCTTTTCTTTTCGTTATCGTTACGTATATGATAATTTTATTAAAATTAATTTTATGACGTCACGTAGGTTTGTATTTATAGCGCTCAATAATCAAGCATCGACATTTATAGTCATTTTGAACGATTTTTTCTACCAATAGATAGGGTCTATAGATGAGCCTCTCAAATTTAATTGAATCAATAAAAACCGGTGATTTTCTATATTTCTATAACCTTATATCCTACCGATAAATTTAATATGACATTTAAACTATATTATAACAACACTTCTAATTACCCATTAATATATATTATTGTGCAACATTTTATAATAAGTTGATATTTCCATACCTATGTGTACGATATTTGAATTATATTACTTAAATAATTTTGAAAACATTCATTCAAATCAATAAAAATGATAAATAATCAATACAAAGTACATATTATATAAGTGTTTAAAAAATAATTTTAAAACGTGTGTTTTTCTGTCATTTACTCCAAATACTTTTAACATCAACAAGTAGATACGTTTTACCAGAGTCTGTAACTACATATTTCATTTTCAAAATAAGTCCAATAGAATGATTAATCTTTGGACAAGAAATATTGTCGTAAAATACATTAAATATTCGATGATCTCCAAAATCCAAAGCAAAACTGACCCATCTTCATTGTCATACGTTGGTATAAGTCTGAAACAAAATAACGATCGATTGCTAAAATAATATCTATGCACTTTTCACAAACAAGTCTAAGTTTAATAAAATTTATAGTTTAAAAATTATTAAACATATATTTCACAACAAATATTATTATTGTAAAACACGATAATCAAACATACAAAATACGGATAAAATTATTTACGCGTTTAAAAACTACATTAGGTACTAACTTAGGACAACCTAGCTAGTAAATCATGTTATTGAAATAAATGACAACGGCAAAACATTATACTATTATGACATAGGAAATATTGAATGAATTATAATTAATGAAAAATTGTTTGAAAACAAAACTTGCAGAATCAATATCAGTATATTATCTTATTTAGAGTAACTGATACTTTGGCAAAGATTATCTTCATTCAATTCTATAATAAGATATTAATTTTTAAGCGTATGAGTTTATGTATATTAACTACAAAATAAAAAAATGAATTCGTAATAAACACAAATTATGCAATAAATAATACATTTATAAATAGGTCACTATAGTGTTTTTTTAAAAAAAATAACAACAACAATGACAATTTAATATTTATTGTATTAAATAATAAACAATCTTGTTAAAAAGTACTTTTAAAATTATACTTAAATACAGATACAAATATTTTTAGAAAAAGGTATCTAAGAATAAATATTTAAATACTTTTATAGTTTTATTTACCGGTTTACCATTAACATTAAAAACTTCCATTTAAAGATAATATAAATATACCATAATTTGGTCACTTTTATTGTTGTTTTTAGTAACCGTCATACTTTTGCATGCGTTCATATTAAAATGTACTTTTAAAGACTAAAGTTTGTTTACACTATGAAACTTCTAGATATATATTTTAAATTAGTTATATTGTTCAAAGGTTAACTAAGCCTATATTGTATTATCTTATTAGTATGCCATATTTTTATTATTGGTTTACACTTCTAAGTTCTAATAGTGAGAAAAACAATTATATATACCAAATATATTATAAAATATTTAATTTTCAATTACAAATACGTTTAAAGTTGTATTTAAAATACTTTACAAACACATGATTTAAATAGTACTCTAAATACTATAGAAGTATTTTAATACATTTACTCAAATACTTTACAAGACTGATAATAAATATGTATTATTACATAAATATTGGTAGGCAGGTACTTATATTATATAAATACTATCAATATTGCATTCCCAACAAAATAATTAATAAGAGATCATTTTTATATCAAATATTTCGATAATCAAAACTTAGATTGAGATTCAGATATTCGGGTAATAAAACGATATCGATACCTGTTAAAACTGTACTTATAATGGTTGGATGCCAGAATATATTATGAAGATACTTAAAAATAAAAAACGGAATATGCAGACATCATCATGAAACTAATGTCTTTCCAATAATACATCACATACAATAAGACAACCCAAACAAACATTAAAAGACATAAAACAAACTTAAGATATTATATTTATCTTAAATTCTATAATTCGATATGTTAAATATATAGTAATATAATATTTTAACCCATTTTTTACTAACCCACCTTTCACTTTTTTATTATTATTTGATGAGACTAATTTTAATAAATGAAAATCGATTAAATTTGAGTAGATATATTGAGTAAAATACGAATTAACATATTAATAAAAATAAACAAATTATCATATTGTTTTATTCAATAGGTATAATAACGCATATAATTATACGAATTAACATTATTTATTTTATTATATTATTATGTTTTGCAGTTAGATGTAATAAAAATTCATATAGTACATTTTATATAATATTAATGTCTATGATTGGTATGCCTAGTACCTACCTACTAAAACTATGTAATTTTTTAATATACAAAAATAGGCATACTATATGCAAATTTAAGTAATTTAAAAACGAAATATAAATATCATAAATTTGATATTTTCGCTCTATTTGACATGTTATTAAACAGAGGTTTTAGGGAAACTAATCAAAATGATATGTTTTCGATAATAAACGACATCATAGATAACACGTCTCGTTTTTAATTTTGATAACAAAATATCATAAAATGTTATTATTTACTTTTTTTTGTGTAAATATTAGGATATTGTATTAGGTTTAGATTATGTGACAGACAAACAATATGAAGTTTGTTATGATTCTAGCGTATTTAAGAAATTCTTTGTATGAACATTGAATTTGATATTGGCAAAATCAATAATATACTGTATAAAAAATGTCTAAAATATCATCCATAAAACTTGTACCCATTAAAAAAATGATCACGGGAAGTTATCTATGACCTCCCTAACGTAGTCTTAATTCGAATATAAATATATACGTTTGAATTCGAGTTGAAATGACAATATTTTCATTACACATTTAGATATATATTTTATTTAATATTAAGTAGTATTATACATTATATATCATGAAAAATTAATTATGAACATCATTTAAAATGTGCCATTTCAACGTCGCCTACCGTAGTATATAATGCCTGATGTATTGTTTGAATGTTTATAGTCTTTGAATGCAGGCATTAATTATTTTATAAAAGTTATATTAAGTTATGCACATGTTCATATTTTATTCAAATGCAATGATTTATTAACATCTTGATACCCTGTTATTAACCTAACCTAACTCAATTATCATTAGTTACTGTTAAAAAATGTACAATTGAAAATTCACCACACTGTGCTGCGGTTAGGTTAGAAACAATGTTTTTATTTCATCGCATATGCTGAAAATTGCAAAAAAATTGAAATACAATATATTATAATTATATTAATATTTTCGCAACACCATCAATAATAAATCCGATTTTTTATATTATTACATAATACTTCGCTGCTATCATTAATGATATAACTATTATAATCTACCTACCTACCTACCTAATGGTACACAATTTAATATAATATTACATTGATAAAAACAAAAAATAATAAGTATATAATTTATATTAAATAAACAACAAAATAAACACTTTAATTATTTTTTATGAAATAAATACCATAAACATAATAAAATATACATAATCTGTATTCGATTTTGTTTTTGTAAACATACCATTATTTTGGTAAAGATAATAACTATAATTTGTGATCTTGGTCTTGATCTTTTTTTCAAAATTCTTGCACTGTTAGGTTAGGTAACTCATTTGTAAATAAATATATATATACATTTATTTTCTATAATTATACTTATATAATTAAGTAATTAAATTAAATTAAATTAAATTAATTGAACAAGTTGATATTATCGACCTCAATTTATCATTTTCAATGAAAAATTACGACTCTAATATATTTAACAATAAATATAAAAATACAAATACATGTAAACCATTAATAAAATATATAATATTAAAGACTTAAATTATATATTAATTTATACATTAATCCTCAATGCTGTAGGTAATACAACATCACCTACGAATATCGTCGTCGAGACATGTCAACGTGAAAATGAAAATATTGAACAATTAAAATCATATACCATTTGAAGTAGATAATTGAAAACACAAGTACTTAATAATTTCTCATAACTTCAAGTCCTCGATCTTGCATTTATAACAAGATGACTTTGCTGTACGACAGTTTTGTATGTATATTTCTATTCGTGTTGTTTATTACAATACAATACATCGTATGTGTAAAATATTAAAATTTCGGATGGGTTTTAATACCTTAAGTAAGTACGTAAGTTTAAAAAATTCAAATCTCATCCCTTGAAATATTCGCAAACACATGGTTGCAATTTGCACGTATCATTGAACCATTTGCGTGACGAACTACTTTAATACATAGATATTTATTTTTACCCACCCACCGCAACTTTTAATCATCAATACATACAAATTGGGGAATTGAGAATATAGTATCTACTTTAACATTCGGCTGACACATAAAAAAAAATGTATTACGTACGTAAATCATTTAAAGAAAATATATGTATAGTGCTTAAAATAATTACAATGTAAATTATGCATAAATAGACAACTCTTTATACTCTAATAAGATATTAGAGTTTTATGTTATTATTGTAAATCGTTTCTTAGTTGCTACATTTTATGAACACTTTATTTTTGTATTTCAAAAGAAATTTATATAAATTATATAGATATTATATAAAATTAAAATAATAAACATGATTTATTATTTAGTAATGTACATAATTGTAGCTATAATTTAAATGATTTTAAAACTTACATTTCTATTTTCTGTCATCTCTGTCAAATGTTTAAAAACATCGTTTTGTTTCTTTATTTTTTTAATTACCAAAAAAAATTGTTATTTTTGAAAATTTACGTTTAGAATTAGAATGCGTTGTATATTGCACTATATATTTGTATTAAACTTTGCGTAAGTACACAGACACTATCGTATGAGTACGAGAATATCGCATGCGTTCGCCCGTTTAGTCGTAGGGTATTAATTATCAAGTTGTTTAAATGTATAATAATAGCACACAACGAAAATAGGTACCCATTATGAATATTAATAATTATCTTTGTCAAAACTTCTTAGAAACCATAACAAAAAAATGTTTTTTTTTTTTTTATTATTATTAAAATATATTCCGTATTTTTGTGACCATTGAAATTAATATTTTTAACAATATATATTATAATTTAGGACTTAAATCTATTACAGAGAAGTACAAAGGAAAATTAAATTACATAAAGAGAGGGAAAATGGACATACGACTATTTATATATTCTGTACATGTTGAATCTAAAAGATATTTATTTACATTATATTCTGTTGATGAGGTTGGTTTTTGTAAGAAATGATAGTGTGGTGTGTATGCTGGATGGTTCAGGGCTAATTCATATAGGTGGTGTGACATATTTACTTCCTTTCTCTTTGTTTCATATATTCTACAATCTGTGAGTATGTGTTTGATTGTGAGGAGAAGGTTTCAACTGGTGCATATGGGGGGGGGCTCTTCTTTCTTCATTAGATATTGGTGAGTGATATGAGTGTGACTTATCCTTAGACGGTTTATTGCGGTTTCATGTTTTCTTGCTGTGTCTGTCAAAACTTCTTAGAAACCACAACAAAATAATGTTTTATTGTTGTTTTATAATGCAATCGTCGGTTAGTATAACCAACCATTTATTAAAATAGTTAACGTATAACCTAATTCTAATGTTGAATGTTATACGATATATGATATTGATGTGTTAGTATAATTGATCTTATGGTTAATATAATAAAAAAATTATGGTATTACTAGGTCATAATCCCACATTTTAACCCATCGTATGCAAAACATATTTATATTATTTTATTATCATAAAATGCAACGCATTACGTTCTATTATATTTAATTTGTAATTATTGAAAAATAATTAAATTTCTTTCATAATATTAGTTTTATTATTCACCAATTAAAAATGATTATTAGTATAACAATTTTTTAAGCCAATGTATTGAGCTAATTTTATAATGATAAATAAAAAATAATGGTTAAAGTTATTTAGAACCATAAAAATTATAAAACAATAAACCATATTAACACACTTTAAACAGTGTATATTTTTTTATAGGCTTATATAATAATGATCAGTCATTTTCACCAATTGTTCGTTTTTTTATTCATTAATATTGAATATATTTAAAATTCGGTCTAAATTTACTAGGTAGGTAATCAGAATAAAATTAAATGCCTGTTAAAAATATACGAATTTAACATATATTTTTAATAGGAAACAACGTTTTTTATAAATGTATTAATTTAATACGGAAATGTATTTTTTATTGATAACAAAGTTTTTTTCTTAAGAAAAAACTGGTAATAAAACGTTGAAATACGTTTCAGTGTGAACATCACCAAACAAAATTCTCACGCACACAAGCGACTAATATGTTTTTAATATGTTAGTATGTACATCAATGACAATATTCTAATATTATCACTAATTTTACTCGTATCTACGATATATATTTATCTTTTAAAAGATATTTGATAATTAAATATATAAGAACCTACTATAAAATATGACAAAATTATTATTCATATAAAAATAAATAAATTTGATGAAATATTGTATAAATAATAATAACTGTATTATAATTGCTATTCGTTGCTTAAAATAAACAAATAAAAGATAGAAAAAGATAAAGAAATCATGTTCGGAAAAATACACATTAATGTTATTAGGTCCTACCGACTTTTAATTACAACTTTTTTTAATGGTTTTACCGAAAGTTTCGTTATCGTTGAATATATACAGTGTTCCAGATCTATTTATTAATTAAAATATCTCCTTAAAATTTTTAAATTTTCAATTGCAGTTTTTTTTTTCAAATTATTATTTAGACGACGGACTAAAACATTACTTTTATAACTTGTTTAAAAAAATTAACTTTTTATTTTTTAAGTTATGTTACATTTGAAGATAGTCATTTAAAGAGTATATTTATATGATAATTTTGACGATCTTTTAATTTAATCAAGATTTCGATTTTTAGCATTGTTTTTTAATTATTGGAAATATCATATTTCTGATTTCATTATTATAGCGTGATCGTATGATGCAATTATAATATTATTATGATAATTTTTTAGCTATAAAATTCATAGATCATAAGGATATAATTATCTATGATAACATTTTGTAAGCACTGAGAGTGTTCATGACAATATTGATAAAAAGAATTCTACGTGCCATGATATTAAAATATATAAAAAAAAACGACGTCAGAAATATGATTTTTCCAATAATTAAAAAAAAATTCCTAAAAATCGAAAAATATTATTAAACTGTTGTTAAAAATTACATTTCAAAATTTTAATTTTTCGTAGAGATATTGCAATTAGTAAATAGATCTGGAACACTCTGTATATAAAAAAAAAAATTAATTATATTTTGTTTTTAATTGATATCGTATTCTACGTAGAGATTTATTTAATATTTATTTTTTAAACCAAAAAGATATAATTTCAAGTTATTTTGTGTTTATTAGTTATAACTATTAGATTCAATGTATTTGTGATTTTATTATTTTAATTTTATTATTTATTGTAAACTAATATTTTAATAAAGTTTTAATAATATTTTAATTAAGGTTACACATTATTAAAGTATTAAGTGTGCAGAAATGTAACATACATATTATCATCTAATACTAAACTAATTTTAAAAAATAATACCTTACTTAACAAAACCCGTAGTTTTTAAGTTTAATTCAAAATATAAATCTTTATTTCATATAAATATATTTTATTAAATGTTACTTATAATCATAAAGAAATAGTTAGGTACTTACCTAAACTAACTAAATAAAAATATGATATTTTAGGAAATATGCAAGTGCGATTAGCTTGAAGTTAAAAACTATTCAATAAAGTAGCGTGTTATACAATTTAATTAAAATTAACTTAACTTAACTTAAACTTTTTAGCTAGTCAATTTCTAGTTTAGAAAATAAGCATAACTATAATAACATTTTTTATTTAATATTTTAATAGATAATGTATAGAATGTTTTAGATCTATTTACCAATTATTGTAAAACCTCCGAGAAAAGTTAATGTATTTGAATTCAGTTTTTTTTTTTTAAATTGTTATTATTATTTATTCTATAATATAAAACCTAGTACTTCTTTAGTTTAAAACGTCTAGTAAATGATTTAAAAAAATTACTTTTTATTCTTCAAGTTTTGTGAAATTTGATGATTTAAAGAGTATAATTTAAAAAAAAAATTAATAGGTATAAGTATAATATTATATCCTGAATAATAATTTTAAAATAACCTTATTCAACAATTTTAATTTTTATGGCAATTAGTAAATAGATCTAAGACTCTCTGTATGGTTGGTGTTTTTTTAATTTTTTTTTATTCATATTTAGTTATTTTTATTGCATAAAAATCTTAACACTAATGGCCTAGTAATAACAAGTATAACTTGTAATGCTTATTGTATATTTTATATTTATTCGAGTTTATTATTCACACAATATTTATATCCGGATGACCCTATTGACGAATACTTAATATTAGGCACAGCATTTGACGGAAATCATTATTTTGTTAATGCGATTAGTATTATTATGAATTTATACACTACGCGCGAATTTCTATGTTTCTCGTGTACTATACGCGATTGTTCATATTGAACTGATTATTTTTTCACGACTGCAGTCACGCATACGTTATAATATAATACTTAGAAACGGTATTTCTAAATTATTCGCACATAATGTGCCATAAAATCGATTGTCATAGTTGTGACGTTTTCTTCACGTTCAGTTTTTCCCACCTTTATAAAACACACATAGGCAACAAAAAAATTAAAATAAATAAATACATAAAAATGAGAATTCATAATCGTAAAATATTCGAAAAATATGCATTAAAAAACTTGATCATTTATTAAGGTCCATCGATGAAGTGACGAAATGGTCGTTAGATAATATCAAGTCCCGTCTTGTTTACAACCAGACTTTGAGTAATGTAGTTATTTAGTGTGTATTGTTTAAAAATGTTTGAATTTAATACGTTCATAATGGTAGGTACTTAAACAAAAATGTACTATTGATATGTATTTTAATGTTTATAATGATAAACAAATATTTTCAGTATCATTTTAATACTTTTTGTTTTATTTTTATGACTTTTGGAAAATTGTAGAATTTCTAATGTAATCCAATAATTTAAATTTTTCTCCGAAATTAATATTCGTGAGTACTCATAAGCATAGTCTACTTTTGGATATTAAAGTATATTTTACAATTATTTTTTATATTGAAATATACATTAAACATACTTAAAAAATATTCCAAATATTTCATATTTCGGTATGAAACACAAGTTTCACGATTAAAGCGATTAATTGTATAATAACCATATGTTATGTAAAAAAGCAGAAATATTTATTCTAATAAATACTTAAAAGCTCGGGAACCTTTTTGTCCTATAAGTCGCAAAACTGTAAAAAAGATATTAAAACGTATATCTACATAAATTTAAAAAAATATTAATTTAACAATCAAGTCATTACTCTTGGGAGCATTCGTACCACTTTGATTGTTATTTTCGGATGTTTTTTTACTCGATAAAAATTGTAAAAATGGATTTAAATATTAAATAACATTAGAGTTTAATTCGAGTTAATAAGTAAATATGATTTTTAACTGGACGAATAACATAATGTGATAATTAATATTAAATAATTAATTTATGTTATAAGAATTATTTATACAATTAATTTTCTTAATTATCAAGTTAAACTTGAAATATAATTGAAAACGACTTAAAACTATTTTAAACTTTCAATTTATGTTTATGTCAATTTATCAATTAATATTTGTATAACTACTTAAATAATTCAATATTTAATTCAATTAATGTCAAATAATTACAGGAATTTATCATTTCTTGATAACGGAGTCAAGTTAAACAAATATTTTCGAAAATAACTATTTAGAAACCTGTCTTCAAATTTTTAGCCGTGGTCCTTGTGTTATTCGAACTTCACTATCTCGAATTAATTGTTTTCGTCGACTTACGTCATTATTGACCTCATTTGTCACACATGCAAAAATATGATTGCGTGCGTCATTATTATAATAATACTATTATTTTAATAAAAATTGCTATTACTTACATTTGTAAAACCAACGGCAACAACAGTTGGATCGCAATGCTTTGAAAACATCTGAAATATATAATAGTCTGCTTCAATACGATATGTTTCTATTACGTTCGTAACTCAAAAAAAAAAATCGAATACTCGTCGCATATAATTAAGAGCTCATTATCAATAGTCTACTTAAAATGTAATTTCAATTATTACTTTAATTTTACATTAATTTAATCACTAAACGTTTCGAATAGATTTACTAAATCAATAAATCCGATAACCGCCTAAACGAAAAAATTAAAAATATATTTAATATTATAGTAAGATTATAAATTGTTTTCTATAATATTATACAGATATATTTTAAATAATAAAATTTATTTTTAAATTCAGAAAAATTATTTTTAATTTTTTAATTGTTTTTTAAATTTTTTTTTTATGACGTTTTATTAAAGACATTGAATTATAAACTCATTTTCGACGTTATATCGACGGTATTAATCAGTTATAATATAATATAATATAATGCTCATCTACCGATTTATTTGTTCCAGATTAAATCCAATTATTTAAAAGGGATAAATTAATTTCTCCCTACCCTGTTAAAACATTTCAATATGACTTAAAACATCATACTTTTTTGTTACATAATTGTGAATTAAAATCAATGCGACTGTTATTTTTAGTCTTTACAGTTATCTTAACTCTGTGTTATCATTTAAAATGAATATATCAACTGAATTATTTATCACAAAAATAATTCCAACAAACAATGTATATAAATGATAAAAATTAAGTTTAAAATTTCATCAGAATATAAACTAAATTTCGCGAATGAAATCAGAAGAATTCAAATTTGTATTATTATATAATAAAATTAAAATAAATTATATTTGTTATATAATATATTGTATATTGTATTTGTACCTATATGTACAAATATAATTATATAGAGTAAATATTTTAAAGTATTTAGATATAATTTTTAAAAGCCTGCATGAAGTCGATTCTGAACGTTTCTCCTTCGTCGCTTTGGTCCTTGGAGAAATTAGTGGCTTATTAAAATTAAGATTTAAATGCAATGATATTACATTTGAAATGGGATTCTGAGCGAAATTCAGTCATATATACAATAAATTATACTGATAATCCATTCCAAAATTGTATCTCGTATGTAGATTACCTATGAGAATATTCAATAAAATTTTCAATTCCCTAGATTTATTAGATGCATTAGTTTTCATAAAATATTTAAAATCAAATCGTCAAAGTCACAGTTTCCATGAATTTCATATTTGTTCAACCTATTTAGGTAGTTTTTCTTATTCTAAGGAAAATCAATTGAGAAATTCGAAAATTCGAATTTATTTGAAGTAAAGTATGAATTGGTAATCAAACTATTGTTTCTACCCAAAAAAAAAAAAAAATTTCAGACATAAATAAAAATCTCTATAAAATTAATAAAATCGTCGCTACGCTCAGAATCTAAAAAAAAATATTAATTTAAAAAATAAACAACTATACTAAAGTCTAAAATATACCCAACACGTATCTTAGTGATAAAAATGTCGAATATTAATAAATAAAATACAGTTATAAAATGATATACGGAGGCACCTTATATAGTTATTTATACTTGAGACTATGATGTGAATTTAAAATGTTTTAACAATTTAATTTTAGTAAATCATTACACCATTTTAATTTTAATCTTCAATCAGATAGTCTGATTAATATGAATCGTTGATAATATCAAATTAGATCAGGTCTAACAATCAAAGATCAAATTCAAATCAACAATCCTGAATGTTCTACAACAAAACTTGAATTTAATGTCTAACAAAGAAACACGAATATAATTTAAATATGTGTTTGTATCTACCAAATTAATACAACCGTAAGTATTGTTTCATGTCTAAAAATACAATTTATTAAGATGTTTTCTTTTAATACAGTTCATTATATTGTGTGTCTTATAACAACCGTATAGTCGGCAGGCGATAATCCATCAAAATACTCCACAACGCCATTTGAAACAAAAGATTTATAAAATTAAAAACCTTCGAATATATTTAAAACTAAATGAAAAGTTCAGTTATATTATAATAATAATAATTCAATCGAAGTGACATAACGAATAGGATACGTGATGGCCGCTTGGAAATCAATATTTCACAAGATTTTGGTTTGAGTAAAAACAAAATAGATTCAAGTTTATGTTATAATTAAGTATAATGATAATTAAAATGCATAAATCCATGTTATAATCCGATTCTTATTAAATACCGATTTTTATATTTTCAATAAATTTATGTTTATGTTGAATATCGACAAGATGTCAAAAAATCATAATATACATTTTAAAATCGTACACTATTTTATATGAATTTTGCACAATGGAAACTCGTTTGTGAACCAAATAACAAAAATACAATTAAACATATAGATTACAATGACCTATTGTGTGTTATAATATTGTCTCGTTCACTCGAGACAAAACCAAAAATCCTGCACTTTAAAATCTACACGCAACCACGGTTTTTTATAAAAACTCTCAAGATTTTATTTTATTTTTTTTTGAAATTCTATCATATTGTCACTGAAAGACAAAAGGAAGTAAAAGCATAGCGTAGGTATACATATTTACAATGATATGTTCAAAGTGCTCAAATCTTGCTCAATATAAATTTCTCTAAAGTAAATTATTAGTTAAAACATTTTATTCTGTTATTTATTAGTTGACGTGACATTATGCGTGCATAAATTATTTCAAAATATATGTTTTCTATTATTTATTATAATCATAATATATACAGTGTGCAAATAAAATATTTTATTTTTATATTCAAATTCGTGTAGAATGGACGTAGAGGTTTACATGTTTTCTCGTAAACCAGTGTGTGCCTGCCAACAGTGACGTTTAATCAAATCTGATCGTATCGAGGAAAAATTATGGATCAATTTCCAGTTTGAAAATTATATAAAATGTTATTATTACGATATCCTGGTTATGTTGGTTTTATTTTTTCATAAAACTCGATGTGAATCAAAAAAATCATTAAATTTAATATATTATTTGAAATGTGATTTTGGATATTTGATTGAAATGTTGAATTTTAACAACAGATTTATTGAAACTAAAACAAAAATGTATGCAGAATGAAAAACACTACCTATATATAAATAGTACCTATGCGTTTTTAATGTTATTTTCATTATTTTATTGTAACACAAAATTACAGTACCTGATATAATATGTTATTTATTTTAGTTTGGCTTCGATATTGGCTAATAAACTTCTGTTAGTCATCATGGATATTTCTTTATATTCAGAAAAAGAAACTTCATGCAAACTGTGACCACTTGTGGAGATGAAATTACAGGGTAAATTAGGTATATTAACATCTAAGATTAAGGTAACTGGTAACAGTGGTAACAAAGATAAACTTAAAATTTGTTTAAAGTCAGATTTTATTAGATTGATCTGATCAAACCTTACAATTATTATACACTTCATATACCTAACAAAAAATGAATTTGAAATCCAAATTTTATTGACTATAAATTAAATAATAATAAAAAAAAATTAATATCTATTCAATCGGTTAAAAATTTGATCATAGTCACATTTTGAGGTTCCTAATCCATACGGTGTAATGGGTTATAATTAAGACTCGAATTTCGATGCATTTTGCATTTCGTATTAAAATATTAGACTATATAATAAATAATAATTGTCTACAGCAAAACGAATGCGGTATATTGTTTAGAATCACTAGATTTCCCGTTTTGATACCGTGCAGTACGAATTTTGTGGTCGTAATACATAAGAAACAATTATTTACTAAAATTCCTTAAATTTTTAATAGTTTAATTTTAGTATACCTAATAAAATGACAAAATTAGAATTTAAGTTAAAGTAAAATAAATGTTTAATACATATTTTTTTTTCTCTATATTTAAATGTAAAAAAGCAATTTTTATGTGTATTTTTCAAAGTTTTATAGAACATTTTTTACCCAGCCCTGTTTATTACAAATAGACATAATGTTTTAGATTCTAAAATTTCAGGAAATTTGTAATTTTGAACATCGCATAAAATATTTTACGACGATATCGTGGAAGTGTGTATCGAAATTAAAAATTAAAAATTCGACGATACAAAGGAAACGACGTATCCGATGACCCATCGAGAATTTGCTCACGGAAAATGTTCGTCCGCTGTCTAATTCGGAGGATTCTAAGTAATATTATTTGTTATTAATGAAATTACTTGGTAATAACTAGCGATTGGCAGCTGGTACATTGTCAATAGCATGAACACACCGGACACGACCATGACTACTTGGAATTTATATTTGTTGCCCATGATGTCAATGTTATTATAGTGCTCGGGAAGCTGATCCGGATCCGTGACAGACGGTGACCGACGGCGATCGATCGTAATTTGATAAATACTGCTGTTAAAATAATAATTAAAACGATCGATGCGACGAAACGTTTTGCCGAAAACCTTTTTAAAACTCTGTTCGGTCTAGTACGCGACTGAGCTATCGCAAAATATTCATGACGATAACTTTGCCGCAATACTTGCATTCCGTGTGCGAATGGTAAGTTTACCGAAAACCGTTTACCAGACGCACACGTGGTCGCGACTACGTTAAATTACGCCTATTATAGGTATCTACATGTGTGCCGGAACATCTGTCACTATTATTTTCATTTTTTAACTAGCGTAATTTTTTTACGCGTGTGCCTATTCCTATATTTTATTTTATTTTTCTTCTTTCATTATTTAATATATTGACCCAAATCGCGGATTTCACGAACTCGATTTGTTCGAAACAGAAAACCGATTGAATTACGATTACAAACGACGATAAAATACATGTTATATAGTTTTAAGCTCGAAAACTATGCTTATATTCAAGTGAGAACAATGTTGGGTTTTTTTTTAATAAGAGTAACAATTTAAGCAGACATTTCTTATCATAAAAGTAAGAGGTTGGTATTGAGTGTTATCATGATGTCATTACATTGGTAGGTACATATAGATTTTAATAATTTACATATTATAGAATTAGAAAGGTGCCAAATCTGTGTGCAAAAATATGAATATTAGTTTTTAAGGCGGAAATGATCTTAACTCGTAAACTTTTAATTATAACTACTATAATCTAGGATAGTTACTTTAAAAAATAGCTACGATGTTCACTTGTGTTAATTATTATTATTCGTAGATATTCCTTTAGTTAATAGTTAAGTTTAACGCTATAACAATGTTTGATAAAATTCTATAATTTGTAATGTAATTTATGATTTACATATGAACATATCTAGTCAAAATAACTACTATTCAATTATGTGATTCAAATGTGTATGTTTATAAAATATTAAATGTTTCAAAATATGTAAAACCAAGTATAATAAAATGTTGCAGTTCTTTAACGAAGAAAAAACGAGATGCATGTGATCTCAACAAAAAATTTTATTTTTATATATAAGCTTTACTAATAATTTACTTAAAATCGCTTTTGAGATTGAGAATAAAGTATCCGCGATTTGCATTAAAAACGGACGACGTTCGACGTATTACATATATAACTGAGTAGTTAATTATAACTCCAAAAAATTGAAATGAAAGTCTAAATTTTTTTACAATTGCACATATAGGTTAATATACGCCCTAAATGGCGCCCCCGTGTAATTTCAAATCTTTAACAATAAATAATGTCGGAAAATTTACTTGATATTACTCATCGAGATTGAACATAAATATAATATTATACTACACGTGTAAAAAAATTAAAAGCACATTGGTTATTATAAATAAAATTGTCTACTTTAGACCAAAACATATAAAACAATCGTCTCAGAATTTCAAATGTAATATTGATTTTTATCGTCTTAAAACATGTCGTTGTAACATCAAGATGAAAAAAATTGTAAAAATGATTATAAAAATAAAAAAAATCGCGTACAGATACATTCATAAAAATAATTACATTTGATCCTTATAAGGCTTTGAGTGTAAAAAAATGCATTTAGTTTATCAGTATGATATTAAATGTACAGGAAATAATTCGATAAACGATAATTTCCATGGACTTTTTCAAATATTTCAATAAAATATTTAAAATTTAGATACTTATATATTTTATTATTTAATGATTTGTTACGGATGCACCGTAATATTTTTTTTATTTTATTAGATCTTATTGTTTTATGCATATATAGGTAGTAATATTAATATTAACGAATCGATTCATTTGAAAATGAGAAATTGTAACACTTATATCACGTTTATTATTATTATTTTTTTTTAATTTAGGAGAAATATTATTAATTATTCTCTAAAAGTAAATGCGTTGTAAAATTTACAAGAAAAAATATTAATTTTATAATTATTATTATTATTATTTCGTATTAGCTTATTAGTAGAACTCTACAAGAATAATTATGATTACAGTTGTTCGGTGTTATATTCCACAAAAGTAATAAATTAAGACAATATTTTTAAACCCAAGTATTATGCTATATCGATATTCGTTTATAATGTATAGCCATCATATAAAAATAAAAATTTAATTTGAATATATTAAATAATTATTACAAATATAGCATAATAATATTTGTGGTTTTTTTTTTAAAGAAATATTGTGATAATTTTATAATAAAATGTGCTTATGACACAGGATTATTTTTAAATTTCCTTTAATATTTCTTGGTTGTATACAATTTAGGTACACATTTATAATTCTATAGAACTTATTCCCATGTAGATTTCCTTAAAAACAGGAAGTGTTTTTAATATCTTTACAATGTACTTCAAATTATAATATATACTAAAAGGTAAAACGTATATACCTAACCTAACCTAACCTAACTTTAGCAAAACACAAGAGTTTATGAACATTTTCTTGATTTTTAATTTTTATTGAATATAACAAATAAATAAAGATAATTTAAACCCCGTCTTAAGTCAGAATGTTCTTAAAAATAAATAGATATTCAATTTCGGAATTTTCTATAGTATAAACGTTAGTTTTTTTTTTAAAGTAGGTATTAATTTTACATTAAGTTTGAGAGCTTTAAAGTTAACTTGAAAGTTAAGATTTTATTTTTAGTATCGGAGACAGTAAAAGTACTCATTTCAATATTAAATTATATTAGAAATCGTGTGATTGTTAAAAAAAAAATAATTTAAATGTAAAAAAAAACATAATAATTTTAATAAATTATTAGTTTTTAATCGTCAGAATTTTAAACTTAACAAATTAATAGTAATTTTATTTTATTTTAATTTCATTGGTAAGTTCGTATTTTATCCTATTTATGTATTATATAACAACATTCGGTACGTATATTTAATTATTATAACGTTATAACAAAATAGTAGGTAACTCTTAAACACTCGACAAATGAACAAACGTATAACATAATGAATTTTCACACATATAAAAGGTATTATTTTATTTAAGTATAACTATTATTTAAATATACACCAGCTTTTTATAGCATAATACATTATACAAAAATAAATCAATACAATACAATTGAAAATATTCAAATTCACATGGCTTAAAAGCTAACACATAAACACATTTATATATATTAGTATATTTTATAGTACATATTAGGACCTATAAATAATCTATAAACGGACTTGAGAAAGTCACGTCATTCGCAACTAACTACGATCGGAAAGTACATTATATAATTGTATTCGTTTTGGTACAATGGTACGTTTAAAAAAATATATAACTTTATTACATGAAACGTTGCGGTTTTGCCGGATCTGCTTTTCAGAATTTCGTTTTTTTTTTTTTTTGAACATACATTCAGATGAAGGTTATTTCAATTTTATGAGTAAATACTGTTTCATATTAGTCATATTATACTGTTATTGTGTGTAGTTAATATTATTTATTCACATATTAGAACTGAGTAATCAAAAATTAAATTTTGTGTTGAGTTCCTAGATTAAGTAATCGGTCAGATTTACTATCTCCATAAAAGTATATTGTTATTTTTTGTCTCAAACCAACCGTAAAAGGTAACGTATGTGAGGACGTAAAATATTTACTTTTATATACTAAATGATTAATATTCTGATAAATATTAACAATGCTCTATAATTATGTAAGTCATCTGAATGGACATTTTAACTAGGTACTATTATCGAACCGTTACAAACGTGATAGTATTAAAAATAATAATATTATTGTGGTCAAAATCGTATAGCATTTAAACTACTCTTATTCATTTTAAGTATTTAATACTTACTAGCAATGATATATTTCGAATACTTATACAAATTATTTCGTTGCACGAGAGCAATACTAATATGTATTTCAAATTGTTTGTCCAAGTGTTAATAATAGTATTGTTTAAATCATTTAAGACGATTACATTATTTTAAAACTTTATTTTAAAAAATATTGGAAAATTATTCGAAACAGGTACCTATCCTAATAATTCAGCACTTTATATTATATGTCATTGTATGTACCAATGTACCATAGAATACGATGGTGAATAAAGTAGTTTATTTAATATGTATAAAATTATATATTCCAATGGTCTAACAATAATAGTATAGTATAATTATAATATAATAGTAAAATTAATACACGTAATTTGGTATTTTGGCACATAATTATTTACAAGTTTCACGTTTGTCAATAAATCGATGAATGGCAAATGGATTGCTGACTACATAAACGACGTAAACAGCTTAAACATTTGTCTCGTGTTGAATCTGCATTTTTTATACTCTGAGTGACAAGCCATCACGTCCTTTTTACGCCGCCCGAGATCCATAGCTTTTCGAAAAATGTCTTTGGCTTGATTTTCGCCAAAATGTTCGCTGGGGCTGAAAAATTAACGAGTCATATATTATTTAAATATATTATTATTATGATTATTATTTGATTTAGTTGTCAGTCGTCGTCATGTGAAAACAGACGGGTGGAAAATTAAAATGAAAGCCAAATAAAACTGCACAACGCAAGAATAATATTATAAATAGTGTGTAAATTGTGTTCAATTATCATGGTTACAAAATCCCACTAACCTAACTTAACCCTTTCGAAAAAAAATGCTAAATATTTAACTAGATATCTGATTTTGGATCAGTGTGTTGTATTAAGATAAAAATCTTGCACAAACGACAATATTTCTGGGGTATAAACGAATTTTTTTGAGACAAATATTATCTTAGAAATTTTGTTAATAGGTAAAATTACAAGTAAATTCTGCATAATTATCGAGTTAAGATATAAAACTATTAATATCACGGAAATCCGAATTAATGCTGGAGATCAAAAATATTTTTAAAATCACACAAAATAATAATACCAAAACAATAATTATTTGTTTCGTTTTTAATTTATAGTAGAACAAAATATGGTAATTAAATGTGTGTTATGATAATTGAATACTTTGCATTGAAAAATGTATTATTTTTATTAATATAAATATGATAAAAACATATTATTATTACTATTATTTTATGTTAGAAAAATGTAAATTAAAGAATCATTTTGTCACATTATTACAACGTATAATTAAACGGGTTTAATTTTTAATCTCATTTATCTTTGTTTGACTCTTGGCCATGTTCAAAATTAACTAACATGAATTAATTATCTTCATAACTCACTCACTTATTTGGAGAAATGTAATTACCACGAGTCATTAAAATAGCGCCGTGTCGAGCGGTAGCAGTCTACTCATAATACACATGTTAACTTAACATTATAATCTAACCTTATTGCCCTGTCATAATATAATGTTGTTATTATAATATTACAATTTGTTATAGTTTGTAAGTTAGATAAATGATTAATATTAAAAAATTTCT
>CM023362.1:7251192-7279393 GCA_013282895.1 Eriosoma lanigerum
TGTTATAGTTTGTAAGTTAGATAAATGATTAATATTAAAAAATTTCTTTCTAAAGGCTGTAAATTATAATATTAAACTTTTTAATCAATTCTAGACAAGTAGGTAGGAAATTATAACAATAAGAGGTATTTAGAAATTGTTCTAAACTGAAGTATTAGTGATTGGTAAATGGTAAGGAAAATTATTTTTGAAATACATTTTTACCGTAGACTAGAATCTATTAGAAATTAAAACTCAGATAATTTAAAATCGATTTTCTTAAAACATTGTGACCTACCGATTATATTTAATTTTGCTTTGCTCATTTCTCTCAAAAAAATATGTCTCCAATTGGCGGATCATATATTACCTAATTTATTATCATCTTAAAAATGAAATCTTGTAACATTATAAATTGAGTTTCAGAGTCGTAACAACGATAAGTAGGTATATCCTTTCTAAATAACACACATATTATCAAGCGATGGTAATAATAAGTTAAGAAGTTAAATTAAGTTAAAAGTTTAATTTATAAATATTTCTAAAATAACTTTAACGATTTAAATAAATTAGTTAACTTTTTTAGCTTTACAAATTATTATACCAACTACTGCAATCGACTAGAATAGTGTAAGAAATATGTGGAAAATGTCGATACATCTAGCACAGCTATCTATCGTCGATATAATATGTCAAAATAAAAGGTCGTAATCAGGGGCGTAACCAAATAGGTTATCAGGTCACAACTCCCCCCTCACATGAGTTTTTGAAAAACCTTTAAAAAGTTATAAATTAGAATATTTTTCAAAATTGAAAAAAACTTAGAACTTAATAAAGGCATTTTTTTAGTTTTTTACCAAAGTAATCTGAAATATTATAAAACTAATATTAAATAGATTAATTAGTAAAAAGGAATAATATAAATTATAAATCTTAGTAATAGTAAATATAGTATAAAATATATAACAAAGTAAAATTATATCTATATAATAACTACCTATAATGTAAATAATTAAAAATATAGAAAAAAAAATTATACCTATGACGGTGCTTAATTATTTAGACTTTCATACATTCATGTAAAA
The DNA here is from genome assembly GCA_013282895.1 of Eriosoma lanigerum. Taxonomy (NCBI): domain Eukaryota; kingdom Metazoa; phylum Arthropoda; class Insecta; order Hemiptera; family Aphididae; genus Eriosoma; species Eriosoma lanigerum. Next base: position 7,252,257 of record CM023362.1, read on the forward strand.
AAATGTCTGCTATATGGAATTATGCTATCCCTATAGGGATTTGTATAAATATAGGTAAGTTTACTAACTAAATTTAACAACCCCCTCACCCCCGTCCCACCATGAGAAAATCTCGGCTACGCGACTGGTCATAATAATATAAATTAATAACGTATGAAATTTAAACAAATTGCACGATTTTACACTTTCGGTGTAATTGAATAACGTAAACAATACTTTTTTTTTGATATATAAGCATTGTTATACCTAATAATAATATGGCACGTATATAGATCCACTATAATAAATCTATAACCAGTAACCATACATTTTTTGTGTTCGTATTCAACCCGCGTATTATATTATAATAAATTATTATAAACGTGTTTTATGACCTATTCCACTATATTATACATTATAATATGACAACATCACAGTGATTATTTTTTCATTTTTAATTAAAATATAGTATACAAAAATTATCGTATTACACGGTACCTCGTGCATGTAGTTTCCAACATATCATACATTTTCAAAGTTGAATAGGTAATTAAAAATAATACATTTCAATTACCGGAAATTATCAAAAATATACTACTGATTATTATACTCATTCCATATGCGATATTACGAAAAATTATTTAAATAACTAAATGCACAAAACGCATTTGAAAGCAATCTTTATTGTAATCTATTAAAAATAACTAAGAGCTAGCAAAAATAAAATAATAAATACATTAACGAAAATATAAGTATAAAACTTATATAACAGTAAATACCCATAAATATTTTATTTTTGTGACTTTGTGTACCAATATTAAAAAATTATAAAATGAGTACCAAGGTAGATATATTATTTGATATTTATTAAAAAATAATTAATAAACCGTTCGGAATATATTATAATCGAATTAAAAAAAAAGATTTAAGACAAGGACTATTAAAAGCTTAAACGGAAATGATATGTATTTCATAAAATTAATTGAAAACTATACGTTTTTAATGGTATATGAAAAATTGTTCAGAACTTATTAAAAAAATGCATTCCTATCGCATTTTGGAGTATTTGTAGTATTTCAAAATACTAATTTTAAGACTACCAACCGTCTGTATGGTATGTCTTACTCTTAAAAATGGACACAACAAAGTCTTCATAAAACATTTTAAGTCTATATTTTTTTTTTCTTTGTTAGGAGAGATAAACCCCTATTAAGCCCTCTTCGGTACGCAACCGTATTATATAATAATACATCATACTCGTAATTGAAATGAAAAAATAATAAACAACAGTCCATTGCCCTTAGTGTAAATTTACTCGATTACGACAAACCGACTTTCTAATATCCATTAAAGAATGATGAACGTCACTTCCAGTTTGTCGTTTTCAAACATTAGTATATACCTATTATTATGTAAAAGTATATATTATAATTTCCAAGATACATTGTTTATATATTAGGTAAGTATGTCAAATAAAAATAAAATGTAAATGATAAAGTTGAAAAATATTACGTTTTCAAAAATAAAAAAACATTATTGTTAGCATAACAATTTAATATAATATATAAAATTATACATGACGTAGGTAGGTAAACACGTGTATTATAATGCTACGTACTTACGCCCATTTAAAAGTGGGCGCGATTGTACGCCGAACATGCAATAAAAGTGTAAGTCGGTATAAAATATTATTATAGAAATGAGCAAAACCCGGAAATTTATAATGTCGTACATGTTAAATATTTAACTGTGTCTGTGTGTGGCATATGTATTAAACACTGCAATAATATAATAATATTATATATTTCTAATTTTAAAGGTACTCATAATAAAACAATTATTTCTAATATTATGATATCGAATATATCAAGATGCAAATTGTTGACTTTTCCCCATTGTTTTAATCAACAAATTTTATAAAATAGGTAGGTATTTAAAAATACTATTTTTTAAATAATATTTATATATAATAATATATATATAATATTTTTTATTTTTATTTATATAATTTTATCTGGATGAAAGACCATTTGCATTTTGTAAAATTTTAGATTCTTGACGTTATCAAACACCTATTGCTAAATTATTTCAATAATCAAATAAATTATATTGTGATAATAGTTGTTAACATATTATTATGACTGCGTAGGAAACGGTATTTAATTTCCTAACTGACCGAACGAAAAGCCCGAACGCAGTTTACGTAACGCAATATTACTGAAACAGACCCGATTGCAATTCATATAATCTCTCATTCTCTCGACAAACTGGTCTGCGACGATCACGTAGGTGTATAATTCCTAGATTGTAATAATTATGCACTTCCGGAGATCGGATATAACGTTCGCTCGCTCTCATAACAATACGACGAAATTTTCGCTTTCCGGTTATATTGACCCGTATTTATAGCCAAATTCATACCCGAACCGGACACGACATCACTAGGTAACTTTATAATCATAGATAATAAAATAATTTGTTTCCTTTTGCTTGCAAAGGAAGCATTAATGCTTGCAATACAATTTTGAAAATATTCAAAAACCGTTGAAATTATTAATTTAACCACTGTGATTACAAATATATAACTGTCAAAGAATTGAATTGAAATTAATATAACATTATGTTACATTAAAATTTAAGTATTAGCTTTTAATTAACGATATAATTTACTCTGAAGTTCAGTTAAATTTTTTTTTTTAGAAAAATTTTTAATCAAATTACTTTTATTTTCTTTAATATTTAACTTTTTATTTAACTTAAACATTTCTAAAATAACTTAAGTTAACAAGTTAAAAACATTAGATACCTTGGCCAATTTTTTATTTAACCTTATAAAAAGTAAAATATCTGTATCGTTATTGGATCATAAAATAATCAATTTATTTCAATTGAAAATAACCTCATGATTTATGATCATTAAATTTTATCACTATTTTTTTTTATAATCATTATTTACATTATACCTATACTGTATATACAAAAACAAATTATCTACGATTATTTGTTAAATATGATTAATTAAGTGATAAAATAATTTTTGTTATCATATATTGTAAATATATTCCATACTAAAAGTACCGAACAATTATGTAAAAACATAACTTAACTGTATCTAAATTTTGTATAAACTTATACTTGCCTACTTCTTTACAAGTACACACTACTTAAATTCCTAATGCACACTACTACTTTTGTACAAAGTACAGAATTTGTGTCGGGTTCACCAAATAGGCTGAGTTATTAGGTATATCACAAATTAAATTGTTTAATTTCCAATATTTTATTATCAGTGACTATAATAGGTGCGACTATAACAAAAAGCTAAAACCGTTATAGCCATGTTTTCTTGTCTTACATACACATAGACGCATTGCAGAGCAATTCTGTGTAGGTACCACATTGTTCCTACAGTTTATTTATAATTAATAATAAAGTAAATTTACCTATAATAAAATTTGTAGAGAAAAACATTAACTATGTATTGAGTTTATTTTTAATAATTTAATTTATAAATAAATCATTTTTTTTTCAACACATTGACTTTAAATTTATAGTATTCAAAAAAACTTAGTACTAGAGCACAGTTTATACTTTTTTAAACAAATTTTATAATGAATAAATTTACTCCATTTTTATTTATGTTATTTTGTTTATCTATATTTATTTATAAATAAACTGTAGTAACAATTCAATACAATGATTTAGTATGTTACTGTTATGTTTTTTTTATATTACAGGGACAAAAAAGAAGGTATTGTGTCCTTTAAAATTTTTTCGATAATAATTTCAAAGACAAAAGTTGACTTTTTATAATGTTTTTTCTCATATAGTATGTTTTAATCTTCACGCAAACTGTAACCGAAAAGCTACAAACATACAAATGTAAATTACTCAATAAGTATTATATATTTCGACTATTTCCTAAATATTTTGATTTAAATTAATAATACTTATAATAATAATTCTGAAAATATTTTATTTTAACACTGACGTTCGTTTGATAACAGTTTAAACAAACATGGTTGAAAAATCAATAGAAGCTAATTGATAAGATAGTAATAAGTTAGGTACCTAATGGGACATGAAATGTAATAAATATTATTGTTACCGCGGTTAGATTCATTAAATTTGGTATGTAGACATTATTATAGACATTTATGTACGTTAATGGAAAAATATGAAGAAAAAAAAAAACGTTTATTTTACAAAAAAAAATCGGTTTGTAGCCAAAGGTATACATTATGCAGTGTATCCGTGTAGGATTATGAAGTTTCATGTTCATAAATTCGCAATAAATAACTTAAATCAAAATGTAAATATTTTTGTAAATCTCACCTGAGCAATTTGAGAAGATTAATTTCCACCTGGTTTAGTTGATTTTGAGGCGTGGCTGCAATTTGACATATCATTTTTCTTGCGCAGGTCGATCTGTCCTGTCTGAGTATCTCGTCAAACTTATAAAAATCACTTAATGACTCGTCGACGTAAGCATCAACGTGCTACATAAAAAAAAAATATAGGTAATCAAACAATATTATTTCGCATTATTATTATTTTGTGATTTATTCGATATTTCGATTTAAGTAATATAATTACACAAAATATAACAAAATATAACAATAAATCTTATTATACAGCCAATTGTCCATGGTGTTGATATAAAAACTATTGTGATATCGACGATTTGGAATAGTACTATAATTAAATATTACATTTGGAATATGACATCTACTAATAAATAATTAGATTAAATAAAAAATAAAAAATTAGAATTAAATCTATGGTTGTGTAGGAACAATACCATATACTTGTATAATAATTACTATGATGGTCGTCTCTATCTAGTTGGGAGTTTAAGGCGAATGGAAAGAAGACGAGAAATTTATAATTTAACCATTACTTAAATATTCATGTTATACTTATAAGCTATAAGACAAGAAGAGAGCGGAGAATTATCTTTGCGCACTATAGTCAACACTTTAGAACGCTCGTAATTAATTTTTAGATTTTTACGATAATAACCTTAAAACATATTGTTTTGACTTTAAGTTTTTTTAAATTTTGTGTTTTTTACACACGATAAATCAATGTACGTAAATCAAGTTAAATAGAAATTAACACAGACAAACGCGGTTCGTGATCACCCTGTATACATACAAATTGAATAACAATTGTTTTTAATTGTTCATAAATCTGTACACACTGTATTTTTACCGATTAGAAAACGATATTATAAGACGTGTAATAATACGACAAATGAAAAAATGATTTTGTTTGTGTGGCCATTTTGTTTTAAGACTGCAGTCTCCATTGGTATTTAAAGGTAGCAGGAAATGTTCGAATGTATACGGGTGACCTGGTTCGTAAAATTTTGCAACTCATACTTTTATATTAATCAAGGTATTTATATTGTATAATTAATATAAGCCAGATAAATAATATAATAACAACATGTGTTTTAATTATAAAGTATGTATGATAACGATAAATGGTATAATAGTGATGGTCAAATAATATATTTTAAATAATTTCACTTGGCGCGTGCTAGTCATTATTATTATTGTTTGGTGAACCGACAATGCGATAATGGTTTAATAATTACGAATTAATAATATTAAAGAACAAAACCTAAATCCAAAGTTGGATGAATTTAAATGTTGAATAATTTTGTTGGAGTTATATAAAGAATTACTTTCTTTAAGTATTCACTAGTAAATGAAAAGCTTTTAACTCGACAAGTTAATTCTAAAATATCAAGTTATTTTTCAGTTAATTATATCTTTATGATGTTAAATTTTTAAAAGTCAACTAAAATTAAAAGTAACGTTTAATGTTTAATTTAATTTAAAAACATAATTTAATGCGTTGAAAAAAATAGTTAATTACCTACCTTGTTAAACAATAACTAACTACTGGGATCTGGTGAGGAAAAATCAGAAAACCGTTTATTATTGGAACTATAAACATTAATAAAAAAATGTCCTTATACCTAAATGAATACTTCAAACAGGAACAAATTGAAATGTCTATATAGTTCTAAAATCAATTTTATGTAATTTTGACGTTTACTTTGTAAAATAACATTGTCCTATTGACTAGTTTTAAAATAGACGCATTAATAATTATAATATATTATACGAATTTTAAATTGTTATTTTCCAGAAAAATAATACGTTGTGCATGAAATAATTGTAAAAGCAAATGTTAGGAAACAATTAACCTAACCTTTCCTAAACTAATTTTTTATTTTATTATTGATTTTTAATTTTCACGATTTAATTTCTCGGAAATTAATTATTTATGTTGTTGTTTTATTTGACACCTAGTATTTTTTTTCGAATCAATTTTCTAGGTTATGAGACCCTCACTAATATGAAGTCGTTTTTCGCTATTATATGAAATCGAAATGACCTAATATTTTTTTATTTTTATAATTCTATTCTCGCACGCCAAGTTTATTCTTTTAGTAAAACATATTTTAGTACCTATACTTAATATGAATTTTATTTTTCGTCGGTAGTCAACGGGAAAAGTAAAATATTAATAAAAGTTAATGTTTTATCAATTTTATTATATCAACTCAGTGATGTCTATAATAATATAATATTTGTATTTGAGTTAGAAATTGTATTCTTCGACTATGGCTGAATTTATATAATTGATCTGAGATATCAAAACATTCGAAATAAAAGTATACAATTAAATATTCTGATACATATAATATTAGAATTTGAACTTTTCAAATTTGATATTAACTGTAATTGTTTATTGTAAAGAAATAATTAACTATATAAAATAACAAAATAATATAAAAATATAATTATATTATAAGAAAACATGTGATGATTATGAACAATGAATATGACTTAATTAAAACATAGATAGTAGGAAAATAACAATTTTAGTGAATAACATATAAACAACGCATACAATATTTCTGAGAGTATCAAAATCTAAATGTAATTAAAACATTATAAATCTGAACAAATTTTAAAGTTTTAAAATTATTAAACTACTAAAGTCTGCTATTTTCCTAACAACTTTATCCTCCGCGGTTTAGATCGATTAATCGCGAAAAACTGTATTATCATAATATACTTTTATCCATCATCAATCCGTCACTATATATACCTGTAGTATTATTATTATGATTATAATAATAAACTTCTATTCATATTTAAACTAATGTAATCTATCCGTATTAAATTACTGATTATTAGTATTATAATTTGATTTAAAAAAAATATTTTTCGATTCATTGAACTTTTATAATTTAAAATATAATTAATGAACTAAAAGTTTCCAAATTGGAATGAAAAATAAAATAATATTTAATTTTAAAATGAAAAATTATTAATCGTATTATGTTCAAATTTTCCATTTATAAACTTTATGTCTTAGTGATTACAAATTGCATAGGAAATTCTTATTTTTAAAATAGATTAATTACATTGTTTATGTGGAAAATTTTTTCGAATAAATTATCTTTAATACAAAATATAGTCATACAATTCTGGTGCAAATGCCACACGCAAACACTAATTATACGAGTATAATAATAAAAACATTAACGTGTTAAAAAATTAAGTTAATTGTAATTAAATGCCAATAAAAATTGATAATTATTTTTCTAAAATACCAAGTGGGGTTAATAGGTTTAAATTTGTCAATATCTATGAATAGTTTTAAATAGGTACTTAAAATAAATGATAAGAATTATAAGTAAAACAAAAATAATTATTTTCAAACATTATTATATACGAGATATTAAGTTAAGTTGCTTTTATATTCAATTATATTTGAACTTTTAACTTAACTTATATATTTTTAGATTAGCTTTATTTAACAAGTTAAAAATTTAGTCACTTGCCCATCCTCGATAACAATATATTATTAATTTTTACAAAAGACACAAAGTATAATCTATTTAATATTTTGAAAAAAACAATTTATAATCTGTATAAAAATTATCCGGTAGGCAGTTTACATTTAAAATTGTTATTATTGCATGTATTGAATACCCAGCATTATAAGAAAATCAGTGTGCACTGTAACCTCTTTTAAAGTCAATAACATAATATATTTTAAACGAATTTTATTTGAATATTCACGTTAAAGTTCTTGTCATTCTTCGGTCATGTATTTAATATTAAAAATATAATAATAAAAAATAAACCAGATCGTTAAAACGTATTGAACTTGATTTGTGCATACAATTCTGAACGAAAGTCAAGGAAAGATGCGTGTATTTGTACTTTTCCATATGAATGCGTGCGAAGCCTATAATTCTCACACGACAACGAGAATAATAAAAGTAAAGAATATAATATTTATTTCTGCTAGGCGTGCAAATTTTTATCATAATTATATATACACATCCAATTGAATAATATTAGAGTATAACAATAAGAATGCAATGTTAGTGTGATTCGAACCCGGTACTATGTTTAGTCACTTGGAAAATGATTAAATATTTGTTATCAAATTTTACACTGAAATTTATTATCACGCCAACGATTTGTAAATAAGTTACAAAAATGAATGACGAAAATCATTGATAAGAATATATAACAAAGTTACCTATTACTAATTTAAACGTTTCAATTACCTATTATGGTGTTATTAATTTATTATTTTTTGAGTGATTTTAACACAGCTTCGAAATATATAATAATAATATTAACCTATATTATACTAATTATACCATAAAATGAGGAAACAATTGAGATAATTATCATAAAAATGCTGTTTGTTTTCTCCCAAACATATGTGTATATAAAATTTAATTAAATATTCACTGTACATTTTAATCGGTGTATTGTAATTATTATTGTTTTACTTTATTAATTATTTGCTAAGTTCAAAAAATATGACATAACTACCCACTTTTTATATCTATTATAAAACGTATTGTTTTATTTGATAGAAAATTATATTTGATTTTAAATAAATCATACACACGTTACACGCAATAAACAATATTAAGTGTATAATATTTTTGATAAGTATCTTAATGACGTGATCAATATTATTCAATGTTTATAATGGTGGATTAGTCAAGCGTAACTTTGTAAGTTAAGAAAATCGAAATTTAAAGGCTTAAAAATCCTTTCCGAAAAATTGTAAATATCTATTTTAACATTAGGTACCAACAATTTTGATCGTAATTTTCATTTTGATGAAGCATTTGTGTTTAATACTAAGTAGGTATTAACTTAAAAATTAATTACCTCGAGTAGAAGAAAATGTTTTTTTGACTTATGTCGATAATTTTGGCCCACGTATGTTTATGTTTGTGTTTATGTATGTATAATATGTAGGTTAGGTTAGTCAAAATTAAATAAAAATTGGTTAATAATAATACTTATTAACCTCTACATGTGCTAATAATAATATTCCAAGAATACATCAGAGGTTACAGTTATAATATTTATACCATAACTAAATAATAATTATAATTATTTATAGTTAATTAGTAGCTATACGTATAATATGTGTGGCAACTGGACACATGCACATATCTAAACTATTATTTTGGAGCAGGCGATTTTTTTTTTTTAATATTCATATATTTACCTTTATATTTTTTATATAATAATTATTATAAAATCAAATTAATTTTCGACTTATGTATAATATCATACAGTCTTTGGGGGTGGGGAGGGCGATCGCTCCTAACGCTTCCCCCCCTAAATTACGTGCCTGATTGGATATTGTTGTAGGTAATGTTGATATACCTTATGAAGTTTTTATATACATGTTAACGTTTTGTAGTTGCCTATAAATACCTAAATAATAAATTAATTGCTCAACGTTTTTAAATTAGCATATACAAATATAAATGTATTATTTTTAAGTACAGGCATGTAAGCTTGCTTATAGACTTCAAACTGACACAGTGGCACACGCAATTGTCTTTAATTAAAAAAAAAAAAAAACATAATAATAATAATAATACCTAATAATAAAAACGAACTTTCACACAATATTATGTTCCACTTAATCCTATTATTATACGTCTACCATAATTATTATTATTATATTAATGATATAATGATATGAATAGAATTACATAATATTATAATTTGAGTCCGGAACTTGTTGAATTTGCATTTTTTTCTTTAGCTGTAATACGTTGCGAATATATATATATATCTATACATAGGTACCTATAGAAATTTGTTTCGTGGAAACTGATAGTACTATTTTTATTTTTTATTTTTAGGAAATATTGTGACATACAGTCATTTTAAAATATATTTTAATCATTTAACTCATTTTCATACTTTCGGAGGGAATAAATTGCATATTCATTATAGTTTTAGAAAATTCAGTATGTATACTAAGTAAGTGAGTATTCGATATTGTTTTATCTCTTAATTATACGTCATTGTACATTTGTACCTATGGTATAAACAATTATTGTCAAATATTATATTATGGACATTATAGGCATAAGACAGTATGGCTATATACATATGCTATATGGCAGTCGACAGATTAAAATATATTATTATAATGTTAATTTTTAACAATATAAAAAAACTAATAGTAATAATAGATTTTTACATTGAATTTTCAAAACAATGCATTTCACGAATGTTTAAAATTTTAAACATAATTTTTAATTATATACTTGAGTGGTAGAACTATTAATAATTATATTGTATTTGTCGTAGGAACCGTTGTAAGTACATAAAATAACACTATAATTAAACGAAATTAGTGATCATTATTGTGGTTCAATATTACTTTAAAATAGTGATTGTTATTGGGGATCGTTGCTTTCAATAAAAAGTCCCTAGATATATGTTATCATACGATCGTATCTCTGTCGCCGTAAATTCATTAAATTATTTTAATTATCAGTTGCCAACAGTAAGTCGCTAACGAATTCATGATAAATGACGACAGTATAAAAACAGATAAAACATGATTTTGATAATTATTAAAAATCAATGAATTTCGTTAATAACTAACGTTACGAAAAGAGTATTAATGAAATAATGAACGACTGCTGCGAATAAATTACCGTAATAATGACGATGACACGGCGCAACTGTTTATCGCAGATGCATGTTTTCGATGTAATTATTATTATTATTATTATTTTCAAAAGGTGTAAATCAATTGTTTATGTAGCAATCGAATAGTAATAATTATTAATATAATAATAATAATATGTACGTGACAAAATACGTGATTTAATATTTTGAATTAAAAATTTTAACATCGTTTCGGCAATGACAATGAAATCGTATTTAGTCTTATAGGAAAATTCCATTTGATATTCAAAATGTTATGTTTCAGAAAAACCTATCTATATTTCAGATTTACAAATTTTTTCCATTTACGAATTCGTTATAATATTGTTCCATTTTACTCTACCATTATTTCTGAATATATTATTAAAATTTAACTTAATAGATGATTCACAATGATATTATTTTCAGCATCGATATCAATATCGAAACACTCATATTGTAATGTTGATATAAAAATGTATCGGCAGAGTCTACATAAATTCAATAACGAATTAATAAGTATGTATAGGTCTGTAATATAAACATATTAATATTTCATTTTTATCAATATTTTCTCAAGGTTAATTTAAAAGAAATTCAGAAAATATATTACATTCTATTGGAATTTTTATATAACGTCAATATTCCGAAAACTAAAATTCCTAGTTCTGTAAGTTTATTATTATCCATTTTAATTTTTAAATAGAAACATTTCTACGTAAACGACTACCGGATATTATATTAGAAAATTACGAAATATTGTTGTTAGGTATATCTATGTAAATTATGAGAAACACGGTATTGCATAATGTATACCATATCATCACCACACGCGAGCGATTATTCTCCGAAAATTGTAAAAGTATTTATGTTTTCAAAGACACAATTATATTCAGAAACGAACTAGTTTGAATTTAAATTTAATTAGATTATTTCATACATCCATTCGGCGGTCCTTAATTACCTATTTATTTGGTAGTTATTTATTTTTTAAAAATAAAATTAAGTGGTTATGAAAATTAAAGAAAATATAAAGAAAAATATGACAAATTACAAAAACCTGTACATTGTCTTAATTACAATTTATTTATTTTTTAGTTTTTAATAGAAATAAAACACCTATACTATTAGATTATAATAAAAAAGAGTGTCCAGTAAAATATTTCTTAAAATTTTAGATAACTTAACAATTTAATCGATCAGTTTCTCCTTAGAAAAGAACAATTTTTTTTTATAACAGCAAGGGTTCACCATTTTTTTAGTCGGATACTGTTTCTAAATTGTACCTATACTTAATATAATATAAAAATGAAACGTTTTGATAAGCGATATCAGATTAAAATATTAAATTAATTTACTGTCAAAAGATACCAATAACGAAATACATTCAATAATTTAGTTGCATTGATATAAAAAAATGGTTCGTATGATAATAATAATATCTCTAATACAAACGAGGACTCATATTTCATAATATCTTAACTGAATAATTAGAGTTCAATGAACTTTCAGAAAAATAAATAAATAAAAATTATAAAAATTAATTTATTAATTTGTCTTTAAATAGACTACTCTTAATAAAATCTAAATAATCAGATACTATGTTTTTTTAAAAGTTCAAATTAATATAATGCTATAATATTGAAAATACGTAACCATGTATGCTTATTTTTAAATCTTTAAATGAAATAATCGCAAAAGTAGTATTTTGTCTTCGTAATTTAAAGGTAGGTTCCTAAATATATTAAAAATAGGTGTGCGTGTGAAACGTTTTATTGTGCACATGCCTTTTATAATGAATAATATATTTTAATATTGGTCTCCACTTTCCATACATTTGCGTGCTCTTAAACGGGTATGAATATGTAAAAAATGTATATTATTTTACTAGTACAAATAAGATATATTTTCATTCTGACAAATAAAAATCAATGATAACACGATTTAAAAAAAAATTAAATTTCTCATTACATAATGCGTGCAATTTAAAATTGGCATTTACACTTTTCCATTTTTTTTTTTTTATATATACCTATATATAGGTAGGTTATGTGAACGTAATCTATAAATGTATATATCTGTATGTTACCGGAATATAAACCAATTACCAAGTATTAATCTTGATTATTTTGCCTATTGGTTTATTTTAAAATAATATCTAAATTAAATTAAAAATTAAATTTATCACACTTAGCATTACACTGCTTTGGCGACGCCCCTCCAAATTCCGTTGTAAATGTTAATGTTATTAATACTTAGGTATTAATGAGCCATTTTTTATATAATATCAAAAATTATAACAGGTATAAACCATTAATACTACAATATTATTGTATTATACGAATAATCTGTTACATAACATATCTTACATATTATAGAAGCAATAACTGAAAGTCGATTTGGAATGAAATATCGTTTCTAGTAAACTAAATAATTGAACTTTGATTTATCCTATGACGACGAATCATTCGTCGAGAATAAATTTGTCGTAAAATTAAATTTAATTTGCGTTTATGTAGGTACGTATTCATAAAATATTTTTGTCGTATATATAAATGATAAAAAATTATATTATCATGACGAAATATTAAATATAAAATCCATTTCCCAAACGATTTCAAAGAACAATCGACGGAATATTAATGGAATATTCTTAGAATGATAAATCGTAAAAGCAATTTTTAAACAAAATATATATACATCTATTTATATATAATAAACGTAATATATTATATTAAAGATTGAGTTTTTAAAAAATCATTATAATCTTAATTGTTAAAGAATATTCATGACTCACAGCATCAGGGATTGATCTCTTCCAGAGTCCCAAAAGTTTTCCGGCCATGGCGGCGGGCCTGTTGCTCGTGGATATCTTGTGCCAGTCCTGAGCGAGTTTGTGCATCATCCACATTCCGGCAAGGCCCATGGCTGCCAAAAGGGCCAGTCTGATAAAGTGTATGTGGGCCTTCACCGCAGCGCCCATCACCAACACCAAGAATCCGATCAAAGCGAATCTCATGGTTTTTTTGTCGTCTATTGTTGAAAAAAAATATAAAAAAAAAAAAAATGTTAAAAAATGTTCGATCAAAAATAACGTGAGTGCCTAATAATGATATAATATTACTGCGAGATGAAAAAATAATATGATTAATATGATATTATATTATGATGATGATCGAAACGACCGTCTGTCCTTATATTGTTATCCGAAATGTGAAAATGTATTTACCGCGGTTATACAATATACTAATTATATTATAAAAATAAAATAATAATAATATCATTATGGTATAGAAATGGGAGTCGCTTTCACTCGAGTGTGATAACAGTTTAATATTATTATTGAATGTGCGTGTTCGTGAGTGTACAAAAGAAAATATTATTTACTACGACGTCTGTAGGACGGTATACCTCGAAGAAGGAAAATAAAAACAAAGAGATTAGATTTATGGATGCTCACTCACTGGGTTCGTAAATGGAAACGAAACCAAAAATGTTTAAAACTTATACCCGTGTAGTCGCTTGTGTTCGGTACAACAAATGGACCGGATCAACGGAATTTCGTTCCGATTGATCGTGACGCGGTCGGCGGATATGTTATTATTATGTATTTATAAAAAACGAAAAATTAATTGTTTAAAAAATGTACAAACATTCAACGACGATAGATATTAAATAATTATTATTATTTTTAGTTTTTAATATTCTGACGACGACGGGACTAGTTCGGTACTTCGCCGGTCGAGAACGATTGACGACGGTTCCTCGGGATTTCACGACTAAGATGCTGCCGGTCGACAACGGGGTAGATGGCTGTGGTGGTGGTACGAGAACATTTCCGGTTCACATTATGAAATAACTTTCATTTCGTCCGGCGGAGGACTTTCCATACAACAACAACACGCCGATCGAATACCCATTATTTGAAGCGATCCGCGCGATCCGTACGCACAAGATTTATAATAATATTATACCTACTTTTCGTATAATATATTAAATAATAATAATAATTTATTGCCTTAGTCTGTCGCAGACACCGTAAAACAGGTTTTCGTTTACAATTTTTTTTTTTTTTTTTTTTTATAATCGTGATACACACGCAGTGAAAGAGAGAGAGAGAGAGAATGACAATGTGAGTGAAAATTCCCAATGAATTTTGTTTTATTCACACTTTTGTTTTCACACTTTTAATCGAAAATTATTGTGTTTGCGCTACAATCGAAATGTTAATCGTACTAATACGGAAAATAAAGTAATGCCTCTTTGAAAATAATAATAATTATAATAAATAAGATGCGGTTATAATACCTGAATATCTCGGATCTCTACACGCACGTTTTACCCAAACATGATATATTATATTGCGTAACTATAAAAATATTATATTAGTCGTCTATACCGACGATCCAGTGACGTCGTATAATAATATTATATTATACAGAGAGATTCGTGATAATGTTATACCGGAAATTCGGTATATTATATATAAACGCGTTTGTGTGCACCTATAAAAAAAAAGTGCATACCTACGCAATACCGATACGACCTTTACGACATAATGCACACAGTTGTTCGTGTGTCGCGACGTGCAATTATATTTACCATAATTTAGGTCAACCTAACCACATATGACGACCGTGTTATTGATATTAGCAGTCGCCATTTTAATGAGAGTGCTTTTAGAAGACTTACAGGTCTTATCATTTAGTATCTACTGACAACAGAAACAAAATAATATTTTTATTTTAATCAGTAAAAAATATAGCGTTGTATGTGGTATAACCGTGGATAATAAAGGAATTGATATGGTGCAATTCAAGTAATGAAGTTTAACGATAAGTTTTTGAGGTTATATAGAGTGACTATTTACATAGAAAAAGGCATCATATCTTCCGTTATTTTCATAATATATTCATTGAACATCAGTGATCTCTCTTCCTTAAAAAAAATACCACATTTCTCCACTGAGTATCCATAATATAAACGTGGCCATTCCTTACACAGAGACACAGAGATAAAGAATAAACGAGTGAAATAAAACACCTCGGTGTCGAATAAAATAGCGGTTTGGTAACTTTACGCATTATCACTTGTCAGACATCTAGTTTATTATAAATTATATATTAAATATTATATGGCGTGTGTAGTATATTTACCTATACTTAACACAGCAGCCACGAACTTTCGCCTCCTCTCATTGCAATCATCGAAGGATCAGAGAAGAGAAATAAGCGAAAATCTGGTTGTATTTTTCAAGAAGGGGATGTGCTAATGACGTAAAGAACAAAATGTATATTGTTCTGAGAGCTTTGGGATTTTTCTTATAATTTAGATATATCACCAGACCCTGATTTTCACGGTTGTTGGACGTGTACGTCGTATACAATTAATATAAAATATATGCATATTTGTATGGCATAGGTATCTATGTGTGTTTCCAATAAACAATGGCCATATCAATTAGTTATTTATAAAAAGTACTAAGTAAAAAGAAAAAAAAATGCTGTTGTTTTCCACAATCTTCTACCAGGAAGAAATATCAATAAATATATATTGTTAATATTATACTACATAGATAATTATTTAAATTTATGATTATCTGTTTTTAAAATAATTTTCCGACTAATTAAATTAGTATAATTAAAGTGAACCGAAAACTTTTCATAAACATAAGTGTAACTTTACACTTTTCATCAATTAACTAAACTATGGTAAATACTCGTATATTAGCAGTATGAAACTAAAAGTACTAGATTTCTTTTTTATGATGGATTTAAATTTTTGCCATTTGTATAGGATATCTTTAAAAAAATTTAAATAACATAAATGAGTCCTTCCCTCTTTTCATGAATTGCCATGAAATCCCTTCTTCTTCTTTTAATTTATTTTAATTATATAATGTAAATATATTTGTTTTATTATTATATAATATATAAGTTTTTGATATCACACAAGAAATAAAAGTAACGATTTTTCAACTTGTACTCCAACATTAAGACCAACAACAAATCACACTAATCATTCAATAAAAACTAATTAAGAAATGTTCAATTCATCGTATATTTTAATACTAGATTTAACATAATAATCGATATGTACTCGAATATTTCAACTTATTAATATATAACATCCATTCAAATAATAAAAAGTTTGAATTTTTTATTTTTTACTCTGTTTAATTAAAATATTACTATTGATTATATTAACAACCATTTTCAAAATTAATTATGCCATATTGTATATGGATTGAACATTCACTATCCATTGGAAAAATAAAACAGTAGTATAAAATTAATTAAATTCAAATCAATTGTTTTATACAAATTTACGTGTAACATATTGTTAAACTTAAAAATCTGACCATAAAAATACACGTTGGAATTTATTTCCGTACATGCAATATTCATATACGGTAATATTAAAATCAAAGTGGTTACAAAATATTAAAATATATTAAACATATTAAATAAATATAGTTAACAATTATTAACATATTGATGTATTACATATTTTCGATTTGTAACAGTTAGAAAACATTTAAAGTTTTACATAATATACAGGGCGTTTTTTAGATTTCGGAACTTTAAAGGAACTTATGTTAGCTATTTCATTTAATATTAAATTTTTTGCAAAAAGAAACTATATTAAAATATTTCTTGACCTCTAAAATTTCTATTTTGAAGTGACATACAAGGATTTTGAGATTTTCATTAGCCGGCATCAGTGGCGTAAATCGTGTAGCATATCGAAACAGGGGTCTAGGGAGTCAACAAATGTGGTAGAAACACTAGAAATATAAATTGTTCATTAAAATTATAATTTAAGAAAATATTTGATTAAATTACTATAAAAAACGAACAATCCTAGTTTCTTTTTGCATTAAATTTAATAATAAATGAAATAGCTAACATAAGTTCCCTTAAATGTTTGGAAAATAAAAAAACTCAAAATCGATTTTCGATTTTATCCATTGAAATAAGGTCATTCTTAAATGTTGGCTATTAAAAAAGGTAACACCTTATATAATTAAAAATCAAGGCGATATGACATATTGCCGTCTCACTCAATAAAAATACACATTCCCGGTTTACCGTTCTGTAGGATGTTATATGGTAATATTATGCTAACGTAAGAATAATTCCATTTTTATAATAAAATATTATCTCAATTATTTTACATCATCGATTTTATAAAAAAAAAGCTAACATTAATAATATACGGTAATCTAAATAATAGATCGTATTATTTTTTTTATAATTTTTTTAAAGAATCTCTAATTAAAATTATACATGTATGTTATACTTCTTAATAATTCTTAATTATTTGTTTTGTTATTAATTTTAAATCTTAACATAATATGTAGTTAATAGTTAATCAATTTTTTTAATTTTTACATAATTTTCAATATTTTTTTCTCTGTTAAAGCTTTGCTTTCTAAAAAATGCAAGAATTTTTAATCAAAGTTCAATTATATTTTCTTTTGGTTATTTTGTATGTGTACACGTAAAACAGTATGCATTTTACAGGAATAGATCATATTCATTATATTAGAGCTAAAGTTAAACAAAATAGTCGAGTAATTTTAAAATTAATCGGTTTCCTCAACCATTTCAATGAAACACTTTAATCGTGATGAAAAATTGAAAATTCAGAAAACTAACCTATAAACTGCCTAAAACTATAAGCTATCAATAACTTAAAACGGTAACAAAAATACGAATCAAACCCAAATATAAATCGCATTTATTATATTAAATTAATTTAATAAACCGTTCTATAACGTTTGAAACGATGTTAATTTATTAAATTACATAGCGCGAGCGTCTTAATGTTAAAAACGGTTTTATATTATCAAACCATTTTAATGTGTTCGCATGCGTTTTGGTTTTAAATCGATTTAAATTAACATCATATTATAAACACATCAATCGATCTTGATAAACACTGAAAAAATATTGCTCGAATTTCATGCCACTATCTTAAGGATGTCGACCGACTTTAATACATAGTGTTTTGCGCCACTGGTAGTATATACTTTTGTAGTATAATTAGTAACTGGTAAGTATTTATATTTAAAATACCGTGGTACAAAACTACAAACTAATGCGAAACTCATTATAGTCTATAATCTAAGGTTTATACCTAAAATTTATAAAATGTTTGATAAACGTTTTATAAGTAAGTGTCGTAGGTTAAAGTTTACGAACAAAATTTTATTTTAGCATAAATATTAATTAATATTCGTCATGGTGGCACGGTCCCAAAGATGAGTAACCTTCGTGTTTCAAAAACCCGTTTCACAAATATTAATCGTTAAATTGGCCATCGGCAAAAATGTATTTCCTTTCCTCATATTCACAAAGCACAGATAATAATAATTATAATAATAATAATAATTGTTAGAATAATATTCGTTGAAGAATATGAATTAAAATTTGTATACTTTTTGTGATATATCATGTGACAAGGCAGTTAAAATACGTAACAATATA
This sequence comes from Eriosoma lanigerum, assembly GCA_013282895.1. Classification (NCBI taxonomy): domain Eukaryota; kingdom Metazoa; phylum Arthropoda; class Insecta; order Hemiptera; family Aphididae; genus Eriosoma; species Eriosoma lanigerum. Next base: position 7,271,752 of record CM023362.1, read on the forward strand.
ATATACGTTCACATAAAATTGAATATCGTAGATGAACGCAACAATAATATTTACGCGACTATTAGCTCACAGTTGATTATAATTTTCGCATAAAACGTTATTGCTGTTCAATTGTAATTGTAGATTTTTTTTTCAAAACACGCGTAGGTTTATAGCATAACATTATATTATTCTATTATTATAACAATTATTACCCGTGTCGGGTTCAACATAGCAGACGATATCAGCTAATCTAATCTGCATAAAATACACGTATAATAATAACTATGCGCTGAAGTTAACCGCGGTTACACCTGTTCCCATACATACCGTATACCGCAGGTAACTTTTATTGCCCGTCGTAATAACCGCATTTATTATACCGACCGTCCGAGCTACGTGTATAATATTATGTAGCGTACATATTATAGGTATTGGTTTTTAAATTTTTATAGTTATTTGGTAGGTACCTTAAACCATAAAATACAGTGACGCCGTGTGTTTGTTTACATTCGTACTTTATCATATATCTATAAGAATAAACTTAATAACTGTAGGTAATAATAGATTTATGCGGTGTCGCAGATTTTTATTTGAGTAATTATAATATTAAACACAGATAACACCTATACATGTAAATTGTAAACAGAGCAATAAAAATCTTATGTTAAAATAATTAAATTATTTATATAACCAATCATATTATCATGTTTTAGTTCAATTTTGACATTTTTTTCACTCCCCTCGTGCCATCAGAAAAATGTATCAACATTAAACCTTTAAACAGTTTTAATATTGGATAAAGTACTTCAAGAGTGGCCAACTACGAGTTGAAAAGTTAAAGTTTTGTTTTTAATTTAAAATTATATAATGAGTTAAATTTTTTATGAAGTAATGTAAAATAATGAGCTTGAAAATAAAATGTTTTTATATAATATAAAATAACTTGCAACGAAACCCGTATTTAATTTTGATAATTTTAAATTTGTCAATACACAAGTAAACAGAGTTAGTGCTAAAAAAATTTAAAAATTGCACAAGTACTTGAACTAAACTCATGTCCGGTACCCAACACCCAAGTTCGCAAAAATATGTTTATGTTTATATCATCATTTGCAATTTCACCTAGTTGCGAAACACGTTCGTGATATTTTTATTATTATTTTATTAATTCGAAAGATGTCCATTTCTTTATGGGAATTTCTAGGACATTAAAGTCTCTTGAAATGATGTAGATATCCAGGTACAGTCTGCCGCAATTATTCGTGAGACGTAATAATCCATTATTGTAATAAAGATGAAACGTGCACGTGTACATCGCATTAATCCTGTTGATAAAAATCGGGTTTTTATTTACAAAACTGTTTTGTCTTTTTTTTTTTTTTTTTAATTTCACAGCGTAAAAAAAAATCTCTCCATACTATATCACGACATTTTGTAAATCGACCAGATATATTAAATTTTTATTACGCGTAAGAATAAAGAATGTGAGGGGAGATTGCATTGCACAATGTATTTTATACTATTGGTACGTATTTTATGTCTTTTTCAGGAAATGGAGTTTATAGCTGTGCGTAGAATACTAATTGAGATTATACAAAAAAAAAGTGTTAATAATCTTTTAAACTAGGTTCTACAATTTAAAAATGTATTTTTCATGCATATATTATTAATAGCATTTAAATGAATATTTATTGTGTATTTTTATATTGAATTTATTTTTAACCGTTTACGAGGAGTGTTCAAAAAGAAAAGACCGTCTTTTTTATTTTGAATTCCAAAGTCGGATATACTGCGTAAAAGTTTAGACTCTCCCGCGTCGAGTGAGATTAGTTACAGATCAGTATCTAGAAAATTTTAGACATAAAAACAGTTAAAAATAAGGCCATCCGTCACCGATTTGATATGACCTTCTCCGTGCGCCGTTTGTGGAGTCATTCAATTTCTTACAGCCAAAGGAGAAGGCGATACTTAATCGGTAGTGAGCAGGCTTATTTTTAACTGTTTTCACACTTAAAATTTTCTAGATACTGACCTGTAACTAATCTCACTCGACGCGGGAGAGTCTAAACTTTTACGCAGTATCTCCGACTTTGGAATTCAAAATTCCCTTTGCCCGTGATTGGAAAACGGTCTTTATTTTCTGGACGCTGACGGTATCGTATTTTGCAAATGCAGGTACACTCAGAATAGCTCTGGTTTGATTGGTTTGTATGAATAAACCGCGGTTGTTTTAGTTCAATATCATATTTTTTTGTAATTATTTATACCTTTTTATATAGTTTTCGATTAATTTTAATTAAACAATGCTATTACTAATTCGATATGGATTTGTACAGCAAATCGAGCGATATTTTCGATTTGCGGAGCGCAGTTACGAGTACCAACAACGCACAGAACTTACCTCGTCTGTGGATAGGTCTATGTATTATAAATTAAGTAGGTAAGTACCTACCTAATTATTTACCTTGTACATCTAATTACAATGAATTTTAGCTATATCAAATTGTTTAATAAAATGTATATTGTAAGTTGTTGTAATCGCAAGTTATAAGTTTATGACTATAACATAATATATAATCAATGATAATAATACTAATATTTATAATAATATAAACCTTAAAAACATTTAAAATATTATCTTTAAATAATATTTATTACTAAGTGTAACAAAACAATGTGATGATAAGCTAAAGTAAAATTGTTGAAGAAAACCGTTGTAAATTTATTTATATACAATTATGTTATTATAATATATTATATTACAATAATAACTTAGTATTTTAAAATAGTAAAAACTTATAAATAAGAACTATATATATAAATCAACGTTTAAAAAAAATATAATTTTTATTTGATAGACATAAGTTAATGTTCAAATATTATTATGCTCTATTAACATAGTATGTTATGACAGGAAGTGTTAAATTTTTTAAGTTCAACGTAATGTTGATGAATATGAGATATATGTAAAACTTTTGTTTGATTTAAGATTTATTTATTGAGCTTGTAACCCCCCCCAGAAAATTTATCTTAGTTCCGCTTATGGAATAGCCCACAGTTCTAAATAAATTAAAACTCGAAACGATATAAAATGTCTAATTTTATAAACGTGATTTAAATCAATAAAATGAGATTTTTCTAACTTTTAATATTTTTAATAAAATTATTTGCAACTACTGAAAGATCAATTTTTGCATCTCATATAATAGAAAATTATATTGAACTATAAAATAATTATTGCATAACGCATGATATGATAATCATTAAATAAAATTAATTATTAGCTAACTTTAATATATAAACATAATACTTCAATGTTTATATTGTATAATTGTATTTTTGTTTTCAATAATGCAATGGAGGGTGGGCTTCGACTTAATAATTTATTATAGAGCTGTAGCCTTGTCTTATAAAAACAAATCATTTAAATTTTGAGCTTACAAATTTTTAAAATTGATTTTAATAAATTATTTTTTTTATATTAAAATAAAAATAATAAAAAATTATCTAGTTAGACACTTGGGGTAAGAAAACACTTTAAAGTATGTTTATAATATGAAATAAAAATCAACCGTTGATAGACATTGTAAAAGTTTATTTATATATAAATAAATAAATATATATATACATATATATATATATAATAATTTAAACATGGCTAAATAACCTCATAGTTAGAAACTCATAAAAACATCACTAATAAAGTAATAACTAATAAGCAATAAGTAATAACCATTAACAAAGTTTATAACAAAAATTATAAAGATAAATCCATTGATAAATTATTCATAATTAATGAAAACTATGTGTTATCATTATTAATCAGAAATTATCTATAATACACGTAAGAACATTAAAAAAATATTAAATTTTTCAATCGATGAATTTCACGTAAAATATGTCAAATTCAGAATTCTAAAAATAATATAACTTGACGTCAAAATTAATTCCTTTTTATGATATGATAACTTAGCGGTTTGCCAATTAAGTTGGTTTAAGTTCAAACTTATATTGAGCTATATTAAACTGAGATACATCCAAATAATGAATAAAGTTCAAGTACCTATTATGCCACTAAGTATTATATTAATTATTAGAAATGCGTCCAATTTAAACTTCTATAAGAACATAATTAAAAATATGATCGTCAGTTGAAAATTGTTCGCATATTAAATTATTATCCATATGAATAATATAAGGATTTAATAATTTGAAATATTTTATATTGTACTCCAAGTTAATTTGAGTAAAATAAATAAACGAAAAATTCGCGTGCAACAATAAAAATTCATATTTCATTTTTATAGTTTTTTTATATAAAAAAAGTAATAATAATAATAACCTAATGTTTTAGGTAAACTTAAATATAAAAAAAAAAACTGTTATAACTACAGAAGGTAAAATATTAAATAATTTATATTATGTTAAAATATAACAACAAAACACAATACTAAAACCATGCTTAGGTGTGTACATAAATCATTTACTCAAAATCACTAATCCAATGTGACATAAAAATTAAATACCTACCTATATTTATATATATTTCATAAAATCATAATATAATTTTGTAAATTAAGCTGTTTTGAATTTAAACTTTAAATCTAACTATTATCAAAATCAATATGGATATAATATAGTAAGTATTATTTTTATTATTTAAACTGAACACTTTGAATAAAAACGATTATTGTCTATTGTTCATTAATAAAAATATGTTATTTATTCAACATAAAAAAGTAAATCTTATTTTCTGTGGATGATTTCAAAATACCTAATCTACTAGATAAATTTTTTTTTTTTTTTACTATCTATTACATTGAAATTTAAAAAGCAGGACGATCTATTATTTATATAAAATTTTACCACGTATGTAAACTAAATCTACATTTACTTGAATTTTTTTATTTATTCAATTTTAAACATTTTCAAATCCGAGAAATCGTCTTCAGACATAAAAGAATAATAATAATAAAAATATCAATACAACAGTTCAAAATTATTTTCTTATTTTTGGCATATTTTCTTCTACCAAGGATAAACTTTTGAAAAATTCGAAAGCTAAACTAAATAAAGTACTAAGTAGATGTAATTTAAAACTGAAAGCAAGCCATACTTGTGATAATTAGACCATTTTTATTTTAACCCAAAAAAATGTTTTTAGACATAAAAACAAACAAAAACATCTTTGTAAAATTCCTCGCTTCGCTTAGAATCTATAATAATAAAACAATAAACCTTATCTATAAATAATACATTTAGGATATGTATAACTTTTCTTTGGACCATTTAAAATAAATGATTTATACCGTATTAAAAAACAATTGTCTATAAAAAAAAAAAAATATTTTTAGCATATTAATTATTTCCACTTATTTTTTATGAAAATTAAACAGTGGGTGTGTTCTATTTTCACTTTTCTACTTTAAAAGTTGTACTATACCTACTTAATGGCTACTTAATGTTCATAATATAATGTTGTTCATATAAATATAATATTATTAAAATTATTTTTAAGTGCAGGAAAAATCCTAAACTTATTATCTAAGCCATTTTGTTCCTTGTGTATACTTACATTTATTTAATTTCGAATATTTAAAATATAAAAATTTGTAATAATTTTCTCCTCTGTTGCCGAAAATCAAACCTCAATAATTATCACTCAACAACACTTAACTCAATGACAAATTTTTCAAATAGGAAAATGTCTTAAGAAACAATATTTTTATGATTTAATTATACTTGAATACATATTACAGAAATATATTAGTTTTCGATCCAATTAAAATAATATTACAAGATGCGTTACAGAAAAAAAATAGATATAGTAAAATAATAATATAAAATATTGTATTTTTTTAAAATAATATAAAAAATGTAATTTTATGTAATGATTGATAATGGTAAATGTCATTTAATTGATTAAACTATTTTTCAGTGATATTTCATTTTCTTGAAGGTCAATAAAAATATTGAACTAAAATAAAATTTGACAGGAATTGCATAGATTAACTGTAATATTTACGATTTTATATTATTGATCATAATTAATAAAGATCATTCATAAAATGTATACTTTAGTAATTTTGTTTATTTCAGTATATAGGAAATAAAAAAAATATTTTTTTGGGTGGGCTGATGAGATAAATCTGTCTACGATTTCACTCATCGAAATTAGGTAGGTACGTATTTATTAACTTTATGGTATGTCCATTTAAATAGTCCATTTTATCTATTCTCAATAACAATTAGACAATAAATATTTTTATTATTATATTATATTATTTATTTTTTATTATAATGTAGAAGCATACATGTTTAATTAAATTACAGTTAGAGTATTAAAAGCATAATGATATAACATAAATAACATAATAATAGGTAGCATGATTTGTAATCATTCTTAATTTTTTCCTAATATATTCAATGGACGCAATCAGATCGACTTTAAACTATAGGTACAACCGCTTTCTAAAGTTTGGCATATTATTTTAATATCGCGTTTGGACGTCATAAAACAGGTAATAAAAATCAAATATATATTAAAGGTAATTACGGTAACATAATATAATATAATTACACATACTATTGTACCTGCAACCAGTCTGGCAATAAAAAATAAATATTTATATATTTTTATTTTACGAAAAAATCGATAAAAAAAAATTTAATTTTAAAAAAAAATCACTTAAGCACAAATTTATTTTTTTTAAAGTCTAACCTAATTATGAGAACTAAATAATTACATCGAATAATATAAATGTTAAGAATCAACAAGATGATCATTTATTCCATTTGTTTGATTTTTTTTTTAATTATTTTAAAATTATCAAAACTATCAAATTATCAAAAAATGGCATTGGAAAATAGTTATAATTACGCACGGAAGATTTGTATTTAAAAGACTATCTAATTATATATACTTTGTTTAAAAAAGTAATTTAAACGAATATTTTTAAATATGTTCTACATATTTACTCAAATACTTAATAAAACGATATATAAACCTGTACGATTTCATTGTATAGATACCTACTTGCTAGCTCTGTCTATCCAACGGAAAATATAGTGAAAGCACGTAGCTATGTAAAACAATTATTAATTTATTTTAAATAACAGGCAAGCCCAAAAATAAAAATAGTATAATTAACAAAAATGTTTTACATATATATATATAAGAGAATAAATTTTACTCAAATTAATTATATAATACTAATTAATAAATACAGAACATTATTATTATTAACAAATTTATGACTAAATATTAAATGATGGGTCATTATTAGCTGCTCGTATTAAGTTATGGGATTTATGTTATACTTATATATTAAATACTAATTACTAAATTAATATTCGTATCGTTCCAGGACCTTCTGTAAAACGTATTATTTTTATATTATAAATGAATTTAAGTACATTGTCAGATGCCATTTTTAGTACCTAAAATTTTCCATTAAACGAATTTATAATACGATAAAATAATATGTATTTTAATTATCATTGTAATAAAAATGTATTATATTTAAATAATGTTTACACATATTTATTAATTTTAAAATATTGTTTTATATATAATATTATCTTTTAACAAATAAAGGTATTATTATTATTATTATTATTATTATTATTATTATTATTATTATTATTATTATTATTATTA
>CM023362.1:7279403-7389046 GCA_013282895.1 Eriosoma lanigerum
TATTATTATTATTATTATTATTATTATTATTATTATTATTATTATTACTATTATTTCGATTTACATTCTTACTCATATGTAGATTCGTTTGATGTTATATATTACATAATAAGGTCGTAAAATATTTTGAAAAACATAATCATAAAATTATAATTCTTTGTTCCGTGCAAAACTGTAAACACGACAAATATCGAATACATCAATTTCTCTAATAAACCATACCGAAGCTAATATGTTTTGCATATAATATTATTATTTATTTGACTGACGTTGTTGTCGTCTATACGAATACGTTGTGAACTTAGATTTTATATTTTGATTATTTGCTATCAGTAATAATAATAAGAATGGCCGTAAAAAATATTATGCAATAAATTAGTCCTATAACAATCGCTTGTCGCGATGAATAAACATATTATTTTTTACGGTTTTATCGTTTCTGTTAGGCATGCATTAAGAATTTTTTTTTTTTTGGAGGAGCTTAAAAATGCTTGTAATATATACAGTGTATTTAATATATGATTTAATTATAATTTTCTAAAAAATAATGAAGTGATAAATGACATAAACCAGTTTTTTAGAGAGGGGGCTTCAGCACCAAAGACCCCCCTCACCTGGGATGCGACACTAGTTTCTGTACGTTGTCGTTGTACTATTTCTTTGTTCCATATGACAATAATATCGTTGGTTTAGTATTGAGAATGCAAAGGTTCTATAGTATAATTTCTTAATTGGTAATCGACTATGTAATTAAACTATTTTTTATTTTAGTATTTAAAACGCACGTTTTAAGCAAGTAAAAACGATATTTTTATGTTCAAATTTTGTAAAAGATAATACAACTACATAAAAAATAATGTACAAATTGTTTGAATAAGTTTTTGAAATATGCATTTAAACATAAAAATTGATTTAATGAACAACTTTTTAATTATCGAGATTACACCGATTTTATTTTCAAATTAGCGTATATAAATTAAAATTTACATTAATTTGTGTAATATCTACATTAACATTATTTTGTTTAAAAAAACAAATTCTATACAACAATTCACTTTAATAATTGACACACTTAACTTTATTTTACATTTAATTTGCATCATGATAATTACAATTGATAATTTTTGTAAATCAAATGAAATTAAAATGAACAATTGTATATTAGGTTATTAAATATTGAGTCTTACCTATTTCGTTTAGAATTTTATGTTTACTTTAAGTGTTTCATTACCTTGTTATGTAAATAAATGTAAATATAAAATTATATTTTAATGTTTTTATCTCTTAAATATAAAGATGGATGATATATTTTTTTTTACGAAATTCCTAATTAAAAAAATTAATTTTCAAGAACTAGATTATTATAATTATCGAGTATAATATGAACGCTGTTATAGAACTTAGCTTTTGGTTATGTAAGAGATGGTCCATTACATAATATTATAATATGTAAAATAATAATTCTTATAAATACGTAAAAAAATAGTTTGGAAATTCAAATAAAACGAATGCCTACTACCAGTACGAGAAACACAAAACTATAAAAACGAGTTTTTGATGAAATCTAATATTGTATTAGTTGATTAAAAAATAAATTGGAATTATACCTAAACCGATTTCAGTACGTTACGTGCGTATGTCGCATCACATAATATCATACCAACTTATTAAAAGAACGTAATACTAATATTTGTTGTCTCCGTCTATCCATCAGAAAATATAGCAAAATCAATGTGACTTAAAATTAAGTGATTGTTTCGTAGATAGAACCAGTTTAAATCTAACTGCGCATTCCTTTTCAGTATAAACATACTATTTTTATCGAGTTTATCTATGACTATAACGTCTTGAAATCGAATTATAGTAATAATATAATTGATACAGTTCAGTCAGGCCTTTCCAAATTGAACCTAACCTAACCTAATCAATTACATGGTTTATGGGTAATCAACCTGTGGTTTAAGACATCCCGAGCGATTGCAAAATATTAATACTTGGTCACCCATTGTGTGTGTAAAATCCAAATGAAAATTATATCTAACAAAATAATATTTATAGGTAGTGCAACTTAATGAAGTCATTTATATAAATGAATAAAAAAAAATATTATATATTCTTTGATTTTAGCCAAAAAAAAATTCATAAAAATCAACAACTTGTAATGAACGTCATTCTAGATAAAATTGTAAAAATGTTTTCTAGGAATAATAATAATAATAACTGTAATGACTATCATCTAGGAATTTAAAAAAAAGAAATTGTCGAAAGTATTCTAGATAAGTTCAGGTAAGTTTTTAAAAATTTTTGTTCGACGTATTAGAAATAATCTGATCGAGTCTAACAAGCTAGTCATAAATTTAATGATGGATACCTACTACATTCTACAATTTTATTGAATTACAATAACCATACGTCAGTATTCGCATGTGAGCTGTTTGTATAAAAATAACAATTATTTTACAATCGTATAACGCGTAATTTACTAAGTAGGTACCTACATAAAAATATAGGAAAATATCGAACTAATCGAACTATCAAACTAATATTAATGTCAAAAATATAATTTAAATTAATTTCAACTACCTAGGTATATTATGATTTATGATTATAATATAGTTTAATAACGGTAAATATTTGGTTACGCGTGATATAATTGAGAATATTTTAAGAAAGTAAATGTAATAATACAAACAAATAAACCAAAGTACTAGTCTTATTTAATCCTAGTAAAAATTCTCAGGAAATAAAGCTATACTAATACAAAAAAAATAATACACGTTTACGTCATTTAATTATGTACTTGTACTACACTTACCGGTTACCGGGTATTACTATTAAGATGGATATATAAAAAGTTTTGCACACTCGCACGCAACATTAATAATGAATAGCTCTTAAAATTAATTAAGCATTCTGCGTTGGTAGTAAAACTTATAACACGCGAATGTGTGAAATTTATTTTGGAAATTATATATAAGAATAACATATTATCAATTATAATATTATTTTATTTTTTAAATCACGTAAGATATTTTTTACGCATATAATAATTAAAAAAAGTGGGAAAGTCGATTTGAAAAGTCCCTTTGGTCCTCGGAAAAATTAGAGTTTTATTATAATTAAGATTTGAATACAATGATATTGAATTAGAAAAAATGCATATTGAGTTTCGCTCAATATTATACTACAATATTTTATACTGATAATCCATTCCAAAATAGTACATCATGTGTAAACTACCTTTGAATATACTTAAAAAAAAATGTCTAGTACCTACATTCAAAATTGCATTGGTTTCCATGAAGTAAAAAAATTTAAAAATACTAAAACTGTAATTTTGCCGATTTTTCGTCATTTTTTGGTACTTTTTCTTCTCCTAGGGGAAAAATTTTGAGAAATTCGAAAAACTAGCTTTATAAAGTACCAAGATGATATAATTTGGTACAGAAATCATTTGTGGGATAATCGGACCATTATTCCTACTCGAAAAAATGTTTTTATACATAAAAAAAAATAAAAAATACATTCCTTGCACCTCTCAGAATCTAAAATACATTTAATAATTTAATAATTTTATTACAATGTTATTAATATATTATGACTGATATTTACAATTGTCAAAATTTATGTTGAAAAATCAGGGTTATCCCCTCCATGACAAAACCATTTGACCGCCACTGATTCTTTCATATGCATATAAAATATTTCATAAATATATTCAATATATTACGAATAGAGTATGCTATCAGTAGCAAATTACATATATTTGGTACTTTTCGAACGGATTCATTATATTATATTATATATCTGACTGAGTTTCTCAATTTTCAAATATGATATCATTATATTTAAATATTAATTATAATAAACCATTAATTTATCCGAGGACCGAAGCCACGAAGCCACGAAGAAAGAACGTCCGGAATTGACCTTTTTGCTTTTTTTATTTTGCTCTTTATACTTTCAAAGTTTATGTAATTAATACGTATGAGAGTTACTGCCGGGTGTTTTTCATTTTTTTTTTTATAAACTGGTTATATGTAACGACTTATTTTAAAAAATTAGGTAAGCATTTAACTACTTATAATTAATTTCAATATATAAATATTAAAATAAAACTCAACGCTAGAATGCAGTTTATGTTCTCCTCTAAAAATATGGTAATAAGTAAAACACAATACAACAGCTAGAGAACAAACGTAGGTTTAATTTTTAAATTAATTTTTAATTTTAAAAAATTAGGTTAGGTTAGATATATTTTAGTCCATAATTATCATGAACATCATTAAGTTAACAACGTGAATAAAATATAAATAGTGAATGATCCCAAAAGTATCCATGATAACACATTTTTCAAATATTAGATTCTGAGAAAGTAATGTATTGTTTCTACAATGATAATTTTTTTTTTTTTTTATGTATGAACATATTTTTACGGATAGAAATAATTGTCCGATTATCACAAATAGGGCATGTTTCGGTAGCAAATTGTGTCTAGTTGGTACTTTATTTAGCCCATTTTTCGAATTTCTCAAAAGTTTTTCCTTTGGAGGGGAAAAACTACCAAAAAATGGCGGAAATCGGCAAAATTACGTTTTTTGTTATTTTAATTTTTTTAATTTCGTGATAACCAATTGAGTTTTGATCGTAAGGACTTGAACATTTTTTTGAGTACTATAAATATAGGTAATATTTACATTTAGTAAAATTTTAAAAAGGATTGGTTTGTTTTTTGGCTAAATATAAAGCTTTGAATTTTTTCCAAAAATATTTAATATTATAACTGTAGTTTTTGATTTAACGGTATGAAGTTCTTATAGAAGCCTACTTTATACTATTTAATCTATTTACAAAATATATTGAAAATTGTGACTGGCAATTTTTATCATGAAATGATAACTCCTTGAATATTGTTCGTAGGGATTTGAAATTTATTTTGCATATTTACATGTGTAATTTCCATTCATGGTAAATTTTGGAATTGATTATAAGTATAATATATTGCAATATTAAATAATTTAAAATGATTAAAATACAAAAATTAAGATTCGCTCAGAATCATTTTTTCTATATCATTGCATTAAAATCTTAATAATTATAATAAACCACTAATTTCCCTGAGGATCGAAGGGGCGAAGGAGGAATGTCTACAATTGGCCTTCTCACTTTTTTTATAGTTGTTTGTACTGCGAAAAAAGAAATAACGATTCATTTTTAACAAATTGTCTTGTTATATATTTCATATTCATTATACATAGATATTTTATGTATACCTATTATCTACTTATAGTTTAAATAATATCATATTATTTTTATGTCTTATAAAGTTAAAATAATCTGATAGTAGTGCATATTTTCAAAAATATTTTTTTTTATACAATTAAACAGACTGTGTGGTCTAGGTAAGTTGTAATCTCTCAGCATGAATTTAGTTTCAACTTTCAATTCCGCCTCAGGTTATACTTTGGAAATGATGTTGCGAACAATATACAATATAAGGTACATAATATATAACAATATAACAATATTGTAAAATGAGTCAAAATGTCACATTTTTTATTTATTTATTTTTTTTTATTTCAAAAGAAATGTTTCAGTATAAAACAAATGTTTTAAAGTCAATTATATTGAAAATATTATGAAACTTTTTTTTTTTAAATACGTATCTATATTAAAATTATATAATGCATATTTGATTTTAATTAAATGAATATTTGTATATTTCAATTTGGTTTACCTACAGTTGTAGACTTTAAGAAATACTTTTATCCCGTGTATCTGTCAATATTTTTAAAGTCTTTACACTAGAAACACTAAGAAATAACTAATGTGAATATTATTTAATTTCGAATGAAAATCTTCATTTTTTAAATTTTTTTTATTGTGAGTTATTTAAACTCACTGGCTCTTTGTGTGCGAATAATATTTGATACGAATCAATTAAAAACAGAAAGGACATGAAGAAATTTGGAATGGTCATTTATGAACACGGAACCCTTAAATTTATTTATGATGTGAATATTTACAATTTGCTCGAATATGTACATAAAAAATTATTGTTCTTTCAAATGAATATAATATCATTATATATTTAGTAATTAAATTTCGAAAATGTTAAAAAGAAATAAGTCATGGACACAATGAGACGTATATAAATAAACAACAGTAACGTAATAATCGAAAATATAAAATATAAATTACATTATTTTTTTATTAACTATTTACAAAATATATTATGAAAGTGTACCTAAATGAGATAAAAACAAGTCAATAAATCGTTAAATTGTACGAAGAATTAATTCACGTAAACATAAAGTAATCATAATCGATTTTTTAGAAATTATAATTTTAAATAATAAAAATGGTTAATGGTTATATATGTATATTGTATACTATTCTTATCGATCCCAATTTCAATTACTATAATTTTATTTTTATATCATATTAAACAAAATAATAAACATAATCTATACTTTGTTTTTAGTTTTTTTGGTATTTTGTTTTTAAATAATTATAATAATGTCAATATTGATATATTGAATGCACGAATAAAATTTAATACATTACTATGGTATATATTTAATATTACTCTTAAATATAATAATAAGTAGGTACTTACATATGTTTCTGATATTCGAACAATCGTCAAAATTTTAACATTTAAAAAATTTAAAAAGTGTTGAATTTTATGACTTTTAATTTTGAATTTCTACATTGAATAAATATGTTAATATGCATATAAATAATTGATAATTAAGTATAAAACTACTGACTTCTGATAGTCTCTAATCGTAATCGTTTAATAATAATAAAATTGTATTTTATAAATGATAGCCAAATAAGACTTGTTGATTACTTTAAAATACAGTTTATAGTATAAATGTGTAATGTTGATTATTTTAATGGTTTAATTTAATGAAATATAAATATAATAATTTTGTACGCGTTCTGAACGAAAACCCGAATAGAAATGAAGAGGGATTTACTATTGTTTTATAAGGTCACAATGTAATTATTAATATACTAATACAGATTGCTTATATTGTTACCCGTGTTATATTATAAATTTATAATAAAAATGTTAATTAATGATTATTATAAATTACTAGTATTTATTTATGTACTTAATTACAAGTACTTATTACAAATTATTATGAGTTATAATAACAAATTTAATGACGTATATTCGTTAAGATCTTTTGAGTAACTGTTCTACATAGGTAGGTATACATCATTCTAATCAACTCAATAATGGCAAACAAGACACCATTAAAATATGATCATATAGTTTAAACATATTTTGATAATATCTAATGAATTATTATTTCAAATTTGTAAATATTATTTGATTATAAATAACTAAATATTTTAACAACGATATAAATAAAAAATAAAACAAATATGTGTACGTTATATCAGATGTTTAAACTTTTAATAACCTGCATTGTTTTATCCGTAACCGTTATAAATACACTTTACCTATGTTAAAAAGAGATAGTTAAAATTGAAAAAAAAATGTAGTTAGAGTGGTACATTGAATAACGTTAATAATATTTGCATCTTTTTCTTTATGTAATCAATTTTATTATTTTACATTTATTAAATGTACATTTTTTTTATTAATATACATGGTACACGTTGGTACAATGGAATCATTTTTTTTAATACTCATATTTCATAACATTTTTATTTCGTAATAATAAAGATTTAATTTAATTTTGAAATAAAACTTAATTTAATGTGTTTGTGAATATAATAATATTATTAGATAATTGAAGAGTACAGGGAAAAAATGGTAGAAGTCCATTTTTTTCAATTTTGATGTTATGATGTCACATTAGGTAAGAGTAGTATTGACTGTTAAAATTGATTCCATATATTTCATTTAGCTAATATTAAAGGAAAATATTAGTTGGCTAGAAATTCATAAATTTTGTTTTTATAAATTATTGTATATTTTAGTTTTCAGTATTATTGCGTTTAAAATAATTTTGGGGTGACAATGCAAAACATACAATTAGAAATTATGTCGAAATTGAGTTATACGTTGATAAATTAAAAAATATGGTGTCATCAGATTGAATCGAAACGCACTATTTCACATACTAAAAACACGATTTTAAAATTACCAATTTGTGCACAACGTGTACTATATTTTACACAATATAAACTTAGTAAAAATTAAATGATTTAAATGATTTTTAAATCAAAGTGCAATAAAAGAAATACACTTTTTTAGCCATAACGTATCTACTTTAGGTAAGTTCCAAATTAATAATTACATTAATTTGTTAAAATATAAAAAAGGTCAGTGATTGCTAACCGTTTTAGTCAATATAAATATTTCATAATAAAAAATAATTATTAAATGATATTCAGTTAATTAAATACACAATCTAATTTGAATAAATTTATTAATTTTAATAAGTTTTCATGATAATTTAAAAATATTCAGAAAAAACTTCTGTAAAATGGACAAAACCCCAAAGATACATTTTTCTCTTTCGCCCCACAATCTATTCCAGTTAAATAATGTCGTTTAAAGGTTTATTCACACATATCAGTCACGAGACAGTTACGTATCCGATGAGAGACAGTCGAGTCACCGACGATTTTGACTGATCAGTCAAGTGCATTTCACACATTTCAGTCAACGAGACCGGTAAGTTCCGAGAAATCGGGTCAGTCGTGTTGAGTCTGTTATACCAAACGCGCGTTTATACATAACGTATTAAATATTAATAAATCGCAAATATCGATTATGAAGTGCGTATCTAGTACTTACAATTACGCAAAATAGACCCAAATGCGCTTTAGAATAAGACCTGGTATTGGCCAGTTAATTTAACGTTAATAAAATACCCATAGTACCTATGTATAGATTAAAATATGTCAATAATGCGAAGATTCCAGATTGTTCTTCAGTTCGCAGTCGTCACATAATATGATTTACGTATATTATTTGTATACAACCAAATTGGAAGTACAATAAATAATATAAATAAAATGTTAAGATGTTAAAATGTATAGGTATTGTTTCACGAAGAGACTTTGTTGCGACTTTATATAATACAAATATTTTATATGAAGTGTCTATATACTTCGGATTTGACAAATCGTCAACACTTCATACTGTCGAACACATTGAATAAGGTGTTCGTCATCCATTTCGCCTGTAATTGTCGTCCGTCAAAACAAAACATAACGTTGACGAGAAATAAAAAATTCTCGAATCTGTGACTGAACGGACACTGACGGTTCGGATAAAAAACTGACGAGTGTAAATGACGCGATTTAAATTTAGCGAAACGTTATTTTCCATGACTGACCCGACTTTTCGGAACTGAACCGTCTCGTGACTGATATGTGTGAATAGGCCCTAAATCAGTCAATTTCAGTTAATTGGAAAAATTGTATAGTCTTGTAGCGTTAATCAAACGGTTGTTTTAAAACTTAATTATGGTTATGTGTAAATTTAAATTACAATAATTAAAAATAATTATAAAAATGGTTCGTAGTACATTGTGAGAGAATGAATAGTAATAATAATAATAATAAAAATAAAAATATGAGAATAAGTAATAACTATGGGAATTTGATGATTAAGTTTTCATTACCCTGTAGTCATTTCGAGTTTACCTCTAGTTAACAACAAGGCAGTAAAAATTCCTTGAAATCATTATCAATGAGTATGTAGGTAGTGAATATAATTATTCCGTGAAAAAAAAAAAGTATTAAAATTGTATAATCTCCATGTTGTTTTACATTATTATAAATTTGTAACTAAGTAGTAAGTACCTGTATGCCATTTAATAAATTAATTTTATTATTAACACGATCAAGATTTTTGGAAACTATTCTTAATTATAGCCAGTCTACATTTTATTACCTATTTATAAAATGTATATGAGATTTGATTACTTTATATATTTAATTTGTAAGTATACAGCAATGGAAAGGGGCGTTTATACGAAAATGCATAATAACTATATTATAATATAATACACGTTATTAGTAAATGGTAATAATCACTATTCTTAATGCCTTTAAATAATTTTCGTTTTTGTTATATTTATAGGTATTTATTTATTATATTTATATAAGTACATTTAATTTAAGTCATTAAAATTCGAGGCTTTCTGTAGGACAATTAGTCATCTGTTTTAGAAAACTTGGTGTATTTTATGCATTTTTTTACTTAGGCTGCAGGTAATATATTACCTGCTAATATATTACGTGTTACTTTTTTTTATATATATAAAAGTAACATAATACTAATATTATGTTACCAAATTTAGTCAATAACTTGATTATTTATATAAATATTTTACTTTTATATTTGTTTAAAACTAACTCCATATTTATTTGATTCAAATTCGTTTTCTTATCACGCCATATATAGTAATGTATGTAAACATTAAATAGGTAATAAATTTTTGAAGTAAAACGTTTGATAAATAGCTCCAGTTTTATTCTTGCGTAGGCATGTATTTTTAGAAAAATGTTTTAGTATTTTTCTACATTTTTCTAGAAAATTTCCGTATAAAAAAAATATTTAAGTAAAACCTAATTTAAAACTTTACATTATTGTCATTTATTCAAATACGATACCCATCACCAATAAATAAATAATAATTTTAAATTTTATTAATAATATTATAATATTATGTAGTACCTTGTACCTATTCGTTTTTTTTTTATTTTTATTATTATTATCTAAGTGATATAAGTAATATTATATAGTTATATATTTCATAAAATCAATACTTTCTCGTATGAACATGCATTTATAACCTTATAAACACGTGTTCGTATAATAATTTATGAGTAATTTGTTTTGCATATATATTAATACTTTTTTTTTTGTAACAGGTTTTGTAATATTAATAATACCTAATAAGTTGTAAATAATTTATTTTTATTTTCTAGAGATATTTCACAAAATTTTTTCCTCACGCAGATCAAAATCACAATATTATGTAAAATGCTAAATTACAAATGAAAATGAACTACTACAATACCGTATTCAAATAGAAACTTCAATATGCTATTTAAACGCAATTTACTCTTAACACTTTTTGGATTATAATAATCGTAAAAAATAATTGTTTGCACTAACCGATGTGATGTAAAGAAATAAAGGTGTTTCTCGCCGCCTGTGTATACACATAAGTGTATATACACTTATCGTAATATTTATTGTCGTTTAGATAGGTACACACTGCCATCTCATCCTATGAATTTAAAATATTTAACGCAAAACAAATTGTTAATAATCAGACAGTTGATAGAAATCGTTACGTAGGTATTTTTGAAATTATTACTTACTTAAAATTTGAACATAAAAAAAATGTAGGTATCGTCTTTTATCAGTTAGAACATTTTGAAGACAAAGGAATATTTTTTGTAAACAATGTATATTTATGCACAATGCACATATTGTACTTCTAATAAATAATTCTATTCCCTAACATTTTTTCCTAAATACTCTAAAACTATATATGTATAGATGGTAGGTATCTAAAAAGAAATTCAGTGAAATTTACAACACACCAGATTTGAACGAAATATTGGTTTTAATAATCATTTTGAGAAAAAAGTTACTGTCCGGAACTTGTAAAACTATTTATGATAAATATCTGATTATTATTAATATTAAAATGATAAATTGATAATTAATAAATATTTTAAATTCTGAATTTCTGTATCTATACCTATTTAGTTAATGTTTTAATATTTTCAATTTTAAATCGTAAACATATTGTAACGTGAAAATAAAATAATATGTTTTTATAACATGATTCTTATTATAGTCGTTAAACTGCAAGTAAAATATTTTGAAAATCGATTCGTAAATATATATATATATATATAATATTTTAATAATCCTCTATAAAATATGAATATGTTTATTATATACTTAATCGTGTGAAATCTAGATTTTTCCCACGGGGGGATATTGAAATTTAAAATATGTATACCTGTAAGTATACTTTATTAATAAAAACATAAAATAACAGATTTATATTACAAAAATATTATATTTTACGTACGAGTCCGCTCTGGCTATGATCATCATATCCACCACCATATTCCGTCACTGAAACTGTAAAATAATTATTTTTATATTATTTGAACTGGACACTCAAAATGTATATTGAATATCAAAAATTAACAACATAACTGATAAGTTTATGAGCTATTTGACTTTATAAAAAAAATGGTGAATGTTACAATTTTAGAGAGATATTTTCATAAAGTTCTAATTATAAATTCAATATCATCATGGATTTGTGTGTGTAAACATAATTTTTCAAATCACAATTTTATTAAAAATTTAATTTCTACTAGACCTTGGTCACAACGCTATTTATCAGAAGTACATACTAAGTCTTAGTGATACCTATATGTGACACAATACCACGATACCGTTCTCCGCCGTCCGATATAATATCGTAAAACTGTTGCGTGTCACGGTTACACGGCACATTCGTAACCCAATATTTTTTAATTTTGTTATAATTTTTTTTTTTTTTTTATCTTGAAAGCTTATTTAGTTATTGACAGACAATAGTAAATACATTTTTTGAGTTGATCTACCTTGATTTAATAATTTTCTTTAATAAATTAACGATTAAATATAAACAAAGTTAAACTACAGATAATAAAATAATTCTTAATATATAGGTACCTAACTATGGAGAGACCTAACCTAATCTATATTTTAAAAATATGATGTTCTCCTGATATCAGTACAGTAAAACTTCAGACAGTAGAATTCTTTAAATATATTAAAGTATAGACAAAAAGTAAGATAAATAGTGTGAAAATCGAAGCAAAACCGTAGTAGTATATGACAATCGCCAAAACCGAACAGCGATTAGGTTAATCTAACCAAACAACCCAGAGGCGTATTTAGCAGTTTATAAAGAGAGGAGGGTTCAATTTTTTTTTTAGAAGCTTATATTAAGTCAACCCCTTTCACCGTTTTATAATATAAAAAAAAATAATTACAAACAAATAAAAATAAACATGTTCTGTATATACATTATAATGCAAAAGCTAAAACAGGTGGCAAAATAATATTATTATTAGCAATTAAGTTTTTTTTTTTTTTTTTGGTCATAGGTTTTTTTCGATCCCCCCCCTAAATACGCCTATGTAACCATCATAGTGTTACCAAAGCCTACGGTTTACTGTGATCATTGATTAAAGATATATTTATAAATTTATTTAATTAGTGCTATGATTTAAGAGTACAATTTAAAACAATAAATATAACCAATAAGAATCGTGGTATAAATATGAGTTACAAATACCTGCTTATCAAAAAATCAGTTAAATAAAATATGTTATTTGAAAAATTATTTAAGTATCTTAAACTTATAACCTACTTAAGATAAATGCATAATTTAGCTTTAAAAATAGGTTCATTATAAAAAATAGAATTTATTTAATTGACATAGGTTTAATTTACCTAATATTTAGTTAAAGAACACTTTATAGACCAAACCTATTATTTCAGTCACGAATAATAAAAACACAAGTCAAAATGTTTTCAAACATTTGTTAATTATATATTAATAGTAATAGGTACATCTATAATCCATTAACAATATCTAACAATTATATTTCAAAAACAATGACATTTATCATAGGTAGATACTTATTTCTATATTAAAACACCATACGAATTAAATTTAAATTAATTTGTTGTGTCTTTTTAAACTTTAAAATAATGATTTCTAATGATGAAATTATTATTGTTCTACTTAATTAATACAATGTCAAAAAAGTTTAAAACAAATTAATCTAACCTATAAACAATACTATATTTTACACTTTAATAATAATAAAAAATGTTTGGCATACAAACAAATTTTATATTTTGATTAATTGTTTTTGTTTTTGTTTTTTTTTTTTTTAATTTTAAATTAACGATTCTATAATTCAAAAAAATATTTTGTGTATATTTATTTAAGTAAATAATCCAAATTAATATCGAAAGAAACTAAAATGTTGAAATTTTATTTTTGTAGAATGATCAATAATATAGGAGATGCGCGTGTCGCGTACAATTAAAGTAGGTATAGTATAATATAAATTATAAACCATAATTAAATTGCAATATTTCATACTAAGAAGATATCCGTCTATATTAAATTTCAAAAATGCGATTGACCTACATAATATACCTACCTACGTATATAAGTAAATAATTGTTTCCAGTCCAATTAAAATCTGAATATCATAACTTTATTAAAGGTCAACTATTGAAATAGATACCGCATAATTATACCGCAGTAGTATAAGAAAATAACACAAAAGGAGAACTATATTCTAGAGAAAAACACTCGTTTGTCATTATTAAAATATATTTTATAATAATACAGTAGGTAAATACTAGTATACTATGTAGATAGGTTACCTACATATAGGTTCGTCTATGGGGTGACAGTACTCCTACGGTGAATTTTTTTCATCATGATAAATAATAACAATTATAGTAATTACATGATGTATACAGAATTTTTTTTTTAAATTTAAAGATAAATTACTTTATTTAGCTCATTTTTCGAATTTCTCAAAAATTTTTCCTTGGGAGAAGATAAACTACCAAAATATAGCAGTTAATTTGCAAAATTACGATTTCCGTTAATTTAATTATTTTTATTTCATGATAATTAATTCAGTTTTGATCATAGAGACTTTAAAATTTATTTGAGGTACGTACCTAAGTATTCTACATAATATAAAAACAAATTTTGTAACTGTTACATTAATTCTATTTTCTATGTCTAAATACATAGACAATGTATAGAAGTTGGTAATTTTTCCATAAGCAGTGGCGGTTCATCCCAAAGATGGGCCCGTGTGCAAAAGTAAAAAAAGGCCCCCTCACTTTTAAATTCTAAAAAATATAAATATAAAGAATAAAGATTCAAAAATTCAAATTTATTTTTGCTCTTAAGAATTATTTATGATAAACATTTTAAAATATTGACATAACAATGTCGAATAGCTAATAAAGCATCATATCTTGATAACCAACGAGTATTACATAACCTTTTTAGTTTATTAAAAAAAAATAAAACAATTTTAGATAAAAGTAATTGCCAACGTTTAATACTATTCGAGAAAAATTTATACATTTTTTCCACAAGTCCAAAGAAAGTTTTTACATCCGTTGATGTATTCATTGCATCGTTTAGAACTAAGTTCAAGTTATGTGAAGCACAATGGATATACGTGACTAATTTAAATAAATAACGTTTAGTTACCGTAAATTGTTGTTTTTTTCGCAAAAGTAAAGATAATCAAATTTGATACAATATTTATGACAATGATATATTGATATCAGATTGAGAAAAGGAGAACTATGTGAAATTGTGAACAATCTTTTTACTTTTTCTTACAAAATTGAATTTTTTTTTTCTGGGATGTTGTCTAATAATGGGCCCTGCTAAACAAGCCTTTGCACATATTACACATATGTCTGACACGCCGCTGTCCATAAGTGTAATTTTTTTCTTAATAATCATTAATATAATTTGAAATTTTGAGTTTTACCTACGGTTTTAAAATTTAATAAAAACATACAGTATACAATTATATTACTTAAAAGCGCCATCTTGTGTTTATTTAATTAGGGGTAAAATGTAGGCAATTTATAATCACTTCGTCACTACCCGTGATCTATGTGTTAGTCGTAAATGATTATTAGTGTGAGTACTGTGAGTACACGTTCACTGTACAAGTCAACCATACGACGGAGAAAAAAATGAAACGCTAGATTTTGGTTCAAAACATGTTTTACAGGAAATACTCTCATAGAAAGATCAGATTTTAATTAAATTTTTGTTAGAAAGGGAAAAATTTTTACAGAACGTATTAAACTTTAATTTTTAATTATGTTAATTAAAATAAGATAAAATTAATTTTAAAAAATATATAAATATTCATAATGTTCAAACGCATATTATGGAATTTAAAATAATATGATTTTTCAAAATCAAAGTTTAATGCACTCCGTAGAATGTTTGTCCCTTTCTAACCAAATAAAAAAAAAAAGAATAAAATCTAATTTTTTACGAGGCATGAGAGTTTTTCCTGTAAAGCATGTTTTTGAGTAAAAAAATAGGTAACGTGCAGGTCCTTTAATCCAATTTTAAGAAATGTAAATCGGTAGTTTTTTTAATAAGCATTTAAAATTTTAATTTTTAGTAGAATTGAATAATATGGTATTAATAATTACCTACCTATATTGATAACCTAAGACTATTGTAGTTACAAGATATAATTATTTAAAAAAATGCAGGAAGATCAATTCTGGACATTTCTCCTTCGAGCATCCGGTTCTCGGAGAATTTGGTGGTTTATTATAATTAATATTTGAATGCAATATTGTAATATGGTATTAAAAAATACAATTCTTAGGGAAACTCAATATATTACAATATGCTATACTAATAATCCATTCTAAAATTTTACCACGTGTGTAAATTACGAATGTAAATATTTAAAATAAATTTCCTACGATCTAAACTTATTTAGTTATCAAGAAATAAAATAATGAAACCGTAATTTTGACGATTTTCAAGAACTCTAACTTTTAAAAGCTTACGAAAAAAAAATTGTCAGTCACGATTTTCAAAATATTTTGTAAAAATATTAAGTCGTATATGTCTAGACTTCGACAAAATTTTCAAACCAATAAACTAAAAATTGCAGGAAATATTAAACATTTATATAAAAAAAGCCAAAACTCTATACTTAGTCAGAAAATTAACCATTTGTTTCTATACTTTTTCTTGTAATGAAGTTCACCTAAGTTAATACTGAAAAAAATTTTCAAGACACTATGATTAAAACTCAATTAGTTATCACGAAATTAAAAAATTTTAAATAACAGAAACCGTAATTTTGCCGATTTCCGCCATTTTTTGGTAGTTTTTCTCTCCCAAGAAAAAGCTTTTGAGAATTGCGAAAAATGAGCTAAATAAAGTACCAACTAGATGCAATTTGCTACTGAAAACATAATCTACTTATGGTATTTGGACCATTATTTCTACCCGAAAAAGTGTCTTCATACATAAAAAAAAATATCATAAATTTCATTTCTGTTAAAATTATTTAAATTTTAGAAGCTTATAAAATAAAGTTGCAACATACGATTTTGAAAATATTTTGTAAAAAGATTAAGTTATATAAGATTAGAATGATAAAATTTTCAAATCGAAAAAGTAAAAAATACAGGAAATATTAAACATTTTTGAAAAAACTTAAAATCTCTATATTTAGTCAGAAAATTAATCAATCGTTTTAATGTTGACATTCAAAAAAAATTTCAAGTCCTTATAATTAATACTCAAATAGTTATCTCGAAATTAAAAAAAATTAAAATAATGAAACCCTTATTTTTCCGATTTTCGAGAATTTTTATTTAAAAGCCTATAAAAAAAATTGTCAGTCACGGTTATCAAAATATTTTGTAAAAAGATTAAGTAGTATATACTATATATATGACTATACTTCGACAAAATTTTTAAAGCGATTAACCAAAAATTGCCAGAAATATTAAACATTTTTGGAAAAAAGTTCAAAGTTCTATACTTGGCCAAATAATCAACCGATCCGTTCCAAAATTGTACCACACTTGTATATTACCTATGTTGATACTCAAAAAAATTTTTAAGTTCCTACGATCAAAACTCAATTAGTTATCACGAAATTAAAAAAATTTAAATAACAGAAATCCTAATTTTGCCGATTTTCCACAATATTTTTGGAGTTTTTCAACTCCCAAGGAAAAACTTTTGAGAAATTCAAAAAATGAGCTAAATAAAGTACCAACTAGACACGATTTGCAACCGAAAACATACCATATTTGTGATAATCGGACAATTATTTCTACCCGAGTGTCTTCATACATAAAAAAAAAAAAAAACACCTTTGTAAAACCAATACATTCTTCCCTTCGCTCAGAATCTAAAATTCAAATTAACGGAAATCGTAATTTTGCTGATTTTCCGTTAATATTTGGTAGTTTTTTCTCGACCAAGGAAAACCTTTTGAGAAATTCAAAAAATGAGTTGAGTGAAGTACCAAGTAGATACAATTTTCTATCAAAATAATATCATATTTGTGATATTAAGAACATTATTAATACCCGAAAATATGTGTTTAGACTATTAAAAACACATAAAATATCATAATATTCAATTCTACCAAAGATTTTACCTTTAAAAACTTATAAAATATTGTTATTTTCGATTTTTATAAAATTTAGTAAATAGATTAAGTAATTTATGAATATATATATAATATAATAAAAATTCACATTTAAAGTGGACTGTAATTGGGTGGATTTTATAATAATCAGTTGCTACATTCCGTGTGTGATTACAAATTGTGACTGCCAAAATATTTTAGTACATTAAGACACAAAATAAATTATAATAATATTAATTTATTATCTTAAAAGCCATTAAATTATCAAGGTAATAATATATTATATATAATAATACAATTCATGTTTGAACAATATTACACAACAATATATACAATATTATTTAATTTTTAGAGGTCTTATTTAATTTTAATAAAAAAAATATTTCATTTTATTTAAAATATTATTTTAAATAATAATATTTGACAATATATATTGTTATTATTTATATAACTATTATTATTATTATTATTATTATTATTTTTATTATAATAAATACCTATATCAGAATTTCAGATTGAAAAAAAAGAGGTTATATTATACTTCTAATAATATTATATAATATTTTAAATAAAATTTTTAACATTGCATAAAGATATGTCTTTATTTTGTGTTATACTTTCATGCAAATGATTAATGTTAAGCTTATATAACGAAAACATCTGAACTCATTTGTTTCGGGAGCAATTAGCTTATTTTACAACAAGCGAAACGGTCAAAAAGTAATAAATGTATTTTAACTGATAAAAATGTAGTGTAAATTTAAACAAAAGTGGTGCTAATTCATGCTAAATATTGGCAGAACTGAATAACTTAATCTTTATAACTGATGAGATCGTCTAGCACAATGTACTTCCATTTAATGACATTAAAGTAATAAATAAATGTCATAATTTTGTTGATTAAAATATAATGGTTTTTGCAAACATATGCTAAATTTTATAGTAAAAATAACATTTGGTTAAATAAGAAATAGGGTAGGAAGTAAAACTGTAGTTTTTGTATTACCATAACTTTTTTACCTGTATACCTATACGGTATATCAATATCATATTAAAGTTATCATAAACTTTCAATAATCCGTGTAATTGTAAATTAATTTACCTTACCCGTTAAATGTTTTAAAATAACCGATTACGATAATCAAATAACCATAACGATATTCGGAGCGCATGCACACAAACATGTTTTGATAAATAACGTTAACAGAGTTTTTAACCGGTGTTGTGCAAAAACTCTCTAATAATTCAATTTTAAATAGATATAGTATACATAATACAACTTATAACATTAGGACTACCTAAAATAATTTGATTGTTTGGAAGAATTTACTATTTTAAACAATTATATAGTTTAGTTTAAATAAATTATATTATAAAATGACATAGAAGACACCCTAATGGTGTTATAGTTTATTTTACATAATTATATGTCAATAATTTATATTCAATAACAAATATAACAAATGTAGATAAGAATAAGAACTCAAATTAATTCAATGTCAATAGAAAAAAAAATTACTATTTGATTTATCTAGTACAAAAATAATAAAAGTTAATTATCATAGCTGATTACTTGTTATATAAGGAAAACTTGCAACTTACAAGTTATGTTTAATATTTATTAATAGTTATATAGCGACAATCGATATAGGCGATGGGTGTTCGCGAATGTTCTCGTACGTTAGTATTATCGAGAACCTTCGAGAACATTATCATCAGATAATCGATAATGTCATAATAATGACCTACATTAATAGCATAAGAAAAATCGAGAGCGTAATCTCATCTATATATATCACACAAATTAAACCATCCATAAGTCACTCTGCCGTATTATCTGCACCGAACGTGTATTATCGTAGTGTAACCGCACATTTTTCTTTTGTTTATATTATTATTATTAATTATTCTATTCATTTTTACACATGTATAGTTCTTAATAAAGACTACGATAATCGGAAAATAGTGTGTTATTTATTTGATCCACAAAGTAATATAAATCTTAACCATAATGGTTTACAATAACAAAAATTATGTTTTTCATAATTCACTCATTGGATTGTTGTGATTTTGTTGTAGCTTGTAGGTATAACAGTATTTAAAAAAACATGTATGTATTGAGTTTGGCAAAAAAACCTAGATTAACATAGAAAAAAACATAAATTATTATAAAAGTATAAAATATATCAGTGTAAAACATACTGTATCAATTTTGATTTTATTATTACTAAATTAGACTGTTGTTTTAACTCATGTCTTATCTTTCTAAATATATTAAAAATTTTGTGCAAATTAAATCAAAGAAATTGGGTATAATCTGAGTACTATGGAAAGAAAAGTATGTTAAATTAATTTTAAAAACTTTGTTTATTGGTAAGTATTATTTTGTATTTAAAAATTGTTATGCTACGTTTGAAGAAACTGAAGATTTTCGATTGGAAGAATTGAATATTATATACTTAACATGTATAAGTATAATGAATATATAATATGCATATAATTATTTATAATAAATAATGGACTTAATCGCTTAATATGATAAAGTACAAATGATTTAAATATACAATGTAGTATAAATATATAAATTAAAAAAAAAAAACTAATTTAAAGATAAACTAAAAGCAAAAGGGTTCTCATTTATTAGTTCCATGGTTTGTTGTAAGGATTAATTAATTAAATTGTTATTTGAGCAAAATTTAATAACTATTAATTGGAATTAGTATAGGTCGTACGAGAAAGAATCAAATATACCAGAAATAATCAACATAACTTTTGTCTATGCATTAGGTGATCAAAAAAATGGCTTTCCGGTATTATAATTTATTTACTTACACTGTTGATTTAAAAATATATAAATGGTGACCACATCACCAAACTGCTATTCTCATACTATTCAATCCACATTGAGGTAAAGTATCTTAACTGTTGGTAGTATCAAAACATTTATAGTTAAGTTATACATATGCTTATTTGTTGTACTTCAGTTTACCTAAACAAAAATTCACATAAGAAATACAAATACAAAAGAAATCATAATTATATTATTTTATGGTATAATATATTAATTATAAATATATAATATTAGGTGATGAAAATTTCATGTTTTTATAATGGTAAGAATTACAAATATTTTTAATATCACCGTATAATTTTTATAACACTCTATATATATATATATATATATAAATAAATAATTTTATATATTTATAAATAGATTTATTAAAAACTATAACAATAACACAGGTACAGAATAACTATAAGGAAAACAAAATTCAATATAAAATACCACTGGTAGACAATGATAGATCAGATGAGTACTTAACAACAACTGATTGAAGATCGATTCGACATAACATAATTTCTGTATTAATATTGTAAATCGCTTTTATTCCAATAGTATTTTGTTCTGATACGGGTCAGATTTATCTTGTTGGCATCATATATATATATATACAAGATAAGCCTGACCCGTATCAGAATAAAATAATATTGGAATAAAAGCGATTTACAATATTAATACAGAAATTATGTTATGTCGAATCGATCTTCAATCAGTTGTTGTTAAGTACTCATCTGATCTATCATTGTCTACCAGTGGTATTTTAAATTGACTTTTGTTTTCCTTATAGTTATTCTGTACCTGTGTTATTGTTATAGTTTTTAATAAATCTATTTATGTTTTCTTGTTTTGTAGTTTATATTATTTGTTGTTTTTAAAATTTGATGACCTAGTTAATATGTCTATATTATTTAACAAAACCTCTATACATATTATTTCACTTCTGTTTATATAATTCTACTATTTACATTCCATACTTTATACTTATTATTATTATAATTTAATGAATATTTCAGATTTTGTAACTATATATATATTATATTAATCATTTACCCTTTTTATAATAATAAAAAAATTATAATAAATAATAATTAGGGCTCGGATTTTAATGCCCAAAGAAAACCAAAAACTTTTCAATCATTTAAAATGATTAAATCAAATTACTTTGAAAAATACTCAAATTTTTTTAGTTTTGTATTACAATATCCATTTAAAATACAGATATTTTTAATTTTGAATATGAAAACATATTATAAAATCGTCTGACTATCGACATGACCACATATACCAGCGAAACATAATGTAATCTTACAATATGGATTATTTGATATTAAGATAAATTTGAAATTTGTTTTAAAAACAATAGAGATTACCTGATGTTATTATAGATAGAACAAAATTAAATAAATATTTATATTTTAGTATTATAGTATGTATTTTTTTATTTTTGTCATATCACAAGAACTAGGTAAAAATTATCTAAATATTTAAAACATCAAAAAATCATAAAATATTTTTATTATTAGTTATTTGAGTTCTTAAACACATTTATAGCTTGAAAAGTATCATGCTAAGAATTTCAAAGAAATATGCAAATTCGTTAAAATTTGAGCCCTAATAATAATTAAAATGTAATTGCATATTAATAAAAAATATTATACTATAATTTAACATTTATACTAAATTTTATAAATAAAAAACCCTAAAAAAACACTATCATGTTATCATATATTTCAACAACTATATTATCATCTTAAGTGGTTATTTTATATACAAATTATTTAGTTTTCTGGTAATAAATTTTAAAGTTATTATTATATTAAGTTTGTTTAAACAAAAATTTTGTATTTGCGTTATACATAAATAACATTCTTTAAGAAAGGAATGAAATAGCATAAAATTCACAAACAAATATTACCTATTATTTAATAGTTGTTATGAATCATTGTAATAAATTGTTTCAGTCAATTAATTATTATTAAAAAAAATGTCCGTTTATAGCTCTTGATAAGCTAATATCTTCATCAATTGTCATTTTTGTTAAATAAATTAGTTACTTTCTTTTGAGTGGTCAAGTCTAATGTAGTAGTAATGACACTCGCACAACATTTCCTCTCGTATTTTGAAATTGATATCTGAAATAAAATTACCAAATAATTTTTAAAAAACATGTTTCCATATTAATAATGATTAGGTATATACTCACCAAGAATTAACTTAGATGGTTCAAACTCATTCATTTATTATTTTCGTTTAGATAGTACTAAAAAAAAAATTAAACAAACTCGGTATTATGTAAAATAAAAGGTATTTCAAATGTTAAAAATGTATTTTAAATTAGATAATTATAAGTTGTTCACACGGTGGACTAGATTTAACATTATTTAAACTAGATTAGTGATAGGTAATAAAATTAAAATTAAAATTATATAATAAAAAACAAAATATTCTAGAAATTTTAAAAATTCTTACAATCAGATAAGTTTGTTCCAATATTTTTTTGTTTGCATTTTAAATTACCCATGTCAAAACAGGGTGTTGTAACGATGTATTTCATTGTGACGAGTACAGATCATACTATCTACCAAACAGTCATTTTTACATTTTACTGTTGCC
The DNA here is from genome assembly GCA_013282895.1 of Eriosoma lanigerum. Lineage (NCBI taxonomy): Eukaryota > Metazoa > Arthropoda > Insecta > Hemiptera > Aphididae > Eriosoma > Eriosoma lanigerum. The sequence goes on from CM023362.1 coordinate 7,303,090, forward strand.
ACAAGCTTGTGACCAAATACCACACAAACATTCATCGATCGAAAACCCAAAAGGTGAACAATAATTTTTAAATAAAATATATATGTATTATATTGTTATTCTATTAATTACTCGCGCATATTATGATGTTGGTCTGGGACATTGACTGATGTAAACTGACAATAAAAATAGGTAACATTTTCATCTTATTTTCAATAAATAATTATAATATCTACGCAACACAATTCAATTTTTTTAGTTAAAATTATTGAAAGGAAATGGTAATATACTTACGTAACATTTAAAACACGATTTAAATGTTTAATATAATACGTAACAAATGAGTATTTACTAAAGTCTGAAAGTTACCGAAACTCGATTTTATCATAATATTACATTTACTTATCAGTTTACATGTTATCAATACGGTTTATCATTCGTCGTGAACCGCTGCGCATTAGGCATGTGTGATAATACAATGATACCCGGAATAATACGTCATGTTCTCAAACTTGTAAAAAAACACTTTTGGGCAGTTTTTTTTTGCATTTTAATGTTTTAAATTTCAAAACACGTACATATTGTTATTACTAATAGAGTAATAACCAATAGATACAACTAGAATACTTTTAAATTTAAAAAGATGATGTCGATGGGTTAAAAACCTTAAAAATATTTTGTAGTTTAATATTTTTCAAAAAAACATTTAACAAATATTACGTTAAAAATATGTTTAACCTATATATTTAATCAAATAAAATTAAAATTAAACAATAACTATAAACACATTAAATGATATTACTGATAACATTAATTACAAAAAAAAAAAAAAAATTAACAACGTTAAAAATGTGTATAACGTTAACAAAATATATTTTATTTTTTTAATCAATCGCTGCTCCGTAGTATAATTTCGTACTTCAGTATATAAATATACGAACTATTATCCTCGGAGTTTCAATCTCGAATAATTGTTTTTATGTATCAATAGTTGTTCATAGTTAATGATCGAAAAATAAACGTTTTTTTCTGCATTTAAAGTCTTCATTGTTAAGAAAATTAAATTAAATTAAATTAATTTTGGTAGATATTATGAAATTACATTTTTACCAAATAGTACCTAACTAATCCTTTAACAATAATTTAGTACCTAGGTATTTAATTTATAATTATACCAACTATTAATATTCCTAATTAAATAGGTTTTATAATATTTTAACTTCTATATGATAAATTAGGTTACTGTAATATTATCATTAATGAAATACGTAATTAGTAATATTATGATACCCACCTAACTAAATTATTTTGATTATAAACAATTTTTTTTGAGTTAAGAGAAACTTAATTCATAAAATATGTTTGCAAAATATCATGTTAATAAACATAATTCAAAAGTGCAATTTTATTTTATTACTTGAAATAATTTTTAAAAAATTTAATTTTTATTATATATAATTAATAAATATTTTATTTTTATGGTCAATTTACATGTTACAGGTAGGTACTGTATTTGTAAGGTTTGCCATAACCATCAATTAGGCCGTTTGTACATCGGCAAGCTGTTTACCAGTTGATATGTTCTTTGTTTTCGAAACACTTAAATATCCAAAACGTAAATTTTCGCCTGAAAGAAGATCCGAAAATTTGTCAAAAAATTAGATTTTCTTATATTCCAACGACAGGTAAATTGGTTGCAGTGTAAGTTTAATTCATTAATAAATTAATTAAATAAATTTAAATTAAATTAATAAAATTATTAAATAAATTCAACGTAATATTGTATAATATTGTTAAGTATTTTACATTGTATTTTATTTACAAAAATGTATGTTTTGTTAGTACCAATTAATAATTATTTCAAAATAAATATATAATATATAATATTATACTAAATTTGTAGTTGTATATTTTTTTTTTTTTTACTTAAATATGTACAGCTATGTTAAAGCAAATAATTTCAAAATATTATAACATTTTATTTAAAACCTTCAGCTTTCGTATCTATTTCTTCAAAAGTTAAATATTAATAGTTCAAACAATTCAAAGTTGAAAGATATTTGTTTGAGATGCCTCGGGGTCGTGTTATTGTAGATATATTAAATAAAAGCGTTGTATTTAATATTAGGTATTAAATATTTATTTTAATTTATCTATTCGAACGGCAATGCCGTTTACTATCCATTAAACTCTCTTCTCAACATGAGCGGCAGACACCGTAGTTTTGGTGTTGATAAGATTGAAATAAATCGAACACATCTTGGAGCAGTCTGGAAACGCCAACGAAGTTATTGCATTGTCCGTATATATAACTGCATGTCTTCTGCAGCGCCGAAAAATCGGTTTAATATTTGTAAAACGTTTTCGTTGTTAGATCGTTGACGATTTTTGTATTTATTGATTTTGTTGTAAAACATACAAGATTATACTATAAATATACTTGATATTTCAAATAATATTTAAATAAGTAAAAATTTAAGAAAATAATGTACTACACAATTTGAAATTTCATACTAAACATTTTACATTTCGTACTATCCAAAGTGTATTGTAGTACACACAACATTAGATACGTAATTGTAATACGAAACGAATAAGACGGTTCTCCGTCGTAATGAATTTAACGCTGTAAACGTATTTTTAGGATAATAATATTTAGGAAATTTATTATATAACAATAGAAAAATGGATTGATTAGATGAAAATTTGTTAACACAATTATAAATGATTCTTGATTCTAAATTTGCATTCTAAAACTGTATATTACTTAATAAAATTTAATCTATTAAACAAATCTTTATCATTATTAATTTAAAATAAATAACCTCCTTAAAATCTAATATTCCCTCTTTTATGTCATTATCAAAGGTGATGCAATTTTCATTCAATAAATGCTGAATATGAACGAATTATTATAAAAATTCGAATAAAAAAATCATTTTAAAATTATAAATACAAAAATTGAATTGATATTTGATTAAAAATATATAAATAATAAAAATTTGCATTCCACAATATAATAAATTAAATAATTAAGTACAAAAAATTACGTCAGAAGTACTACTTTGGTAATAAATAAAAAAATTACCAAAAAACTACATTATTAAATTAATAGATCAGCACATCAAAATTGTCGTTAAAATATATAAAATATATAATAATATAAATTTATATATAAAAGCTAGCCATATTCAAATTCCATATAAATTAGAACTAAAAATTATTTTAAATTCTGAACGAAGCGAGGAATGTATTGATTTTACAAAGATGTTTTTTTATTTTTATGTATGAAGACACTTTTTCGAGTAGAAATAATAGTCCGATTACCACAAGTAGGGTATGCTTTCAGTAGCAAATCATATCTAGTTGGTACTTTATTTAGCTCATTTTTCGAATTTCACAAAAGTTTTTCCTTGGGTGGGGAAAACTTCAAAAAAATTGTGGAAAATCGACAAAATTACGGTTCCTGTCATTTTAAATTTTTTAATTTTTGATAACTAATTGAGTTTTAATATTAGGGAGTTGAAAATTTTTTTGAATATTAACATAGGTAGTTTACATAGATAGTAAAATTTTGAAAAGGATGGGTTGATTATTTGGCCAAGTATAGAACTTTGAACTTTTTTCCAAAAACGTTTAATATTTCCAGTAATTTTTGGTTTATCGCTTTGAAAATTTTATCGAAGTCTAATCATACACTACTTAATCGTTTTACAAAATATTTATAAAATCGTGACTTACAATTTTTTTTATAATCTTTTAAAGTAAGAGTTCTTGAAAATCGGCAAAATTACGGTTTCATTATTTTATTTCTTGATAACTAAATAAATTTAGATCATAGGAAATTGAAATTTATTTTAAATATTTACATTTGTATTTTACACACGTAGTAAAATTTTGAAATGGATTATCAGTATAACATATTGTAATATATTGAGTTTTGCTCAGAATCGTTTTTTCTAATGCAATATCATTACGTTCAAGTATTAATTATAATAAACCACTAATTTCTCGGAAGACCGAAAGGTCGAAGGAATAACATCCAAAATTGACCTTCCCGCTTGTTTTGTATTTTATTTCTGAAATAAATTATTAGAGACCTTTTAATCATATCATGTTCACTTTTTTAATAATAATTATTTTTTATATTTTACCATTTTTTATAAATAGTTTATTTATCATTCGTCGTGATTACCTTACGTAATAAACACGATTATAAATAAATATTTAATCATAGTTATTAACAATGCAACAACATCAAGAATGAACCAGGGTTGAGATGTTTAAAACATTTTGATTATGTTAAAATAATTATATAATAATTATAAATTATTTTAAAAAATTAGGTAGTATTGTAATAAAATATCAATAAGTAATAAAAAATAATATAATATAATATTAAATATAATATAATATAAATATGATATTAAATTTAAAAAAATAAAACATTACGTGCAAAAATTAAAAATGCAAAAAAGTCTAATTTATCACATTGTAATAAGTACCTTAAAACAAATTTTAACATTTCAAGAAGTCATAAACATAAAATATCGAATGACAATTAATACTTAATAAGTAAGTATTATTATTTAAGTGTTTGCTAGAAATATAATATTGATAAGTACCTATTAAGTAAAAACTAACATGTACCATCTCGTTTGGTAATAATGAAATTGATAAATAAGATAATAATTGAAAAAATTAAATAAACAACACACTCAAATTCACAACTTTATTTTCATTCTTTACCATTTTTACTCTCACGTCGATTTTCTCGCGTGGCACAAGTCCTACGAAATCGTTCTCTTTCCCGGCCGATTCGCTGAAGTACGTACGTGCCAAACGGCTAATCTTAAGCGGTTCTCGTCTCATTTCACCGACTATGTGACGCGCGAGCTCATAAATTGAGCACGTTTTTGTGATATTTTCGTCGATATTTACATTTTAGTATTTCACTCATCATTATTGTCATTGAAACTTGTATTATTTATTTATTTTTCTGGCGGACGCGTACCACAATATTAGTAATGATTAAAATATTAAAATGATTAAACTATAAAAATGATTAGATCACTATAATAACTGTATAACTCACAAACATGTGATACTAAAAATAATAGAATATGTAACGATTGTTTAGTAATCACTAATTTGTATTTGTAATTTTGTTAGTTCGGATTAACATATATTTTAAAATTAATTTGATTTAAATACAAATAAATCATGTTTAAAACAGAAAAAATTCGATTTAAACGATAAAAACTGTAGGTACCTACATAATGTTTTAAATTATTTCTGTTATAAGAATAAATAGATAAAACTAGTATATTTTGCGAACGACAAGACAAAATATAAAGATTAACAACTTTTTATCACCTTGATAATTATGGTTATTTATTATATTTAAATGTAATAATATATTTCAATAAACTATTATTGCATAATAAGCGCAACGTAAAATATTATTTAAATTACTCGTATAATGAGTCAAGTTAAATTTTTTATAGAATTTTTATTTAAATGTGAGTGTATAAAAAAAGTACCTATTTACTTTTTAAAAGTTCATTTTTTTAAATACAATATTGTTACTTTATATTTTATATTTTATTATGTCTTATAATATGGTAGTGACGTATTGTTGTGTTTTTAGTTGGTGTTTATTATAAATTAACGTCGTCAAGTGCAAAAAAAAAAACAATATATAGGTACAGTGGTGGATTATAATTTTCACCAAAAATATAATTTGAGTTGCAATACAAACATATTTAATAGAAATCTACTCAAAACCATAAACTTATTATTAGAGTTATAATCAAATTATAATAAGAAAATATAGTTTTATCAATGCGTTGGGTTTAATATTATGTATATTTCAATTCGTTTTGATTGAGATTTACAGTAGTTATCAGCACTTCATGATATGCAATATGAATACTAAACCAGATTTTTCATCAACTTTAAAAATAAATTAAATTATCAAAAAGCGAAATAAAATATTGTTCAAAGTAAGAAGATTATAATAAAAATTCGTGCCTAAATAATTGAAAATAGAAATAATAAATATTTATACATTAAATTTTTAATTTACATTTAATAAATATTCTATAACCAGCTTGGTAAAATTAGAAATTTAAATTTTCTTACAAAAATCAATCTACGAAAACATATATTATTTTCTCGGCAATAATAATATTTATATAAATGTAGTTTAAAATTCAAATATGGAATCATTATATTATAAGGTAATTTATTAAACATAAAGTATTACAAATATTGTCTTGAAATAAAAGTGATCTAAAACAAATTGTATTCAAAATCGACTTTTTATGCAATTAGAATGTCACGTATTTAAAAAAAAAAATGAAGTCTTTTTTTGTACATTAATAAAAACTTAAAGGAATTAATTACTCCTTAAAGGAGTTAAAATTATAATGTTATAAAATGTTTATGGATTTAAATTTAAATATTGACTCAATGATCAAGAACATTTGTCATCAGGCTACTTTTATGTTCACCTATTAGTTTAGTTTTCCTATCTTAAGAATAAATTATTATATAGTTTGTAATATTAGATATGTGCAATAGAATAGTTTATGTAATGTAGATATTAGTTTTTATGTTTTACTTATTTTCGATATAATTTTTTATTTATTAAATCATATTTAAAACAATTTAAAAAAATTAATTTAAATAAAAATGGTTTTAACAGAAAAAAATCAGTTTCAAATATAAAAACTGTATTTTTTGTTGTTTTTAAAAAAAAACCTTGTTTTATATCAACTCTTGAATAAACATATAGTCATATCCATACATGTTACGATTAATACTTTTTAAAAAATTTGCTATTTACAATGTCAAAATACGTCATAATCTTACTAATAAAACTTGGTAATCTACTTTATAATAATAATACATATTGTATACACAATATTATAACTATTGTTAAACAAAAAATAATAATTTCTCGTGAAACTCAAACATAAGAAATTATTTATAGTTTTAAATCATATACATTCCTCCTTAAGTTCAAAATCTAAAAGTATTAATAGGATTGATTTTCGTACTAAAACAGAATTTCGAAGAATAATTAGTACAAAACTAGTATATTTTGCCAATTTAATACAATTTATAGTGATTAACAATTTGATAACACCTTGATAATTATCGATCTGGTTAGTCGATATATTTTTGATGTTCATTGCGATGGTGGTCGAAAATTATTAATATTAGATGTGCGCAATAGAATAGTTTATGCAGAGTCGGATTGGGTATGCGAGGCTTCACCGGGAATTAACAAACAAAGGGCCTCAGCTCTAATTAAATTTACCATCACCAATTTAATTTTTAATAATTATTATATCCTACATGTGGTAATCTGACCACTATTTTTACCCTAAAAAAATGTTTTCATACAAAAAAAAACATCATTGAAAGATATTATTTTTCAATACATTTTTCGCTTTGCTTAGAATCTAACAATATTTTAAATATTAAATAAATACTTTTATATAGATTTAATTTATGGTGCACTTGATGTATTATTAAATATTTTCGTAGTTTAAAAAACATATACAAATTATATGAGTATAATTAGTTTTGGTACCATCCTCATCGTTTATAGTTTCATACGAAAATTTAAATGTCTTGGTCATAAACAAAACTAGACACTTTTATTAAATTGATTTAAGAAGTAATTAAAATACTTTTCAATCACCTTTATATGTAAAAAAAAAAAAATTAAAATTGAAAAATAAAGAATGGTATTTAATAGACCTATCTGATAATATAATGTACTTATTCCAAGAAATAACGCTGGTGGATTTTAACTAATCAACCAAACTATCACGTTCAATACAACTGATTTTTGCCAAATATTGTAAAGCTTCTTGCGAAAAAAATAGTTGTACCTTAATTTATACTTATACGTCGTCTTGGATCTAAGTATGATGCATCTTGCTTGGTGTCATTTCAGACACTTGTCAGACACTGACATACTCGTATTAATATTATACAAAAATATTATAATAAGTTAACATGTCATAAGTTTATAATTATAGAAAATTTTATCTTTTTATGCATAACTTTACTATTAGTTAATACAAAAATAAAACAATTGTAAATTATTGTTTATATTAGGTATTTTAAAAACATCAAATACGATTTGAAATTTTGCCGATTAACGGCAATTTGTAGGTAAAATTAATCGTACGGCAGAGTATACCTAGTAACCTGGTTTGATACGATTTCACAAACGATCATCTTAACTTAGTAACATGTATAGTTGATCCACACAAAAAAATCTATTATCGTACAAGGTGTGCCACAATATTTTATAAAAAACAAATATCAAATTTGCCAACTACGTGGTGTCTTTTCACCCTTACAGTTTAAAATTGTACTCAAAAAAGGAAGCCTATATATATATATATATGTATATATTATTAGATATTATTATGTATTATTTATATATTATACAGTATATTATTATAGAACAGACTGACCCTGAGTTTATGTGATGTGGATAATAGTTTTTATGTTTTGTTTATTATCGATATTATTGTTTTACAGTTTTTAATATTTGTTTATAAATAATAAAATATATTATGAGCTTGGTGACTTTTACCTATGCGTTAGTTATATTTAGGGCTAGAAAAATGAAGCACTAAAAACCTACAATAAAGGAATTAAAAAGTTGCCAATAATGTTACAAAAAAAAACATTTTAACCAGGAAAGTACAATTAAAAAAGACGAACATTTTTAAGTTTACTTGAAAAAGATTTTTAATATCAAAAAATAATTTATTTAACATATTTTTATATGTTCATATCAATTAATTCTTAGAACAAATAAACAGCTTATTGCGTTTGAAGTCCAGACAGTCAACATATGACGTAACCATTACTCCTCACTCGGTAATCACTTTGACAAAATCTAAGAATCTATTTTCAGAAAACTTTCAGATTAGGCGATAATATTTCACTACAAAATAACGAAATATATCAAATAAATAGAGAGCGGATTTTAAGGTTTTTAAAAATTCAAAATATTATGCTAATATGCACTAACAAACCTATAAAATATGCTCTTAATACTCCGTTAATAATTGGTAAAATATGCTTAAAATATTCTTTAACCTGAAAATATTCTCCAATATGCAAAATAAATTGTACTCAAATTTTTTGTGAACAACAAATAACATTAACATAAAAACATTTTTACTCTTATTGAGTTTTATATTTTGTATAGATGCAATAAAATACAAATATAATAAAATATAATTTTCAATCTTGAGTTTATTAATAATATTAATACATATTATTGAACTATTCTTTATATAATATCAAATTTAATGATTTTTAAACAATTTCACTTAAAATTAATACAAATTTATAAATAATCATGGAAAACATTATATTTTATTTGAAATTAACTAAAATATTCCCTAACTTTCAAAATATGCACAAATATGCAAAATAATTTTTTTCTATGATCAACAAATTGTCCACATTTCTGACGCCCATTAAAATACATAGAATCAATAAAAATATGTAAAAACCTAAAAATCCGCTCTCTAATAATAAATAATAATACAATTAAAATAAATAGATTCAATTTTTTCATTATTGGGTACATCGTATTAATTCGAAAATGTATTTCTACGTATTAATATATTAATTAAGATCATTTTTATCTACTAGAAAATCTTTTTATTTTAATCATTTTTTCTTCATGATTTTTAAAAGGATTTTATTTTATATGTGGAATTGTGTTCAATCTGTGTTTATTAATTTTTCTAGAAATATTTTGTGATTTTTTTTTATTTATATTAGTTATATTATTATTGAGAGTTACATTTTACATTACATAAATAATACAAATAATCATTATTTGTCAATGAATTTTCCTTATAATTTCCTTAAAATTCTAATATAACCACATCATAATTCATAATTTAACAAATTAATTTGTTTTTTTTTTTTCAAAATCTATATTAAATATATACCTTACAGCAAATTTTGCTATATAGGTACCCATTTTAAAAAAAAAAAAACCTGATAAACTAAGTTCTACAATAATTATGATCATCATGCATTGCATTGGAAAATTAATATTTTGAATTTCGATTATTATACCAATTGATCCAAGTAAATTTAAATTATAATTATTAGTTATTATTAATTTTAAAACACCATTTATTATTAATTTAGTGCTAAATAGTAAATATTAAATCATTACATATTCTACAAGTTATTAGAATTTAATAATTGTGTTAATATTTCTATTAATTATTCGCAATTAAACAATTTACATTCAAAAGCTAAACGGTTACCGCATCAATGTATGGACAATTTACGGGGGAAAGAATTTGTCTAGAATAATTTATAAACATTTTAATTTCTAGTTATATCAGTTTCCTACTTATATTTCTAAAGGACTATTATATAAGTATTGCCCGGCATCACCATCAAGTTTCTATGATGACCTCGGTCGTTTGGTGTGCTATTTAATATATATATTATTTAATCTTTTCCAGAATGATTAGTCGATAGGCTATTTTTACTACACTAACCAATCTTTTAAATAAAGATTTCTTATTTAGATATAATAGGTCATAGTAGCTTATGACCTGCGACGGTAGTCACTTAAATTTATAATTATAAATATCACATTATAATAATAATAATAATAATAATAATAAGTAATAATAAATTAAGTTTAACAATGTTAAAATGTTATCGATTCATGTTAATTTTGTTGAATTGTATATTCGTATTGAACGGGTGTACTTTTGCCTACAATGGCTGTGAAAACGAGAGCTGCGATTCGGAAAATATCAACTTCAACAACGATATTAATGATAATTGTTTTTTTAATAAGAGCAAATATTATAGCGATACGAATCTAGTAGAGACAAAGAAGCATGGCAATATTACGTCGATAATAGACGAAAATCGTTTGGATTTTTTGGAAACAGGTTTGTATTATGAACGTTATTGTTATTATAATTGGATAATATGTTTAATATTATGCGTTAGTATAATTTTAAAAGCTAAATGGTAAATTATAATAGTATTTAAGTCAGCTGCGCCATTTCAGTATTTTTATAGGGGGAGCGAAAATTGAAACAGGCCAAGTTTTACGCCGATCGGGCCAATTTTGTTTGATATTAAAATTATGTTTGTAACTAACTTCATTTGCGATGCATTTTTTAGCAATATGCAATTTTTTTTTATAATTATACCTAATTTTATTAAACATACCTATATCATTATTCACTGCTCAACAAATTATAATGACACAAAATACAAACGACAAAATGGTACAAATATACAAATTTACAATAAGTCCGTCAACAATGTTATTGTAGATTATGAAAGGTAGCGTATGGTGTTTGAATATTATGTATCGGCACAATAAAATACGTAAAAAAATAGGGGAGTCGTGGCCCACCCTGCTCCCCCAAAATGGCGTCACTGAATTTTAAGTATTATTAAGTAAGCTGACGATACTTAATATATTTATATTATATTAATAAATTAATGTTATTATTATAACCACTATTGAAAAGTATTCCATTAAATATATTTGGATAAAAGTATTTAAGTACTTTTTTTTTTTTAATAATAACTAGATCTATCTAGAATAATGTCTAGAATCTACTTAAATATTAACATTTAATTTTAAAAATAATTATTTTAATAAAATATTATCACAAACACGTATGCAAGAATCCGCCATTTCAAACGTTTATGTTGTATGTTATATATTTTAAAATACTTATTTTCTTCGAAATAGATGATGATTTGCTAACAATATATAAATATTTAATAATAAAACCAATTGTAATTAAACAATCCGTCGTATTATCATGGAGGTCCTTCTTTTCGTATAGCATAATATAGACATATAATTTTATAAATAAATGTATTTCCTTAGTTCCTTACCTACTACCTACATTGAACAAAATTTATCTTTAAGTAGTATTATAGCCTTTAATAGTTTATATAATCATTTAAAAAGTATTTACATACAAAATAAAATAAATATTATAAATGTATTCTTCTATTGTGGAGAAATACGTAATAAACTCTTAATGTACTCAACAACAATAATATGTTTTTTATATATAAATAGTGGAAATCTGGATTACCATAACCGTATACCTAGTTATGACTATGCATGTATTATATTTTATTTGACAATAACGTCATATTGAATATTAATTATAGAAAAATTGAAATAATATGAAAGAAATTACAAAGTTTATTTTTTATTGATTATTTAAAATGTACCTAATACATTTAAATTGGTATTAACATTGATTATAGAATAAACTCTATTATATAATTAATGGTATTAGTAATTACTAATTAATATAAAATATGTATTAAAAAAAACTTAAATTGTATTTAAAAGTATTCGAATAAATATTATAAATATTTTTTTCTTGAATTATTCAAATATACTTTTAAAATATATATTTGAATCATTCATAACCTATTCAGAATATTAGTTAAAAGTATTCTCTAAAAGTCGCGTAACGTAGTAACGTAGGTTAGGTATATGATGAATTTAATTTAAATTACTTATACCTACTTTGATTTATATTATTTAGATACTTAGGCAGGTATCGAAAAATATATTATTATTACTTTACTAAATTTCATAATATTTATACGATATTAAGATGTAATAACTCAGGGGTCGATAGTAAATATTGCGGGATCATCAAAAATTATTGTACATTTCGCAAAATAAAATATTTTCATATTACGATAATGTTTAAACATATTATATTTATAAACGTGTTATATGGTATTGAAAAAATTGTATTATTTTTCTATTATTAACATTAAAAATAGGTCGTCTCATAAGAAAATAAAATAATAAAAAAATGGTGATCTCGATACATTTCATGCTTTAAAAACCACTGCTATAGAACACAACCGTTTTATATGCACAGATCAGAGCCGAGCAGACTTCCCCAGGAGTCTCGAGAGTGTACTCGACTGCTACTGGTGCAGTCGTTTATGTATGATTTGTTTTGTATGCGCTTTATTGTTCAGTAAAGTAAACTAGTCTAAAGATGAGTTAATTGTTTTATCTTTTAATCTCCGTGCAAATGTGTACCTACATTTGATAATAATGCACTGTGACAATATTTGTAGGGGCTAAGACGTATTTAGTACTTTATTAAGGTTCTGATATTTTTTAGAAGATTTCATTAAGTCTCCCCTCACTAATAAAATAAAAATAAAAAAATAAAAAAAAAAGCAAACGTGTTCTGCATCTGTATTACATATATAATGCAAAATCTAAAAAAGGTGACAAAAACAAAATAATCCGTTTAATATTCCACCCCTTTAAATATGTCTTTTTGTGTGGGTTTATATAGTATCGCAATGTGATAATATTTGATATCACCTAAAATACTGTGTGGCGGTTTCACAGCTATTATCGTGTAGCGTTTAAGCGTTCATCAATTAGAAATGGGGAATAACAAATATGAATAAAAATACAAATCGATTATAAAACCCTGGAAATAAAATAATTCAAATTTTAATGATAACATTGAACGTTTTAATGATTGTCACGGTCATCAATTAAAATATTGTTAAAAATTGATAATCTGTAACCCAGAATTTGATTCATACCTTTTAGATTGGAATTGGAAAACATTTGATTGTTTTATAAACGCTGAGATCTGAATTCACCTTTATACAATGTATTAAATTATTAAATTATTTTATGTTATTTCTTATCGTGTTCTCACTAGACGAATACCAAAGCTATGGACTGATATACTGTATGTATAAATTATTAGATTCTGAGCGAAGCGAAGAGTGTATTGGTTTTACAAATGTGTTTTTTTTTTTTTTTATGTTTGAAGAAACTTTTACGAGTAGAAATAATGGTCCCATTACCACAAGTAGAGTATGTTTTCGATAGAAAATTGCATCTAGTTGGTACTTAATTTAGCTCATTTTTCGAATTTCTCAAATGCTTTTCCTTGGGAAGGGAAAATTTACCAAAAAATGACGGAAAATCGGCAAAATTACGGTTTCTGTTATTTAAAATTTTTTAATTTCGTGATAACTAATTGAATTTTGATCTTAGGGACTTGAACATTTTTTTAGTATTAACATAGGTAGTTGTATACTACCTATGTTAATACTAAAGTGAGCTAAAACTTTGAAATGAATTATTAGTATAGTGTATTGTAATATATTAAGTTTCGCTCAGAATCGTATTTTCTAATGCAATATTATTGCATTCAAATCTTAATTATAATAAAACACTAATTTTTCCGAAGACCGAAGGGACGGAGGAGGAACGCTTAAAATCAACATTCCTACTTTTATAATATTGAATTTCATCGATATCTAAGGGTATTCCAACGGTGCTAGAGTTGTTTATTGTTCTAATAAAACATCGTATAAATATTTTGCTTTTGAAATAAATAGATTGTTTTTAATTTTTTATAATGATTGTGAAATTTTTAAAATAAAATAATAATAATATAACAATTAATATGAGATGAGCTCAGAAAAACAACAAAATAATTTTGATAATTTAAATATTACTAAAATAAATAACAACGTGAATTATTTCTGTTTAAATATATTTCTTTATAAGTTGTATAATTCAGAAGTAATGATTCAAAAATACCATATTTAATGTTAACACAATATAGCAAACTCTTAAAATAGTATTATTGGAAAGTTGTTTTTATTTAAAACATATGTTCCATAAATTGTATTATTTGATTAAATTCACCAAAATGTTTTATCTATTACCTACATTTGTACCTATAGAATTTTTAAACAAATTTGATTATGTAATAACATGTAATACCCATATTAACTATACGTTATTATATTATATATAGGTACATTCGTGCATAAAAAGTTAGTAATATAATCCACAATTAAATAAAAGAAAAGATCCGGATGAAATCATTTTTTTAAAATATTGCTATTAAAAAAAAAATAACTTGTTATAAATTCAATGTCACATAAACGTTGTATAATTATATTATATAATTACTATACTATTATATTACATAATATACTTTGTACTCTTATTTTGTATAGTTTTGTCATTATTAGATATGTATAAGTAAAAATATTATCTGCAAGTATTGATTATGCATAATTTACATCATACTTATTGTTATATAATATTTAGTATAGAGTAGTTTTAATTATTTTAAATTATTTATTTTAATTTTTGTCGAATATATGGTAAACATGATAATAGAAAAAAGGTGGGTTGTAGATTTTGAGCGTTTTTTCTTCGTCCTTTGGTTTTTGAAGAAATAAGTGATCGAATGTAACTGTGTTAAGTATAATATAATTAATTAATTTTACATTTGTAAGCGATTCATAGCGAAAATCAATCAGATATACAATATACTGATAATATTTATTTTCATAAATTTTGGAAGTATTAAATAAAGTGAAAATTTGGATAGTTAATTTTGAACGCTCCACCTTCGTCCCTTTGGTCTTTGGAAAACTTAGTGATATATTATAATTAAATTTTGAATGCAATGATATTGCATTCCAAATACGATTCTGAGCAAAATTCAGTCAGGTTGTGATATATAGTTAATACGTTCCAAAATTTTACCGCGTATGTAAAATATCTATGGATTCTAAGATTACACAAAACAATTGCAAGTATTTACGTTCAAAATCGTATTAGTTTTAATGGAAAATCTAAAATTAATTTCGCCAAAATTGAAATTTCTATGAACTTTGCCGTTTTTCTTTCATTTATTAGTAGTTTTTCATCTTTCGAGGACCAACTTAATACAATTTTCTATCAAATGCATACTGTATTCATGATAATTAGAACATTATTTCTATCTGAAATATTTTCTATAGACATAAAAATATATTTTTTTCGATTTTACATAAAACACCAATTTTAAATGTGTATGAAATAAAATTTTGACCGTCGATTTAAGAAGTTGCTTTAACTAAGAAAAGTTGTATATTATTATATACTTCTATTCAATTTTCCAACTCTAATACCCAAGATTACAAATTATATGAAACATTATTGAGAAACAAATATATATTGAGAAAAATCTTATAATTTTTTTATAATGATTCTATATCTAGACATATATTAATTTTAACAATTCTAATATTGTCTATAATGAGTATATAGGATATCTATGAATGAAGTAACCAAGTACAAAATTGATAGGTATTGTACAAGTCAACGTCAGAGTAAATTATTTATGTATAATTAATATCTTATAAATCTATGATATACTACAAGGTCTTAAACAACTTTATACTTTATACTTTCCAATGCATGCACTTATATTATCATTTTATAAAAGTATTTCTGCATTAAACTATAATCGATAACATCTCTCTTGGATTCAGTTGTGCCAGTTATGAATGCATTGTTCTGCATAAAATTGTATAAAACGAACAAACTTTTGTCATGAGCAATATTTCATTATGAAATTAGTGAAAAACAAGATGTTTGATGACTAGATAATCTCTTTAATATAATAGATATAAAAATTATGACATTATTTGTGTTTTAGCTACTAAACAAAAAGGAATGTTTGAAAAAATGTATTTTTTAAATTATCCAATGGATTTTTCAAACAGTTCAAACAAATTATGTAGGACGCACAGTCAAATTTATTTAAAAGAACTTGAAAAACTAACTCCATGGGCATTAAAAAGTGAGTTAAATTTTAATTTTTATATTAATAGTATCAATTTAATGTAAGAATTAATGAAATAGTAATAAGAAATTAATTTACTGTATGTTCGTGAAGTTTGCCTATAAAAATTCAAATTTCCAAATATTCTATAGATAGATATTTTGAAAAACATAAAATAAGTACCTACCTACGTAGTAAATACTGATATTTACTAAAATAGAATTGCACATTATTTTGATTGTCTAAAGAGTAAAGTTAAACATATAATTACAAATTATAAGTAACATAATATGTTTAAAAAGAAAGAAACTATAAACTATGATTAATGATAAATCTATAAAATCAAAAGCGTATTAAAAAATTAATAGGTACGGAGTGATTATTTTATTTATAACTAATTATTTATGATACACATTAAAATTACTAAAAATTGTATTATTATATTTGACCAGCAAAGATAATAAGCAAGGATGGAAACCAGTTTTTAAAAAACCCGTCAAAACCGTGATTAAAACCCAGAACTATAATAGTGTCAATCAAAACCGAAACTGCTTTTTATAATAGTTGGTTAATTGGTTTTTTTAAAAAAAAAAAATTTAATTTTTATGTTTCGTTATAAATAATAATTGTTTTATAGATAAAAATTTATAATGAAACCAATTATTATGATGTTACATTTAGAATGATTTTATTTTTAGGATTCATGTTTTAATAATTAATAATTTTCCTAATAAAATCGATATCGTGGTATTGGGTACCACAGGGCACAGAATAGAACATAACACCATGTTATTATACAATAAATGATTTTATTTTATGTTATTGGAAATGTAATAAAAGCAATAAAAATAAAACTATGTTTTAATTAATGACTATTGACTTATGTTACTCTGGTATTATTAAATTATTAATTACCATTAAATGGACTTCCTAAACCCCCATTCCTTCTGAACCTGCTCCCAAAGACGGGCAATTAAGTTATTTTTTTTAACTAGTTAATGTTGATTTACAATAATATAAAAACTAACTAAATTTGAATAAAGGTTAGTTTTTGAAAATATTAATTTAAATTAGAGTAAAATTTAGAAGTTGGTTTATTTTTTAGTTAAAAATATAAGTTTAAAATCTGTGTGTTCAAATGTATTGAATATTAATTATTAGGTACCGAGTTTAAATGATTGATGATTGAATATAAGAATTAAACAAACAGTAGGACGATATATTTGTCTATATTGGCATGTTTGACATAATATAAATTATAAATATAATGATATATATTTATAGCATATAATGCCCATATAGCTTATATTACCTATAATAACTCTAAATTTATAGTTTTGTTATAAAAATAAAATAATAGTATTATTATTTCATTCAAAACATAACTAATTCATATATAGAATTAAAAAAAATTAATGGGAAATAATACTTATATCAAAAAAAAATGTTTATGTACTATTAATAAATGATTATTTCTAATAGTCAGCATTCAACAGTTTTAAAGAACATTTGAATTTCTCCAATGAACAAAAACTAGTTTTCTTTTTTAACGAGTTAATTACATTATTTTACACAATTAATTCAACACGTTAAGATAAGAAGTTATTACATATAAACTAAAATTAACTTTAAAGTTACTTGATAGAGGATCTTATAACTTTTTAACTAGTAAGTTCTCAGCTTTGCAGTTACTCCTAACGGAACATTTTTAGTAACCTAATAACTACTTGGAGAATTTATTTATAGGGGACAATAAGCGCAATTTGAGTTTAATATTTTTTTTTTTTTCTTATTATTGGGAAGGGGTGTAAAATAAAAAATTAATGTAAAAAATCTCTAAATGAACGGATAACCATATAACGTAATTATTTAAAACCAGTTTCAAAAACCATACCAAAATCCTATTAATTAGGTTATCGGTTTTAAAACCGTTCATCAAAACCCATTATAAATAAAAATTGCTCTTAAAATTCAGAACAAAAACCATAAAAAATGTTTTGGTTTCTATCCCTGCTAATAAGTGTAGTGGGAAAAAACATTTCCCTCTATAAGCAAGTACATATTATTATTATTATTATTATTTTTAATTCCAGTGTACGATTCATCAGCAAAAATGCCATCAGGTATTTTAAATGGAAATATAAATCAACTCGGAGACTTTGACCAGTGTCTTGATGTAAATGTAAAAGATAAAAATATAAAAGGACAATACTGTTTGACTAATGTTGAACTGACTTTATCATCAAATACGGACAAGAAATTAAAATATATTTTAGATCATCTGCTTTCCTATTCAATGTTGCGGAGTACGATAGATGATGTAAGAAAGACAAATAAATTTTTATTCAATTTCAATAATTAAACTAGTTTTTAGTTTATATTTTTTACTGGAGCATTATCAAAAGTGTGTTATGATTGTAAAAACCCCTCCTCTTCAAATATGGTGTTTGTATAAAATAAACTAATGAGAACAAAATTAAAATACGTCTATTTTATCTAAATTTTAAAATCCACTTTAAAATATTATTTTGGAAACTATTCTGGTTTATTTGGATTTTTATGTGTTATAATTAATTTCAAATTTCGTATTTTTCTTAAAAAATCATTCGACATATTTATTTATAAATATTAATTATATAAGGTTTTAGAAGAATTTAAAAAATTTAGGTTCTAAATTGTCAATTACTCCATAGCAGGGCTTAAAAACATGTTTAATTGCTATAATAATAAAAACACGATCTATTATCCTCAAAGTTTAAGATAAAATTATTTTTCATATCTGTAAATGATCATAGTTAATGATCAAAAAATAAACGGTTTTACGAAATTTAAACTTTCCATTATTACAAAACAAAATTAAATTAAATTAGTTTTTATAAATACTGCGATATTACCTTAATACCAAATAGTACCTTTTTATAATTCTACAACAATAATTTAGTTTCTATGTATTGAATTTAGTATTATACCACCTATAAATATACTTGTACAAACATGATTTTAAATATTTTAATTTTTATATTTTGTAAAAACACGAAAATTAAAAAAGAAAAGAGAAAAAGTTTTAAAGGATATGGCATAAATGAATTAAAATAATGTGGGATGAATAATTTAAACAATTTGAATGGGAAAGAATAAAAGGAATAAGATTAGGAATTGGGGAAAAAAAATTGAGGAGAAAAATTAGGGAACAAAAGATGGAAGGATGTATTGATTGCAGATATGATCGGTTGGGTCGTATCATTACCTTCCTCCTTGTATAAGAAGTGTTTCAGGGTAATAGGTTCGATAGTTTCCAAGATCTATACTTGTTTACGGACTTCGTATTCCGCTTATGATTTCATATAGTTTTATTAATTTAATTTGTAAGAATTTTATTGAAGCACAACAATATAAATTTCGATTTTTATTTCAAAACCTAGGTCTTTTTATTTTGATTTATATTACGAGTTAATGTTAACTTCCCGAGTTAGAAAATCGTATTTTGTAAAGCATAAAATGTGATTCTTACCTTTTGAAACGACTCTGTCATAAGTACCATAATAAGGATTGAAAGTAAGAAAAACAACAATGAATATTTCTTTACTTAGAATGCTCTGGTTAACGTCGGAATATCGTCTAGATTTTAAGTGAGTGTTGCTCGTTCGTACTTATGTATACACGCTGGTCACGCGATCTGACTAGTTGGGGCAATTTGTGCGATCTGTGCCAGAGTGTACATTAATGGGTCCTATTTATGCCCTCGTGGAGCGGTTCTGATGGTCTAGAATCTAAATCAAAAGATTTCTTCGAAAAATGTGAAATTATTAATGATCTAGAGAGATTGATTGAAAATGTCTACGTAATAAAGTTAATGAACAAGAGTCGGCGACAATACAGTAGGCGAGGCCTACTAGTATCTTTATCTTTGTCTTATTAATATTCATATTTTATTTTTGATTAAGTGTGTTATTCATTTTTTGAAGCATTTTTTCTAGATTTTCTTAACAATTATCAACCATAACTTGGTATTTTATTTAAAAAATACCACATGGTACCTATTACTATACCAGTTTATACATGTTTTTAAATATTTTAACTTGTATAATATATTAAAATAGGTTATTGTAGTAATTAGTAATATTACGATACCCATCTCATTAAATTATTTTGATTCTTAACAAATTTTTTTGAATTAAAAGTAACTAATTTATAAAAAAAAAATGTATGGTAATCTGAAATAATTTTAAGAAATTTAATTTGTAAAGAAAATAATTAATAAATAACTTATTTGTATGGTCAATTTACAGTCAATCGGTACTATAATTGTAAGGTTTACCATAATCAATTGGGCCGTTTGTACACCAGCAAGCTGTTTACCAGTTGACATCGAACGTGAATTAAATTCTTTGTTTTCGAAACATGTAAATATCCAAGACGTAAATTTTCGGCTGAAAGTAGATCCGAAAATGTGTCAAACAATTAGATCATCTTATATTCCGACAACAGGTTCATTGGTTGCTGTGTAAGTTCAATATGAAATAAATTCATTATAGAATTATATAATACTATCAATTATGTTAAATTGTATTTTATTTAAAAAAATTAATGTTTTTTAGTACCAATTGATAATTATTTCAAAACGAATATGACTAACGATTACAAATTTTATACGATATCGTAATATATACAGAGTGTCCCATATCCATTTACTAATTAGAATATATTCGTGAAAACTATAAATTTTTGAATGCATTTTTTTTTCAAATTTTTATTTAGACAACGAACTATAATATTTTCTTTATTACTTGTATAGTTGTATATAAAATTGCTTCTCATAAAAAAATAAAAAATAAACTCTTTATATTTTATGTTATCTAGAAACATTTTTCAAGTATACAAATATGACAGCTATTGGATACGTCTATTAAATTATTAAAAATAATGACGTCAGAAATATTATTTCTCCAACAATTGAAAAAAATTCCTAAAAATCAATATCTTGATTGAATTAAGAGATCTAAACTTTATAATTATCATATAAAAATATTCCTTAAAATAGCTATCTTCAAATTTTATATACCTTAAAAAACACAGAGTTTATTTTATGTTATAAAGGTTATATTATAGTCCGTTGACTAAATAATAATTTGAAAAAAATTACATTCAAACATTTTAATTTATGTAGGAAATAATCCAATAAGTAAATAGATCTGACACATACTGTATAAAATGTATAATTTAATGATTTTAATTTGCTAACAATTTCTTTATTATACATCAAACATTCATGCTTTTGGCCACTTGGCTAATTCGGAGTTCACGAATCGTCGACACGGATGTAGGTAATTTATATAATTATATTGACGATCCAAACAACCCAAATTACCCGGTTACCCTGGTGATGGTGTCGGTGGGAGGGGGGAATTTTAAGGGAATAAACCCCCCTAAATTGTATTTTTAATTTATAAAAAATGATGTACTGTGTTTTTAACTAATTAATTAATTAACCATCACCGTTCGTGGTTATTACTTATTTTGGTTTTTGTTTTCGTTTGATGTTTTTGTCCGTTTTATTCACCACATCCGTGATTGAAGCAACACGGCCGTCGCAAGTCTTAAACAATGAACAGTTTTCGCGTTGTTCTGACGACATATTTACGTTTTGTCTTTTTAGGTAAACGTGTATTTATACATTTTACCAATTATTCCGTTGTTTTGCGTACGCATTCTATATACCGTCCCTATACTGCCTTTTTGCGTCACATAATCGTGTCGTTTTTTTTTTACCCGTTTCTCACTCGTTAGTATGTCATCTTACATTACCCGTCCTGCTACGTTATATACCGCCCAACGCGCTACACGTGTTTATCAGCCATACTACTGGATACGATCGACTACAAGAAGTGGTCCAATCTGAGCAAGGCATTTTTTTATGTTTTATTATTTATTAATATAAATTTTCACATTAACTACAAAAATATACTATATCACTTAGTTTACGACCCTCCCCTCGCCTAATTAATATTGTTATTATAACAAAAGAATATTTTCAATTATATATTTTATGTTACTCTTCACACATATTTCGTATATTACTCTATTTTTATATGGTGCACTATATCCTTTAATCTTTCCGGCGTGTTTTAGTAACACGACACCAATTCTGTGTTTTTCCTTTAATCCTCCTTTTGATTTTTGGGTTATCTGACTTACGCAGGTGTGTCGTCTACACATTGATTTATTAAAAATAAAATGAAAACCGATTTTTTAATAAACCTAATTGGTTCTTAGGAAATTTTTTTGTACTATCCTAAAATATAATTTAATATTTAAAATAGTAAATAGATACTAAATATTTTTAGGAAAATTAATTTTTTTATCGATTAAATTAAAGAATTATTTATGACTAAAGTGTGTATGAAATTAAGGAATTACTAAACAATTATAATACTATACAATTTTTCAGGTTGACTTTCACAATTTTATTTGCTATCATAATCTTGTCTACTTTGATGGATTCGTATAACTTATTTGAAAATTTAGAAAGTGAGTAACCAATACATTGAAGCTAATAAACAGGGAATCCGTCTAAAAATGACAATAAATAAGAAATCTGTTACAGTGGGAAATGGTATATAGGTCTGCTAGCTGCAGACATTGTTTGTCGTAATAAGAATTAAAGCGGTGTATAAGTTTTCATATACTGACAAATTTAAGGAAACATAATATTTTTTACGTTACATTATTTCTAAGATTATTATTTTTAGTATATGATCATTCATTTATAGATAGTATTCCATCGAAAACATTCTTGATTCAGAATATTCGAAATGATAATAAATTTAAAAAATTTAAATATTATTGACGTTAAACACATTATTATCTAAACGAATCGATGTATGAAATTGTAAAATGTTTTTCTTTTTTTGATTTCAAAAAAATTGTTATGTAGAACATACATTATAATATGTTGTACCTAATTAATTAAAATAAAACAAATTTAATTAATCAACTATTGTGTACGATATAGTATAATATTTTTTAAAAATTTTATGACATAAAAAATATAATTTTAAAATCATATTCATTGTTCTTACCTCGTTAATTAATGCTTTTGTAACGTTTAATATTAATTAATTGATAATATTTGAGTTTTACTATTTTTATAAGAGTGGCCCAATATTTAATTGACATAACATTTATGTAAACGTATTTACTACTATTTTCGGTGGTTCAGTGATAACACTTGATAATTAAATAATGGAGTCATATTTCAAAGACTTTTATATTATTTGTATTGTTTTTATCTTTTTACAGGTACTTTTACTTCAAAAATATTAATATCGTTTTCACTAAAAAGAAACGTTAGAAACTTAATAAACGTTTCTGAATCATCGAATGATATCAAATCGGTTAATGCTGTTCGCGTACTGAACGCTGTATATATTATGTTGCTTCACATGACAATGATGATGTTATTTAATGCTTATTCAAATCGAAATTTATTTGTGGAAGTATGTGAAATGTTAAAGGATGTTAAAATAATGTCAATTTAAAACGAAATTATTGATTTTTTCTATCTTAAAACTTTCGTAATTCAATTAATTTATTCAATTCATTATATTTGAAATGAATTTATAATTTGACATTTTTAAATTTGTTTAGGAATTAAACAGCTTTATTAAATAATTTTGTTATACTAAAGTGATTCGTTATTTGTATAATTTAATATTAAATTAATATTAAGATTATTCATTCAAGAAATAAATAAATAAATAATTAATTAATATCACAATTTTTAATTACAAATCAAATGTCGTTATTATTCTAGGATAATAAATATTATATACCATCACAATATAATGTTAAAATATAGCATTCAAAATTAATTATAGCCAATTTTTTAGTTTATTTCAAAACCGTGGGCAGTTTTTGTTCGATCTGGGGCTATTTTTACGGATTTGTTTCTATTTTTAAGTGCTTTATTGAGTACAACTATATTATTAAAGAAATTAGATAAAACTGGAAAAATTGATTGGTTCAATTTGTTCTTGACGAGATATATCAGGTATGTTAAAATTATTTACAATTAATAGTTTAATAATAAATATTAAATAATATATATATATATATAAATATATTCTGTACCTGTAAATGAAATACTGTAATTTAATATATATATTTAATTTTATTAAAGAAATTTTTTAATCATATAAATTCTAATAAATTCGTTGTTTTTTTATTATTGCATTATTTTATTTTCTATTAAAGTATGTTAATTCATTTTTGGTATAACTTAATACCAAGAAATTTTAATTAATAAAAAAAAAAATATTTTCCAGTAAAAAATAATGTTAATTATTGAATTTTGCAGACTTGTACCGTCTATGGGTGCTTTAATATTATTCATCACACTTATTCTACCGAATTTGGGTTCTGGTCCGCAGTGGCCAAATGTTGTTGACCAACAATCCGATACGTGCCGGAAGTATTGGTGGAGAAATATGTTTTTCATTCAAAACTACTACACTCACAATAATATGGTAAAATTTGTGTAAAACTATATGGAAATAATAATACTTAAACATTGTAAATGGATAATGTATCCAATATTATAATAAAAATATCTATATATACTTATTTTGTTTCATATCCATGTATTCCAACATATCATTACTTCACTTTCAATTTCGTGAATTCAAATTAATATTGTAGGTATAGTTAATAAAATATTATTTATTAATACCAATTTTCAATTCAGATATTTTTTTTATAGAACTCGCATAAAGTTTTCATTATTTAATTTAATTGCCCCACTAAAAATCTACTAGATATTATCTCTCCAATGACCCATCAACATAATCATTCCATTTGTTTAGTCATTAGTCATATAACTTATAAAATCAATATCAAATAATTACTTAGAACTTTAAGTTAAACCCAATCGTAATATAACGAAACCGTTTAAATAATAAATAAATCTGTAATATGGTTATATTTAGTTATTTAGCATCGCATTTCAGTAGATTAGACGAAAAAAATATTTTTTGTGGCTTTCAATCATTATTGTTTTAATAAAAATTACTTTATTTCTGATAATAATCATTCATAATTAAAATGTTCAATTTTAGTTACTTTTCATTAATAAATTTTAATAATACATTCATTTTACACACTTTATATCTATAATATATGTAATTTTTTTTATAGTTATAATTATATTTCTAGTGTCTCGTTCACACTCATCATATTGCTACTGATTGGCAACTTTTCATGATTTCTCCGTTGCTGGTGTGGACTCTGTGGAAATGGCAAAAAAAAGGCATGGTTCTACTCATAGGATTAGCGTCAGTTTCGACAGGACTTCGGTATTACGTGGCATCAACGAAAAAACTGAATTTATTTATGCATAATGGCATCTCGTAAATAAAATATACTTTACACGAAATTGTATTTATTATAAAATAATAAAAATTATAATAAAAATAACATTACATTACTTCTACAGCATTTCAGAAATATCCGCCACGATAGACTATTTATACATTTTACCAGTTCACCGGTTAACTGTGTACGTTATGGGCATTATTATGGGCTATTGTCTATACTATATTCGGAAGGACTACAAATTAACAAAAGTAAGTGAAAATGGAATTTGTATTAAAAAACGTGTTACTGATATCATATAATTACATATCTATATCCTACAGGTCATGAGTACTTTATACTTGAGTAGTTCATTTTTTTTTTTTTTTTTTTAGTGCATTTATTATTAAAAACATCATTGCTAAATAATTATAATTATAAAAAAAAATATATACAAAAGGATTGATTTGTTATAGATAATACAATCATTTTTTGCAAAATATTAAGCCAGGCTTGAGGACAAATGAAATTGTAGCATTAATGATGAGAGGAAGGTCAATATGAGGAGAATAACCAAGTGATAAAATAAAATTCAGGAATGATCGATTTTGAGAGGAAAGCGATTGGTAATGTAAGATATTGTATGGTAGATCGCATATGACTTTTCGCGATAATAAGATGACATAAAGGAGATGAATAAATGTCAAGAAGATTTGTATGATTAGAAAGCAAATTTGACCAAACATTTAGTTCATTTATTAAGATTAAATAATCAATTCGTTGGACATTTTGAATAATATCGCATTGACCATATTATAAGCACAAAATATTAGCTGCAGGAGAAACAATATTTGATTACAATTATTTTATTTTTTAACTCTCATTTTAAATAATCTATATTTAATACCCACCAAATAGAATATTATTTTTATTAGTTATTAAATGTGTAGTTAGCTGACGCTAGAAAACATAAATATATAAGATCAATAAGTATAATGTTTTTTTATAGATGATTTACTAAATTACAGATTGTTGACTATTAATAATTAAAACGTCGATAGTTGTATAGCAAGGTTAAACTTTTTAATATAATAAGGTATATGATAAATCAATGTATAATAGAAATAAGTATACTGAAGTCTAATTATCATTTGTGAGCAACTTCGAAATATTATATATTCATATAAAAAAATGGAACTATTCTGCAGACAATGCTTTAGTAATATATTGTTGTCTATTTACTCGCAATATTATGGTATACGCTAGACAGAAAATTGTAGGAGTAATTAAAAATATTTGTTTGTAAATGTTTTCTATTAAGACACAAATTATTTTTTCAAAAATATGAACACACTATTAATGTTATTTTTATCGCATTAATTTTCATTGTATGTTTAGAGTCATTTAATATTAGGATGGATCATCGCTTTTGGACTTATATACAAAACATTTTTTAAGTATACAAATATGACAGCTATTGGATACGTGTATAACGAAAGTGAAGCTGCTGATTTTATAGCATTTTCGCCAATTTATTTTTGTCTTGTATTAAGCTGGATTATATTTATTTCACAAACGTCTGAAGGAGGTAAATTTCTTTATAGAATCAAAATATATTTCTTATAAATATGTTTAGTTATAAACATAAATGAAAATATTTATTTCATGCATTACATAAATGTATAGTCTCTAATCATATAATTTATTTTTAGTTCATAAATTATTTGATTAAAAAATTTTTTAAAAATTTGATATATATAATATATACATATATGTATAGTATAAGATTATATAATAATAACATCAATTTTAATGAAAATTATATAATGATATTATATAGCACCTTCATGTTTTTATATTTATATAAATATTGTTAAAGAAGACAATATTTAAACAATACATACCAGATATAATTTAATAATATTAAAATATTCATATAGTTTTATGTTTTGATGAACAATTATTTATTGTAGATTATCTAACAATTTCATGTGCCTATAATTACATTATAGATTGAAT
Source organism: Eriosoma lanigerum (assembly GCA_013282895.1). NCBI lineage: Eukaryota > Metazoa > Arthropoda > Insecta > Hemiptera > Aphididae > Eriosoma > Eriosoma lanigerum. The sequence continues at coordinate 7,331,133 of CM023362.1, forward strand.
ATAGACAATATATTATTGTTTTCTTTATAGTTCTAACACAAAAGTAATATAATTAAATTAAACTATTTTTTCCAATTATCCATCGTACAGTCCTAAATAAGTAGGTACCTGTTTAACTTGCGTACCTAATAATATTTCTATATTTTAAGGATTCTTTTCTTCATTGTTATCGTGGAAATGGTTTGTTGTATGTTCACGTATATCTTACTCAATTTACATGACACAATTTTTAGTATATTTTTATTTCATTGGCAGTAATCGTTTTCCGTTGGAATTCAATTACATATTACTCGTAAGTATATTTAAAAAACAAATAACTTGCTACATGTGTTTAGTTTATTTTTATAATATAATAACCTAATTAAAAATACTTATAATTAATTATTTACATATTTATCATAATATTGATTTCAAAAAACATCAATCGTTTTCAGGTAAATCTAAATTGTATTTTCATAATTCTCCTGACATCGATCATACTCACGATCACCGTTGAAATGCCATTCAGCAATATGAGATCGTTGTTCACAAAGAAAATATCAAAGACCTAATCCATTTACTTAAATTAATTAGATTTTTGTTGAATTTTATATATTATAAACCCAATAATTGATGATGCGTATATTATTTTTATGTTATAAAAAATAAATAAAATTTCTAAATATTAAGATAGTTGAAAATTTTAAATATTCACAAACTAGTATCTAATCAGTGCAATTATCCAGTTCTGAAACATTACATTAAATGAATAATTGTAAAAAGTATTAATAAACGTCGATAAATAAACAAATTTTATATATATTTTTTATATGATTCCTATATTTTGTTTATTGTATTAATATTACATTATGTTAAAACAGTAAAAACAGTAAAAAAAAAAAAATCAGGAACATCGATTCCTGTCGTTATTTCTTCGGTCCTACAGTCCTCGGAGAAATTAGTGCTTGATATTAATTAATAATAATAATAATACAATTATGCAATAATTTAGAAAAATGTTATTAATTATATTTATAAATAATATCTTTAATTTTGTCATGAAAAGAATTAAAATTGTACATTATATTTCTATATTTATATTAATATTAAAATTTAGTATGCGATATTCTTTATGGACTGTTTAATAAACAATATTATATTAATAATTTGTTATTTGTTATTTGTATTTACATCATTAATTCTTTTATGGGTATCCCTTACGCATATTATAGTGATGCAAAATTGAATTCACACACACATATATGTTCTTATTTTGCATATATAAAACGCCGTCTTACCTCTTTGCTCTTATACATTGGCAACACTATTAGGTACATTTTTTTTACTAAAAAAGATTAATTGTACAATGGAAAATCTACTATGTAGTATATTATCCTATAACTTAACAAAAGAACAATTTCATTTACTCGATTATGATATATGAAATATTTATATCCAATGTTATAATTTTATTTTTTGATAAAGTATCAGTTATACTTTGCCCCACAGCGGATCCTATATTCGGCAGTTTAACACTGTGACTTACATAGATAAGATCATATCATAATTTTATCTTATTGTAATATGATGCTGTATCATAATTTAAATGTTAAAAAGGTTAAACTTCATATTTTGACCGGTCATCAGTGTTCGGAATGGATATGAACGAACCTGAACGGCGTTCAAGTTCATCATGTCCTCCCTCCTGAACCGTTCCTTTTTATAAAATTTGTAGTATAATTTTTTTTTGATAATATTTTACTACTGATATTTACACTAAAAGCTAAAAGAGGTAACTTATAATGTATATTACATTTTGAATTAGTTTTATACTTAATATTAATGTATCAATTAAATATATTTTATATAAATAAATGATACTTTTTAATAACCTAAAGCAGAAAAATTAATATATTATTATTATATAGGTATTTATTTTATTTATTATTTTGAAAAATCTAAATGATTTTTAATGTAATTAATTATTATATTTTATAACCCAAAAAGGCAAAAACAACAAAATATATATAAGCCAATACGCATATTTCTTAAGAACAAATATGTTAATATCATCTTCAGTGTATTTATTATTTTATATATATGGATTTTTGGTTATATATTTATAGCATTGTGTCTGAGGTAATTGTAGAACGGGGTAAATTGTAACACAGGCATAATCTAATTTAATTTTAATTGTATAATAATTTAATAAATAGCATTAGATTCTTTATGAAAAATTATCATATGTGATTATCATATTGTTCATATCATATACTTCTTCATTTTTAACTGTTAACAAACAAAATTATGATTTTTAATGAACTAAGTAATTTTTGTTATTTGATATATTTATTTTTCATTTTCATTTTAAATAAACCGTGGCAGCTAGGCCATTGGCTAGCAGTGGATAGTTATTTAATGGAAGCGACAAATACAAAATGGAAATATGTTTACAACGTTTACAAAATTATAAATTACATTAATAGTTTTAACAAAAGAAAAGTATAGTAAAGTTGAACAAATAAATTTATAGATAAGAAGATAGATATTATTTAGTTTAGATTTCGTTTATTAGTCAGGAACTGAAGAGTCTTTACGGTTTCTAGGGAATCCGGTAACAATATTTGGCTTAAATTGGGAGGAAGACGTAGTTTTTGTTCTATGTATATTTGGCATTCTGTTAGTTATTTTATATTTTATTTTGTTGTTTATGTTTTATAATTTTATGAATACTAAATAATTCGAATGTATTTGAATTTTTACTTGGTTTTGAATTATGCAACTGTATAATAAATATAAATAGTATTAAATTATTAATTATGATTAATATCAAAAATATATGATCGGAGTAAACTGTAACATATTGACAAAGGTCAATTGTAATACTTTATTATTATTATTTTTTACATAATTTTTTTTTATTCCTTTAATAATATTATGTATTTTAATGTTATTCACTTAAATAATGGACTTTTATTCTATTACTCTATATTAGTGGTGTGCAACCTGGGGGTCACGACCCTTTAGGGAGTTGCAAAATTTTATTAGGAAGTCGCCAATAATTTTACACTAAATGAAAAAGTTATATACTATTTATATTATTTTATAGTTTTTTGGAAAGTAAAATTATTTTGTACCGTCAATGGCTGTATCAATCGTAATATTATATCATATCTTAATGATGCGATTACAAGTTCTATTAAATATCTATTATATATTTACATTATGTTGGTAGGAAGATGGGTCGTATTATCAAAAGAAATAGTTTTTGAGGTGGTTGTGAATCAAAAAAGGTTACGCATCACTACTCTATATAGCGTATATAATATATACATACAAGTATACCTATATAAATGTATGAATTATAAATTATAATATTATATAAAAATAAAGTCAGTTCAAAATGAACTATTAATATTTAATAGTTTTTAATATCTTACTAAAACATTATAGTATATTGCATAACAATTTGTTTTCAAAATCAAGCAATTTTTCATTTAACCATATTAAATAAATTATTTACTTGCTATGGTATAATCAAGTCCAGGGTAGTAGTAATATTATACGCATAGCATTTCCTTCTTAGTTTTGTATAATATTTCTGAAACAAATTAGTAGAGACCTTTTAATAATTATGTGTTTATTTTATTAATAATAATTTTATTTTTATATTTTACCATTTTTTATAAATAGTTAATTTATCATTCGTCGTGATAACCTTGCGTAATAAACACAACTATAGATAAATCTTTAATCATTTGTAATAAATGATGAAGCATACCAGGAATAAACCATATTTGAGACATTTTGAATTAAACTTTTATTTAAAATATGTTTTAAACATTGAAAAAATCAAACTTTTTTTAATAAATAATTTAAAAATATAGGTAGGATAATAATAAAATATCAAGTTAATTGTTTGCTAGCTATGGAATAGTTAAGTCCAGTGTAGTAGTAATGCCAATCGCATAGCATTTTCTCTTATGTTTTGTATTTAATTTCTGACATAAAATAATAGAAATATTTTAATAATATTATGTTCACTATAATTAATAAAAGAAAAAAAATAATTTCTCGAAAACTTGAAAAAAATAACAAAATACATATGGTTTTAAATCATATACATTCCTCCATAAGTTCAAAATCTAAAAGTATTATTAGGATTGTTTTTCGTACTTAAACAGAATTTTGAAGAATAATTAGTACAAAACTAGTATATTTTGCCAAGTTAAGACGACATTACAATTTATAATGATTAACAATTTTTTATCACCTTGATAGTCCTTGATCTGTTTAGTCAATATATTTTTGATGTTCATTGCGATGGTGGATGAAAATTAATAATATTAGACATGTGCAATAGAATAGTTTATGTGATATAAATATAAGTTTTTATGTTATACTTTTTTTCAATATTATTATTTTACAGTTTTTAATATTTATTTATGAATAATAAAATATATTATGAGCTTGGTGACTTTAACCTATGCATTCATTATATTAATCGAACATTTAGTATTACTACTTATTTGACATTATAATTAAATAGCAATTTAAGTTCAATTTTTTCAGTATTGGGTACATCGTATTTATTCGAAAATGTATTTCTACGTATTAATATATTAACTAAGATCATTTTCATGTACTATAAAATCATTATCTTTTGATGATTTTTAAAAGGATTTTCTTATATATGTGGAATTGTGTTCAATCTGTGTTTATTAATTTTTCTAAAAATATAATTTTGTAATTTTTTTCATTCATATTAGTTATATTATTATGGATAGTTAAACTATGTTATTTAATTAATTGTAGAATTTATATATGTATTCATTATTTATTAATTAATTTTTCTTATAATTTTCTTAAAATTAAAATATAACCATATCATAATTTAATAAATAAATTTGTTTTCTTTAAAATCTATATTTATAGATTATTTCTTTTAAAATCTAGAAAAAAATCAGTCGCCATTCTATTTAAAATATCAATAAATTTTAATAAATAAAATTGTGATCGACATAAAAATATCTTTTGAATAAAGGTAAATTATAATTTAATTGTTCATTTAATCATTGAAAACCTAGAAAATTTCTTTTTTTTTAAATACACAAGCCTTCTTTTTAATATTTTAATTTGACGTATAATTTTTTTAGTTAAAAAACAAATTAAATGACAGTAGAACTTTTTATATTCAAATTATTCGCAAAAACAGAATGGAACATGCGATTTTTAAATAATAATTTTGCTATGTATATATTGTAATTATAACTATTATTAAAGTATTTATTTAGTATTTAGTAAACAGATGGTATTTAATTTATTTATATTATAATAATAAATTAATGGTATTATTATAACTATTCTTGAAAAATATTCTATTAAATATATTTGGATAAAAGTATTTCAATATTTTTTATACATATATATATATATTTAATAATTATTAGACACTAAAATAGTAAACATTTAATTTTGAAAATAATTATAATAATAAAATATTATCATAAAAACGTGTGTCTAAATCCGCTATTTTGAACGTTTATATTATATATTTAAAAATTCTTGTTTTGTTCAAAATAGAGAAAAATTCGCTAATAATATATAAATATTTAAAAATAAACCAATTACAATTCCGTCGTTGTATCGTGAATGATAAATAATAATGTATTTACTTACCTACTACCTACATTGAATAAAATCTAATTATAAGAAGTTTAGCCTATAATAGTTTATATAATCTTTTAAAAGTATGTACTCGTTAAACACTGCCTTAGGTTCAATTTGAATACAGTGGGTTGGATTTTGTCACTTAACGTAGAACATGCAAGGCTGAGCATTAACGAGTTAAAAAGTTAAAATTTAAGTTAATATTACCTTTTTAACTTAACTTATAATATCTAAATATTTATTTATATAAAAAATATTTATTTATTTTTATTACGTGTTAACTTAATAAATAACTAGTTAATTATCTTAAAGTTCAATAAAAATTAATATTATATTTTTATACACATTTTATGTTCAATTTATGTACTAAATTTTTTTTTTTCATAAATTAAACTTTTTTTGTATTTTAATTTTTCCTTGTTCCACATAAATACAGACAATTCAACAAAACAAGTATACATTTCATTTTAAAAACTAATAAAAATATTTTTAATTTCTGTTATTAAGTTATTGACTATTATTATTTTACAATATAGGTTATTTTCATTTCTTTAATGTATTTTATGCTTTTATTAAAACATTTTAAAACCCACATTACATTAATTTTATGAAAATAATTAATATATTTTCGATATATATATTTTATAGTTGTATTGTACCTAGAAAATATATAATTACAAAATCACAATAATATTTATATAAATAATCATTATTGCTATTTGTATTATATTATTGATTTAAATATATGTAGTAGGTACGTGTGAACGGGCTTAAATCTGTCATACATTATATGTCTTTTTTAAAGACTAAACTACCTATCCTAAGCCTCACTAAATAAATATAATTGTTTAAATTTTTTTAAAAAATCAATAATAATTTAACTAAAGTTAATTAGTTAAATAAAGAATTTTTTTTTTAGACTTATCTATAAAATTGTATTTTAAAAGTTTATAAAATATTTCATAAACAATTTAATGTATAAACTATGTCGATTAACTTAACTGAGTTAATAAATTTCATTAACTTGCCCAGCCTTTAAGAACATGTTACATAACGATAAAGGTTCATTTCATGTAATTATTGTTTGGTATCAGTTGTGGATGCATTGTTTTGCATGAAACGAACAAACTTTATTCATGATCAATGTATCATTACGAAATTAATACAAAATCTGTTGTCTGAGACCTAGTAACGAACCACTGTTCTGGATCGACTCCAGCGAAACAATATGTTTAAAGTTAAAAATTACATATTCTTCTATTTCTATTAATGACTAAGCAAAACAAGTTGTTTGATCTAGGTAATGTCTATATTTAATAGAAATAAAATTATATTATTATTTGTGTTTTAACAACGAAACGAAAAGGAATGTTTAAAAGAATGTTTTTTTTTAAATTATCCAATGGATTTTTCAAACAGTTCAAATAAATTATGTAGGACGCACTGTAAAATTTTTTTAAGAGAACTTGAAAAACTAACTCCGTGGGCATTGAAAATTGAGTTAAATTTTAATTCTTATATTGATAATATAAATGTAATGTAAGGACTAATAAAGTAGGTAATAGGAAATTGATTTACGATATGTTTGTGAAGCGTGTCTATAAAATTTAAAATTTCCAAATATTCTGTTGATACATGAAATAAGTACATACGTAGTACGTACATACTAACTAAATAACTACCTACGTAGTAATACTGAAATTTAATAGAGTAGAACTTTACAGTATTCTGAATGTCTAAAGAGTAAATTTTAACTTATAATTACAAATTATAAGTAACAGAGTATATTTAAAATTAAAAAAACCACAAACTATTATATCGTATTAAAAAATATATGAGTACGGAGTGATATAAAAATATATAAATAACAAAAAAATTGTATTATTTTATTTGACCAACAAAGATAATTAGTGTAGTGAGAAAAAAACATTTCCCTCCATAAGCAGGTTACATTTTATTATTATTTATTTTTTTAATTCCAGTGTAGATTCATCAGCAAAAATTCCATCAGGTATTTTAAATGGAAATATAAATGAACTTGGAGACTTCGACTAGTGTCTGGATAGTGTCTGACTTGTGTCCGTGCTATTTACTTATTTTTTTTAACATTTTTGAGTTTTAATTACTAAAAAATATATAGCAATTATATTCGTCTAGAAGAATAATATTTTTCTATATACCTATTCGAGCCAATTGTATATAATTACATCATAAATAAATTTAAGGTTTAATTCGTATCAAACATTGTTTGCATGCATAGAACCAATGTGTTTAAATAACTAAAAAAATAACAAAAAAATAAAATAATAATAATAAAGATTTTAATTCGAAATAACTTAATATTCAAAATAGTTATTTCTGTAGCTAGTGTAAAGACTCAAAAATATATAGATAGATAGACGGGAAAAAAGTATTGCTTAAAATCTACAACTATAGGTATACAAAATTAAAATATACAAGTTTTCATTTTATTAAAATCAAATATGCATTATATAATTTTTATATAGATACGTATTATAAGAAATAAAATTGCATAATATTTCCGATATACTTGACTTTAAGACATTCGTTAATGATAAATTCTGACTAAAATATATTTAACCTTTTCCAATTTTTTAAAATTAATATAAGAATTAAACCTACGTGTTGAACTTAGAGTTTAACTTAATACTATATTTTTAAAGGAGAACATAAATTGCATATTTTGAAACGAATTATATGTAGTTAAATGCTTATCTAATTTTTTAAGATAAAAAGCCATATATAACTAGCTAAGAAAAAAAATTACAAAAATAAACAAAACAAATTTCCCAAAAAAAAAGATGTATAGAGGCACTTGAAAAGTCGACAGTAAAAATGATGACAAATTAAAATATATATTTTTTTTGATTTAGCAAAAATTATTTATAGTCAGATATATTAAAATGAAAAAAGTAAAGATAAGTAGGGATGTCGATTGTGAATGTTCCTCCTTCGTCCTTTCGGTCCTCGGAAAAATAAGTGGTTTATTATACTTAAGATTTGAATGCAATGATATTGCATTAGAAAATACGATTCTGAGCGAAACTCAATATATTACAATATGCTATACTAATAATCCATTCCAAAATTTTACCACATGTGTAAATTACGAATGTAAATATTTAAAATAAATTTCAATTTCTTACGATCAAAACTTATTTAGTTATTAAGAAATAAAATAATGAAACCATAATTTTGCCGATTTTCAAAAATTTTTACTTTATAAAGTTATGAAAAAAAATTGTCAGTAACGATTTTCAAAATATTTCGTAAAAAAATTAAGTCGTATATGTCTAGACTTTAACAAAATGTTCAAACCAATAAACTAAAAATTGCTGGAAATATTAAACATTTTTATAAAAAAAAGCCAAAACTCTATACTTAATCAGAAAATCAACCAATTGTTTCTAAATTTTTTCTTGTAATGAAGTTTACCCAACTTAATACTCATAAAAATGTTCAAGACACTATGATTAAAACTCAATTAGTTATCACGAAATTAAAAAATTAAAAATAACAGAAACCATAATTTTGCCGATTTTCCGCCATTTTTTTTGGAGTTTTTCATCTCCCAAGGAAAAATTTTTGAGACATTTGAAAAATGAGCTAAAAAAGTACCAACTAGATACGATTTGAAACCGAAAGCATATCCTACTTGTGGTAATCGGACCATTATTTCTACCCAAAAAAGTGTCTTTATACATAAGAAAAAAAATAATATCTTTGTAAAACCAATATATACTTCGCAATAGATTTTATAAAAAATATAATACTTTTTTAGTAAAAAAAAATTATACTAATTGATTAGTGTAGAAACAATATTTTAACAGTATCAATACAGTACATTATAATTAATATAATATTATTTATGAATGATATTTTTGCTATTCGGATAATATTTTTTATAGAACTCGAATGAAATTTAGTTTACTTAATTTAATGGTACTATTAAAAATCTACTATCTAGTAACTCACCAATAACTCATCATCATAATCATTTCATTAGTTTCATATACCTTATAAAACTTATATCAAATAGATGCCTAAAAAAAAAGTTAATACCAATAGCAATATAACGAAAACATTTGAATATACAAATTTGTAATTTGGTTATAGGACAGTTAATAAAATGAAAAAAATGATTTTTGTGGCTTTCAATCATGATCGTTTTAAAAAATATAACTTTATTTCTAATAATAATTAATTCTATTGTAAAATTTCAATTTTAGTAACTTTCAATTAATAATTTTCTATAATACATTCATTCCACACACATAATATCTCTAATATTTGTAATTTTTTTAATGTTAATAATTAAATATTCAGTGTCTAGTACACACTCATCATATTCCTACTTGGCAACTTTCCATGATTTCTCCGTTGCTGGTGTGGACTCTGTAGAAGTGGCAAAAAAGAAGCATAGTTCTGCTCATAGGATTAGCGTCAGTTTCGATAGGACTTCGGTATTACGTGGTATCAACGAAGAAACTGAATGATGAGAGGAAGGTAAATATGAGGAGAATAACCAAGTGATAAAATAAAATTCAGGAATGATCGATTTTGAGAGGAAAGCGATTGGTAATGTAAGATATTGTATGGTAGATCGCATATAACTTTTCGCTATAAGAAGATGACACAAAGGAGATGAATAAATGTCAAGAAGATTTGTATGATTAGAAAGCAAGTTGTGACCAAACATTTAGTTCATTTAGTAAGATTAAATAATCAATTCGTTGGAGATTTTGAATAATATCGCATCGACCATATTATAAGCACAAAATATTAGCTGTAGGAGAAACAATGTTTGATTACAATTATTTTATTTTTTAACTCTCATTTTAAATAATCTATAATTAATACCCACCAAATAAAATATTATTTTTATTAGTCATTAAATGTGTGGTTAGCCGACGCTGGAAAACATAAATATATAAGATCAATAGGTATAATGTTTTTTTATAGATGAGTTACTAAATAACATATTGTTGACTATTGATAATTAAAACATCGATAGTTTTATAGCAAGGTTAAACTTTTTAATATAATAAGGTATAAATCAATGTATAATAGAAATAAGTATACTGAAGTCTAATTACCATTTGTGAACAACTTATATTCATATAAAAAAAACGGAACTATACTGCAGACAATGCTTTAGTACAATATTGTTGTCTATGTACTCGCAATATTATGGTCTACGCTAGACAGAAAATTGTAGGAGTACTTAAAAATATTTGTTTGTAAATGTTTTCTATTAAGACACAAATTATTTTTCCAAAAATATGAACACACTATTAATGTTATTTTTATCGCTTTAATTTTTATTGTATATTTAGAGTCATTTAATATTAGGATGGATCATCGCTTTTGGACTTATATACAAAACATTTTTCAAGTATACAAACATGACAACTATTGAATACGTGTATAACGAAAGTGAAGCTGCTGATTTTATAGCATTTTCGCCAATTTATTTTTGTCTTGTATTAAGCTGGATTATATTTATTTCATATACGTCGGAAGGAGGTAAATTTGTTTATAGAATGTAAAATCAAAATATATTTCTTATAAATATGTTTAGAAATAAACACAAATAAAAATATTTATTTCAAGCATTGCATAAATGTATAGTCACTAATCATATAATTTATTTTTAGTTCATAAATTATTTGATTAAAAAAATTTTTAAAAATTTGATATATATAATATATACATATATGTATAGTATAAGATTATATTATATTAACATCAATTTTAATGAAAATTATTTAATAATATTATATAGCAACTTCATGTTTTTATATTTATATAAATATAGTTAAAGAAGACAACATTTAAACTATACATACCTGATATAGTTAATAAAATATTATTTATAAATATTATTTTTTCTATTCGGATAATTATTTTTATAGAACTCGCATGAAATGTTATTTATTTTATTTAATTGCACTATTAAAAAACTACTAGATATTATCTTTGTTGATTTTATAGTATTTTCGCCAATTTATTGGTGTTCAATAATAAGCTGGTTTATACTTATTTCACATACGTCAGAAGGAGGTATATTTCTTTATATAATGTAAAATCAATATATAATAATTCTTAAAAAAATTTTTATGAATAAATACAAATAAAAACATTTATTTCAAACATTGCATAAATGTATAATCACTAATCATATAATTTATTTTCAGTTCATAAATTATTTGATTCAAAATAAAATAATACAATATGATATATATAGATTTATATATAGTGTTAGATTATATTATAATCGCATCAATTTTAATGAAAATTATATGATGATATAATATAACAATTTCATGTGCCTATAACTACATTATAGATTAGATATTGAAAAAAAAAAATATTGTTTTCTTTAATGGTTCTAACACAAAAGTAATATTATTAAATTAATCTATTTATCCAATTATCCATCGTCCAGTCCTAAATAAGTAGGTACCTGTTGAACTTGCGTACCTAATAATATTTCTATATTTTAAGTATTCTTTTCTTTGTTGTTATCGTTGAAAGGGTTTGTTGTATGTTCACGTATATCATACTTAATTTACTTGACACAATTTTTAGTATATTTTTATTTCGTTGGCAGTAATCGTTTTCCATTGGAATTCTATTATGGCTTATTTGTAAGTATATTTAAAACACAATTTATTTGCTACATGTGTTTAGTTTATTTTTATATAAAATATAATTTTATTTTGGTTATCGTGTCATATGTTTTAACTTAATTTAGATGTATAAAATGTTATATTTTTACCCGTGATAAATATAATAACCTAATTTAAAATACTAATAATTAATTATTTACATATTTATCATAATATTGATTTCAAAAAACATCAATCATTTTCAGGTAAACTTTAATTATATTTTCATCATTCTCCTAACATCGATCATACTCACGATCACCGTTGAAATGCTATTCAGTAACATGAGATCGTTGTTCACAAAGAAAATATTAAATACCTAATCCATTTACTCAAACTAATTTAATTTTTGTTAAATTTTGATATATTATTTTTATGAGAATACGCAATAGTGATAATTATTATTGTATTCTTTTATTTATATAGTTAGACATTATATAAAAACTATAAAGCAAATAATAGATTATGCATAAATTGTTTTAATATTATAAAAAATAAATATATTTAAAAAATAATAAGAAACTAGAAAAGTTTAAATATTCACCAATGAGTACCTCAATATATATTCAGTCCTAAAACAATCCATTTATTAAATAATTGTTAAGAAGTATCATATATTTTTTTTTTATAATTACTTTATTTTATTCTTTGTATTACTATTACATTATGAAAAAACAGAAAAAAAACACGAAGGTCGATTTATACTGATAATCTGTTACAAAGCGTAAAAAAAATTAAAAGTTCTATGTTAAAAACTAATATCATTATCAAAAAATATTTAAAATCAAATTCATGGCAACCGCAATTTGGTCGTCTGCCGTCATTTTTTGATAGTTTTTCGTCTCCTATGGAAAAATCTTTGAGAGGTAGGTACTATATTAAAATAATTTTAGATTTTGAGCAAAGCGAGGAATGTATTGGTTTTACAAAGATGTTTTTTTTTTTTTTTGTATGAAGACACTTTTACTGGTAGAAATAATAAATATATTAATTATTGTAACATTGTTTAGGTATAAAACACCATAACATATTTACACGTGTAATTATATAATGCAAATAAATGTATCGAATATGATATATATATATATATATATATATATATATAATGTGAAACTATATTAATCACTAATTTTAATAATAATTATATAACATTACATAATATAATGATTTAAAGTGTCTATATTTATATAAGTATAATTATAGTAGACACAACTAAATAATATAATTATATAAAAATCGAATATTTATTTAATATGATATTGTTTTTGATTTTAACGAACAATAGTTATCTAACCTTATATTAATATAATTATATATTTAAAAACAAGATATTATTATGCTTTTTAATATTTTTAAATACGTAATAATTAAACCTTAAAATAAACTAATTTAGAAATATGAAAATCATCGATAACCCGTCTAATTTGCATACCTAGTAATGATATGATTTTTATTTTTTTAAAGCTTCTTATCTTCGTTGTTATCGTTGAAAAGTCTTGCTATATATTCTCATATATCGTACGCAATATACATGATATAATGATATAATGATATGCAATATACATGATATAATTTTTAGTATTTGCGTATTTCGTCGGCACTCATCATTCTCCGATTTAATTCAATGTTGGATTAATGGTAAGTAATTGCTTACCTACATTTAAAATATACATATTACTTACTACAATTGGTTAGTTTATTTTTATTTATAATTTACAATTAATATTATTCATCGCCTCATATTATTTAACTTAACTTTATCTTAGTATCTATATTTAAAATTATATTATTTACAATCAGTGGCGTATTTGTACTTCTTATTTTATCGGTGAGGTGGAGGGGAGGAGGGGTGTTAATTATAAATTAAGATATTTTAAACTAAGAAATTTACGAACTACAATACCTATTCATTTTATGTAGTTATACATTTTGCAGAATAGTTTATTGTGGAAATTACTTTATGATTCCTACTATACAAAAATGCCGCTATCTACAAATGTTTAATACATTTTTATATCAAATTGACTATAAATATTAGTTATAGCTTCATATTCTTTAACTTAACCTAATTGCGAAAAATAATGTATTTTTACTTGGAATAAAAGTACAATAATAATTAACTATAAACTACTTTATACTTTCGAGATATTAATTGCGTAAAATAATCATAATTTCTCGGTAAATCTGAATATTATTTTCACCGTTATTTTAGCATAGTTCATACTGATGTTCACCGTTGAAATTCCATTCAACAGTATTAAGTAGGTTGTTTTTAAAAATATTCAATATAAATGTTCTACGCGTTTCGTTGTAGATACAATAGTTACGTTATTTTATTAAACAATTAATAATATTGTGTAATAATTAAGAAATTTTTTTTTAATATTATTTATAAATATAAGATATCAACAATTTTGTCATGGAAAAAAATATTATTGTACATTATAATTTGATGTTATAATTTAGTATGCAATATTATTTATGGATAATATTATATTAGTAATTTATTATTTATTTTCTATTTACATCATTTCTTTTATAGGTTTCACTAACGCATATTATAGTGATACAAAATTGAATTCACACACACACATATAGCTCTTATTTTGCATATGTAATACGCCGTTTTATGTCTTAACTCTTATATATTGACAACAGTGCTAGGTACTTACATACTTTTTACTAAAATTGACTAATATTACTATTCAAAATCTACTGTATTACTTATCAATAACTTAACCAAATAACTACTTCATTTACTCGGTTATCAAATATCTAAATCCAAAATTTAAATCTAAATCATGAAACAAAAGATTTTGTTTGAACAGTAGGCGTGTCATAATATTAATAACCGACCGCACAGATAAAATAAAAAATCGCTACATTGCATATACTTCACAAAATTATTGCCTCTCTTTAATATTATTAAAAAAATTTTAAATGTTTAATTTATTTAATTAAGTATTTATTTATAAGCGTTTGGATTTTTGTTTATGTTGATCAATTATAATTATATGATTTCAGTGATGAATAAAAAATAAATATAAATACTAGGTATAATATACATAATGTATGTATCATATATATCACAGGAAAGGTGAGTGTAACACAAATAATTTATTTTAAAATAAAGATTACAGTCTTATAGGAAAACAATGGATCTACCTAATACAGTTCTAATTTGAAGTAGGTTGGTACCTAATTTTTAAAAATAAATATTTATATCAAGGTATTTTTATTTCATTGGAATTCATATGTAGTGTATAAGCTAATATGGTATAACATTTTATTTATATTTATATTCATAAATTAAATATAAAGATTAATTTAATAAGATTCAATTTTTAAATTTACATAAAAACTATTTAAAACTTACAATTATGCTGAATGTGTACATCTTTCAAATCTTAGTTTACCCGATAGCATTAAACTTTTCAGGTTATTAATTGATTTAGTTCCAATATATTGACAACTATGCCTTAGACTACACTGTATATATATTAAAAATGGAAGAACAAAGTGCTTATTATTAATTGCACCACTTACTCTTTGGGCAACTTTTAATAAATCTTTCTCACTGCCAATAAAGATATAATTAAATATTTTAAAATAATTCGCATTTAATGCATATATCTACCTATGAAAATATCTGTTTAATGCTGAACCTTTACTTGTTTTTCTGTTCGCGGCTTCTAAATTGCCCATACCACGATATTTCTTGAGTTTTATATCATCAGTGAAATGATATTCTCTGGGTGCCTCAGATATTCCAGCTAACATAGATCCCAACATTACTAAAATAACATTTTGATAATATTATCTTTTCTTATATAATATCGTAGCGATACCTAATAAATAAATATTAAAATTGTAAGTAATTTTGCATAGCCAGATAGACAGTAAAATAATTGCATATTTTAAGGTATGTTATTTCAACTCATCATATTTTTTTAGCAATAAATTAATACAATTAGTATCAAAATCTATACGGATGTTTAAATTTTTTAATAAAAATAATATACTCAAGTTCTTATTATAACTATTGATTTTAGAAAAGGCTAATTGTTAACCCCGTGAAAAAATCAAGTTATCGACTATGAACTGTTTACAGTTATTGATCACTATTACTCAATGTTTATAACAATAATAATTATAAAATGTAATATTATTCATAAATCGAATTAGTTTTTAAACAAATTACAACATTAAAATTTTCTAACCAAAGCATGTTTAGATTTATTAACTGAGTACTAAATATTTTGGATTGGATTTATTAATTAAATCCGTATTTAGAGTATACAAACTAATTGTTATTAAAATTTTCATTTTACTTTAATATAATACTTAAAATTACTGATAAATAAAAATATTTGGATATACTTCGATGTACCTGTAGATGCTCCAAGAGCGAGTGATTTCATTATGTGACCGGTAGACTGTATTCCTTCATCCCCAATAATGGGCACACCAAATTTAGATGCATATTGTGCGACTTTGAAAACAGCAGTTCCTTGAGTTCTACCAACAGTCATAACTCCATGTGTTGTACAAATAGATCTACAACCCATACCAACTCGTAAACCATCAGCTCCAGCACTTATAAGAGCATTTGCTTGAGCCACAGTCACAACTACATTAATAATAAAAATTGATGATTTTTACATGAAACTATTATATCTCAACAAGCATTCATAGTTAAGTTCATTATACATAAAATGTAAAATTGAATGGTTATAGGTACTTTGTACTTGAAATTTCATCACTTGTCTTTATTGCACAATAATGTGCAGATTATATAATAGTTATTGTTAATAAACTAACAAATGTGAATTTACATATTTTTCTTACCATTTCCTGCAATAACTTGTAATTCAGGTATATTTTTTTTAATGTATTTTATCATATCAATTTGATATTCAGGCTTTCCTTGAAATGAATCCTATCGATACAAAGTATAAATTATTAACATTTTTATCAAATACTATTCAATAGAAAAACTCACTAAAACTATAACATCTGCTCCGGCTTGGTGAAGTAAATGCAGCCTAGCTTTATCATCTTCTTGTGTTCCAATAGCTGCACCTACTAATAGTTGTTTATTTTTATCTTTAGATGCCCCTGTTCTAAACATTAATGCTACTAATTCGTCTTTCCCATTTAAAATAGGTAATTTTAAATTTTCTAAAAGGCTATTTGCTTGTGCTAACGTTTCCTCGGATTTGGCTGATATTATATTTTCAATTTTTTTGATTACCTAAATATATATACAACTTTATTAATTATAAATATATTTCTTTGATTATTAATTAAAATAGTGTCTGTAGATAATAGTATATTATAATTTTAGTTAAAAGTATAAAAATTTAACATTTTAGAATTGCTTGAAACACGTTTTATATCTTAAATTATTTAAGAATACGTGTAAAATAAATTAGAACTATTCTATCAAGTACTATTGTACTTAATGGTTCTGATCCTTCAAGAAAATTTAAATCTGTAGTAGTCACAATTCCAATCAGGACTATCAGTTACAGAAAAAATTACATCTGTTTAACATCGAGCCTAAACTAATCTATTCTAACATATATGAAACAAACATTTAATAACGCATTAATTTTTGAATTTATTTTATTAAATACATATTTCCTTTACCAATAAATTGGAAGATAAATCAACAGGATCGCATATAAATGTATTTTTATAATTTTTAACCTTAAGTACTTCACTTGCTTGGTAGGCAGGCAAACAGTTATGATGTATTATTCCAATTCCGCCACAAAGCTAAAAATTATATGAAATATAATCAATTCTATAATAATATTATTATGATATTTAAATTAACAATAATTTAAATTTTATCAACATGTTAGAGAAAAAAGTTATTATTAGTCACTGATTTTTTATCACCTTATTATTCGTATACCCTACTCGAGATAATGTACAGTATACAACATTGATTCATTTCTAACTTTTATAATATCTAATCGTTATATTACTTTTTAGGTACCTACTCTAATACTGAAGGTTGATATATTATAAAACTATGTTTTATTATAAGTGATATGGCGATACAATTTTCATAAATATTGGTGAGGTAATAATAAACCAGTAGGTACCAATTATTATAAAATTAAATTATACGGACAGCCATTGCTATTGCCATTTCTGATTCGGTAACTGTATCCACGGGTGATGATACTAATGGCGCATGCAGAATAATATTTTTAGTTAAATGAGATGATAAATCCTGAAATAAAAAAAAAATGTATTTATCATTTTCATCAAACATTTCAAATAATTTTTAAAAATAGATATAATAACATTAAACTAAAACAAATATTTTAAAAAATTGATTATTTTAGTTAATTATGGATAATATCTATAAAAAGAGTAAATGAAATATGAAATGGTATTTTATTTGACTTAAAGAAAAATAAATAAAACATAAATAAGACGTCTATATCTTATTTGTGTTTACATTTAAACAATAATTACAAAATTCAAAGAGAGGAAAATGTTCAAATATAAAAATATATGTACAAACTACAAGTAAAGTAGCATTTGCATATTTTTACATAATGCCCGAACAATTTTCTAAATAAAAGCCTAATGTATATCATGACATAATACATTTATAAACAAAATTAGGTTTTGATTTTTGCATTTTTTGTCATATTGTAAGCAAATTGCATAGTTTCAGATGAATTGTTGAAATTTTAGTGAAATTTCCTCATTTTTTTATATTATAAACATACTATTGTTGGAAATTATTGTAATTATTTTGATGTAATGTTTATATTATTATTAATTAAATTTAATTATTAAATAATTTTTTATTTCTTAGTTTTTAGATTATACTAGATTATTATAATAAAAATTGTTTAGTATGCTTATATATAGCGGAAATTGGTAATTACTCGAAATAATTTATATTGTTATTGTTCCGACGTCAGGTAACTTACCTCTTTACAATTTACTTATATAATTCAGGGATTTTTTTTTAAAATACGTTATTTTATTTCTTGGTTTTAAAAATTCCAAAATGTAAAATAATAATCGTATTAACAAATACATAGCTGAAGTTAGAGAAAATATATTGTATAATTACAAATATTACTATATAATATTAAAATTATAAATTTATTATTGAGCATTTTATTTTTATTAAATTATTATTATTCATTTTATATTTTCGCATATTTTTATCATTTACTGCATGTTTCGATCATTTTGAAAGAAATAAGTCTTAAACTATGCATATAACAATAAATTTATGCATATTTGAAATGTTTTAAGTTTTAAATAATTAATTAACTAATTTAATAAATATTATGTATATTATTTTTTATACGTACAACATCATCTGCTACAAAATCAATAAATCCAGGTAATAGTACAAAATCACTGAAAAATAAAATAATCATTAAATAAAAAAAACACATTTTTCTGAACAAAAATATAAATCTATTTAATTAACTAAAATATAGTATAGTAGATTTTATAAATATAACAATTTAAAAAATGTCTAACATTTTATAATGATTAAATTAATTATATCAATATATATATATATTATTAATACCTAATGCATGATATTTGTTGGAATATAATTTTTAAATTAAATATAATTAGTACTATAAAATATTTACTTTGATCTTTGGCATAATAATTTTATTCTACAATATTAGGTATGTTAATTTTAAAAATAGACAAGATTATAGATCAATGATCTTTGCTGTTTCTGTCTGCCATACATGCAGTATAGAAAAATAACCACGAGCAAAATAAAAATTGTGATGTTTAAGATAAGTTTATATTATTATCATTCATTATTAAATTTAATATGAAGAATAGTTTTGAACGTTGACATATCCACAATGTAAAATATATTTATATTTATAACTGTTTAAAAATAAATTTGGTAAATAAGGTGGTTTGATTTCTTAAACCGCTGTAACGTCTCTGTCGGCAATATTTTATTTAGGTTCCTAGTATATTACGTCAATTTCGAACATTTCAAATGAATGTGTTTAATTTTGGTAATAAACTTACAAGTTCTAAATTTAACCATATGTTTCGTTTTGTGTAGAGTATATTTTTGTTGCACGTCAGCAGACAGAAATAAATCGTCTGCCGGAATCATCATCGTCTTAAGGGTTTTGATAATTTTAGTTTTCAGTAAACACGTCATAACTCGTAATTATTCGTAATTCGTAAATTATACGTACTCATAAGACAGCACTTCGCCCGTACTAAACAGCTCTTGAGCCGATAACCCTTCAGCAAACATATTATGTTTGGCCATTTTTTTTTCTCGATTGTGTCGATTTTTAGACCGAAACAACAGTACGGCACACAATAACACCGTCAGAATGTATAAATCCGCGAGTATTGACTACGACGATCGGAGTGTCGGCAAAACGCGAGTGGCGCTCCCGGTAGTTGGCGTATAACTTTAGTCCTAAGAATACAATATGAACAAGCATAACAATAATTTAATTATTATGTTTTATCTAAGGTGTATTTGGGATACGGACCGAATCCAATGGGCCGACATACTAAAATACCGAAGTTCATAATAATTTAGAAATACTTAAAGGCCGATAATGTCATATTACTAATAACTTAATAATGGGCGAATAATAATAATGATGCAAGAAATAAAAATTTCTGTGTAATAGATACAGTTTTATATTCGTATTATACAGTACACTCGAATGAGAATTATAGATAGGTACAGTTATACGAATATTGTGTAACAAATATGAAAAAAAAAACTATCAAACTAAAAATATACACGGTAACAGTGATAAAGTAAACAAAGTAAGATACGCATCACAGGAAAAATATATTTGAACAAAAAAAAAAATATTTTAAAACATTGAGATTGCATTAGGAACCGATAAAAAAAACATCGTTTATCTCTCCACAAATAAATAATATCGGGCTTATTTATAAATCTAATACTAATTAGTTAAAAACATACATTATATTATATTTCAAAACCATGCCATAATAAATAGATCATATGCGTAGCCGTGGGGGGGATTGTAACATGGGCATCCGCAGGGAAAAAAAGAGCAATTACCCCCTCCCCCACCCCATTGGCTTTTTTGGTCAATGATTATAATCACTAAGTAATACAAAATAAATATTTTTTAATAACTATTAGGTTACTAAAATACCTAGATCTATGAAAGAAAACATTTCAAAAACCATAATTTAGCACTACACGGCTAGTGAAACTAAAAATTAAAAAATTAAAATATTTTGCCACAACATTGAGTAATGTATACGGACGTTGGCCGCAGAGTATGCCACTGCATACCCTGCACGCACAAGATAAAAAAATAAAATATAAAATATCGTCAAAACCTTGGCTTAATTATATAATTAATAAAAATATATAATATAAATGTCAAATACTGACAACATGATATTATGTGGTTACAGCGGTTAAATATGTTCAACAGAAATGTTTTATTTAAAAATTTTAGCATTATTTAGAAAATATTATCAGTTATCCCAGTAAATGTCAGAAATACTTTTAACAAATATCCCAAGTGAAATCAAAATTAAGAACATGAATGTTCTAAGAACAACATATTAGTTTAAAGCTTCAAAATGATGACTTCAAAAACAAAAAATGTATAGTTAAGTTTTATGAATCAGTTTTAATTTTTATTAATCTACCTATATACCTATTGATACATTTAAAATTATTAAAATATCAAACTAATGTTATTTCAAGTTAAATTAAATATAAAACATTTATTAATTTTCTATAGAGATATATTGTTTTATTGACCTTTACTTCATAAAATAATAGTTTACTGAAAAACAATTTGGTATTTTATAAAAAGCATTTCATTGTGTTAAAATTTAGTACTTAAAAAATAAAAACTTATTTTATAATTTTTAACTCGCTATCAGCCTTGATTAAAATAAATGTTTATGTCAATTTAAAAATAATAGTCAATATTACAAATTCGCAAGTAATGTTCTAAAGATAAAGTTATTAATAAGGTAATGTTAGGTAAGATTAATGTGTTAGATTATGTTAAACAAGGACGATAAATTATTATAAATATTTATCGAAAATCGATAAAGATAAAAACTTAAATAATCTTAAAACGATAAACAGGGTATGTAAAATATTTTCACTATTATCGCCGAAACAAGCGTCGTCTACGATACTTGACGGTCGTCTAAACGATGTCGCTGAATTAGCAGCGCTGAAAATTCCTAGACTCCTGCTGTTGATATAATATGTAATTGTATGTCAAATAAAGCAATCATACGTGTATAATATTAATAAACTACACTATTATAATAAATGATAATATGTAAGTAAGTAATTTAAATGGGATTATATTTTGAATCAGAGGTTCCCAAACTTTTCGTCCCTATGACCTATTTTTCGAAAACTTATAGTGATCATTTTAGGTTTAGAGCAAAACGAAAAAATTAATTGATTTAACAATGATGTGTTTTTTTTTTTTGTAAATAAATAAACACTTTTTCGATCAGAAATAATAATCTGATAACTACAAAATTAGAAATTGTAATCGTAAAAAATTACGGAAACTATTTTTGAGGTAATTAATTTTCATTATTTTGTTATAACTAACAAAATATAGAACTTAGGGATTTTATTTAGTATTCACATAGATTATTTACGTAAACGTTAACATTTTGAATTGGATAGTTTGATTTTATGTCCCAAATATTAATATAATAAAACATTGTAAATTTTCCTTAAATCTATTTTTTTAATCAATTATAAAAAATAAATTTTTCAATTTTGAGTTTTAACGTTTGAAAATTTAAAAGAAGTATAAACATATAAAATACTTAAGCTAGTTACAAAATATTTTGTAAATCAACAGTCCTGATATTTTTTAATAAGCTTCTAAAGTTAAAAATTGTAGTACAATCGAATAATACGATATTGTTATAACTTTTTTATAATTTATAAAACATAAATATTTTGATTTTAAATACGCTAAGTTAAAAATTTGATATAAGTTTATTTATGTTTTACTTTTCCTTATATAGGTAAAATATTATAACAATCAATGGGTAAAATTTTTTTTTAATTGTTTCCAATTTTAATAAATTACAAAAATATCTATATGATTTTTGTCTTTATTCCTTAGAAATTTGATTAGAAGTAATGGTCCGATTATCACGCTTAGCATATGCTTCGCTTGCAAATGTTGTCTACTTGGTACTTTATTAAGCTCATTTTTTGAATTTCCCAAAAGTTTTTCCTTAGAAAGCGGAAAATTGGCAATTTTTTATACACTTTTTATTATATTTTTTTTTCGTGATTTCTTATTAAATTTTAATAGTAGGGACTTAAAAATTTGTTTGAGTACTAACATACATTATTTACAAGTGTGTAAAATTTTGGAACGGAACAGTTAATTATTTGGAAAAATATAAAGCTTTGAACGTTTTCTCAAAAAAATTTAATATATTATATTATATTAAATAAATTTTATTTAATTATAATTTTTATAATATATTATAAAACTTTAACATATATTTTACGATTATCTGCTTGAAAATTTTATAGAAGTCCAATACTATATTACTTAATCTTTTTACAAAATATTTTGAAAATCTAAACAGGCAAATTTTTTTTATAGGCTTTTTATTATTTTTTTTTCTGAGCTATGAAAACATTTTTTCGGATAGAAAAACGGTCCAATTACCACACAAAAGGTACCTTTCTATACCAAATTTCATCTACTTGGTACTTTATTCAGCTCATTTTTTGAATTTCCAAAAAGTTTTTCCTTTAGAAGCAGAAAATCGGCAAATTGTATAGGCTTTTTTCTAATAGATGAAAACCATTTTTCGGGTAAAAATAATGGTCCGATTACTGCAAATAGGGTACCTTCTCTATAGCGAATTTAATGTAGTTGGTACTTTTTTTAGCTCAATTTTTGAATTTCCCATAAGTTTTTCCTTGAATATTGATCGTAGGGATTTGAAATTTATTTTGCATATTTACATATGTAATTTATATTCATGGTAAATTTTAAAATGGATTATCAGTATAATATATTGGAATA
This sequence comes from Eriosoma lanigerum, assembly GCA_013282895.1. Lineage (NCBI taxonomy): Eukaryota > Metazoa > Arthropoda > Insecta > Hemiptera > Aphididae > Eriosoma > Eriosoma lanigerum. The sequence goes on from CM023362.1 coordinate 7,355,557, forward strand.
TATTTAGATACGCTCAGAATCGTATTTTCTAATTTAATATCATTGCATTCAAATCTTAATAATTATAATAAACCACTAATTTTTCCGAGGACCGAAGGGACGAAGGAGGAACGTCCACAATCAGCTTTTTTATTTTTAATGTAATTCATGTAAAAAAAAAAAAAAAAAAAAATGATAATAATAATAATCATTTAATTACATAAAGTAAATACCTTCTTACCTTATTGGCCTGTTTTCTTCAGTCACAACACTCAGAAGTCACGGACACAAATGGAAATTATATATTATGCAACTGTCGATACGAGACTGAGGCCTACGGTTAATATGACACTCGGTATTTATAGTTTTAGTTTGTAAAATCAGCGTTTTTGTTTTTCTTTATCTTTACGTCAGTTTTTTTCTTTTTATGTATTTACAACTAATAACAATCTAGCAGGTCATACATTGGTGTATCCGATTTCAATAAGATTTAGTGTCGACTCATGACCGTGCATAATGAGCATAATGCATAATATGTGCACATATGCACGTGCACTACGAGTATTTTTATTCAATAAGGAAATATTGGACAATTTATAAATTTATAAATTAAAAACATTCAATTCGAAGAATTTGAATCCGTAATTATTAAGTATAATATATTATAAATATTATCTTACAATTTTTTAGAAATGCTAATAGTCGTTGTTTTGGTATGAAAATATTGTTGATTGGATTTTAATATATATATACGAAATATTCATCAATTGTACTGTTACAGCAATATAATAGGTATATGATAGATTAATACTCTTATAGACAACATCGTGTCTGCAATAAATATCTAAAAATAATCTAAAATAATATTCAGTATATTTCGAATATTTTTTTATCATTCGAATATTTGATTACTTATATTATCTAATGTTCATTCGGAATAAAATATTTGATTTTCTATACAATATGATGTAACTTTATGTTTTACTGTTAAGTATTTACTAATGGTAAAAATAATTGTGGTCATTCGTTGATTTGTTTATAGTTATATCATTTATCATTTTTACGCTGTCGTCAGTCGTCGTGGTTAACTGCTCAAAAAGAAACCCATCGGCAAAACACAAGAAGTTTTTGATATTAGTTATGACATAATCATTAAATTTAGAAAAGTTAAATGTAAATATTATCTATTCTAGATGTTTTATGTGTGTAATAAAAATGTATATTTAATATGAAAAAAAAAAATGCCATGCATCACACTGCACGTTATATTTTATAATATATTGTAATTTATATAATAAAAATATTATTATTGTTAATATAATAATTTTTTTGTTTAATAAAAACTAAAAATATACATGACGTCATAACATTTTACTGACTTTATTTCTTTTAATTGTTTTATTGAATGTATTTTTTACACATGACTATATGTTATTAAGCAAACAAATATATTGTATAATATATACGTATAGGTATCTAATAATTTTGATAAATTTTAATATTTTAATGGAATTTTGTTTATAAAAAAAAATAGGTTTATAAATGTGTACCTATTATATATATTAGACTATTTTTTGTAAATAATATCGATTTTTAAATATTTTCTCTATCTTAAAAATAGTCTGGTTTTAGAGAAAGAGAGTTAAAGTTTCGAATTAACAAGTCGTAGGTATTACTTTATATTTACTTCATTTATTTTAAAATCTACCTCCCATTTTACATACTATTTTCATATAATTTCGCATGATTTGTTTAAACATAAGTGTATTGTTATGAGTACATCATATTTTTTACATTATTTTTACCATGTTATTAATTTAAATTTCTCCTGTAAATTAATTTCTGTTAAATATAGACTATAGCCTACAACTATACAAATCGAAAAGATTTATTATAATAATAACATTTTTATTAATTTTTAATTATAAAACTGTGATCTTAATTTTATTATTTAATTTACATATACGGCGTATATTCTCAAAACTTTTATTAAAAAATCATGGTTATACTACGTATACGTTCGCTAAGTCTCAAGCAAATCGCATAACGAAAATTAACATTTTTGTTAGATTTATTTGTAATTAAACATGGAATTTTACACTGTTTTATTTTATATAGTAATTTATGTTTGGTGACTTGTACGTTGTACCTATAACATATATATTACGTACAACTGTCTATTATAGTTGTCATTCATAATTTAAATAGATAACATTATTGCATCTTATTCATGTATAGAAAAATTAATGTAGGTAAATAAACAGTAAATATATACTTCGATGTTATTTAAATAATTTATGTATTAAAACATTAAAAAAAAAAACTAAACTTCCAAGTACATATTAAGATATAAATTTAAATTAAATAATCACGTATAAAATAAATATAATTTTCATATTATTCATTTCTCTCTATCTCAAATATTTTAAGGTGAAAAATTCACTGCTCTTAATGTGCAATTTTAATCACTCCGTATAATTTAGTGATTTTAAAATGAAGAATTTACCGCAGAAATATGATTAGACATTAAAAATATCCCAAAAATTGTATTAAATATTTAATAACAATTTAACCAATCAATAATAAAATTATTGGCGTCTAACCTACGGTAGTCGTGTTAAAGTTAAAGTTACTCAGAATTTATCAAACGTGTCGGAATTTATCGTAATTTTAAATCTAAAATTAAAATATGACACTATCTCTTAATACTTACACCGAAGATAACATTCCTAGACATCTATGACTATAGCCACGTCCTTTAACTGGTGTTTCCAATAAAAAATGATAAGATGAATATTTTTTACGTTATATTTCGAATAGTATTAATAGTAATTAATACAAATATTTTCAAACGTTTATGACTATTTTTACATTTGATATGAAATTTTGAAATTTTGGAAATTTGTAATTATATCCTCGTTAATGATTAATATAATTTACTATTTTGTGTTATAAGAAAATTCAATACAAGATAAACCTTATTTTTAATTTAAATCATCAAAAAATCACAAAAATCGTAGGTTACTACTTTTTGTAAGTTTTTCAAGTTTGAATTTTGAATAAAATTAATAAAATGAGAAATAATTGCTGCTTTTTATTATATAATTATACGTTAAAATTTTAATTTTAAATACGCTGAGCTAAAAATTAAATATGAGTTTTATAACAAATTTTTTTATATACATTTAAAATTAAAAATTGTATACATGTTTAAAATAATATTTATTAAACTATAAATATACCAATTATCTTGAAATTTATAAGATATAATTTTTATAATACGATTTTAAAATTTTATGATTTGATGAAAAATTGATATTTATTAATTTATTATAAATTGAATTGTAAGTATTTTTAATAAAAATTACAAACAAATTGTAAAAAAACACTTGAAATTTTTATACTTCTTACATATTGATAATTTACAGATGTAATAAAACAATTTTAAATAATTTATTTTATTTAGATAAAATATACTATTTAACCAACTATAAAATATATAAAAATTTTTATTGTTTTCTTATAATCTGTAACGTATTGAATATTATCTTAACACTAATATAAGCACTTTTTTATGCAAAATAATTGTTTTTATTTTAAATGATGACGCTATAATCAAGCTGCTAGGAGACGGTAGAAATTCAGAACTATCTGATTATTTATATATTATTATTCTGATTATCTGATTATTATAAATGTCTAAGATAAGTTAATGTATTTTATTTTTATTTGACTAACTTTGTTTTGTTACATTATTTATTATTTTTTATAAGACTGTAAAAGATGTATTTTTTATCATTATTTTTAATATTATGTATTTTTATGAGACTGTAAAGGCTGTTTTTTAATTTTTTATTATGCACTATTACTTATGAATAAAGTAAATTGTTTATATCAACAACATTCATGAACTAAATTATTTGACTCCCTGAACGCCCAGTGGGCCCGTACAAAGCCATAGCTTTATTAGACACATAATAAGTGCAAAGTTCAACAAAATGCTATTTCTCCTTACTTATGGATGTACTATCAACAACTTACAAAAAAAAAAAATTTTTGGATTAAAAAAAATAATGTGGGACTGAAAGGGTTAACTAGGAATTTTATGAAATATAAAGATATTCTACAGTTTGATCGGCATTTTTCTGGCACGACAAAATATAAATTGTAATAATTGTAATTGTAGGTATAATTATTTTTTAAATAATGCTTAATATAATTTTAAATTTTTGGTTTTAGTGTTTGACAATTTAATATAACAATAACTATATATTACTTAACTCAGTTTTAATAAATTTCGTAAATTGATAATCCCAAATTTTTAATATTTATTTGAAATTGAAATTTTAAGTAATATCGAAGAAATATGATATTTTTATAAATAATTTTTTATCTAACACCTTACTATTTTTATTTTAAATAAAATTTTAATGATGAAATGTATTTTATAACATACTTTTCAATTTGTATATAGAAAATTTTGAAAACCGTAACTTACAATTTTTTTTTGCAATCGCCTTCAAAATTTATGATTTTACATTGATGTTTAATTTTAGTGTTTTTAAAAGTCTAAAATAATTTTTTAGAGTAGTAGATATGCTTTGATTTTCAAAAGTAACATATGCTTTGGGAAAATAATTTTATCTAGGTGATACTTTTTTGAAATTTTAAATTCTCAATAGATTTCTAATGCAAACGAATAATCAACTAAAAACTGCAGAAAATGGCAAGATTTGCGAAATCTACATTATTGTCGAACTTGAATTTAATTATTTAATTATAACTAATTTTTCAGTTGCGCATTATCAAAATTGTAAAAAAAAAATGTATAAAATAGAAATATTATCAGTATATTGTATATCTGATTGAGTTTCGTTCAATATCGTTTTTTCGTATTGAAATTACACGAAAATTACAAACAAAAAGAAAAATATGAAAGAGATAGGATAATTTAAAGAAAAATAGAATAATCTAGGAAATAGGAAGTGTAATAGGATAGCAGAGAAAGGGGGAGAATAAGGGAGCGATATAAGGGGAATATAAGGATGAATGATTTAAATGGATAGAGAGGGGAAAATAGGAAGAGATTTTCTGTTGGATCGAGCTCTTACCGTCCTCATTGTATAAAAAGGGTTTTAGCGTAATAGGTTCGAAAGTATCCAGAATCTATACCTGTATACGGATATCGTATTCCGTTTGCAATTTGAAATATTTTTTTTATAGTTTTATTTATTTAAATTTTATAAAAAATACGGGCCTCGTATTCCGCTTTTGATTTTAAATATTAAAATTATTTATGCCATTTAACTTAATAAAATTATATCAAAGCGTGGACTTCGTATTCCACTTGTAACACTTCAATATAATTTTATTGACTATAAGTTTATTGCAGAAGTATTTAAACACGGACTTCTTGAATTAGGAAAAGACACTGAACAAAGCAGAAAAAGTGATTCTTACCTTATAGAACACCACTGTCTTATGTACTACAATAAGGATTGAAATTAAAAGCACCTTGAATGTAACTTTGTTCGGAATTCTCTGGCTATCGTCGGAATATCGTTTGGATTTTGAATATTACTCGTTCGTTGTTATGTGTATAAGCACACGCGATTTTACTGATTTGATGATATGCACGGAGAGACTGATGTAAGAGAAGTGCCCGATCTGGATGGTTTGACGGGTCTGGTTGGACTGACCAAAGGATTTCTACGAAAAATGTGAAGTGTGCATGGTGAAACTATAATGAATAGGATTCGGCGACACTATAGTCGGCAGGGTCATTCTGCATGAATAAAAAACTAACAGTGTATGCCAACTATTTGGGACTCTACGATCCGCCGACGAAAAGGAATTTAATACGTGTTGAAAGTCGATGATTTCACGGTTTTCTGTTAAATACCGACTATATTATGTTTCTTATTTTATTATATTAGTTTATGATAGTCTTAATAAAAGGGATTATTTTGGATTGTGTGGAGATGTGATGGTATTCCGACGGCGCCAGAGTCGCTATTTATTGTACATGTATTAATGTTCATTACTAATGTTAAAATATATGTGTGTTGTATGAATGTTACTTTAAAAGATGCATATTCTTTTTAAATGATGTGTGCTTATATCATTACAGTATGCAATTTCATTGCATTCAAATCTTAATTTTAATACAAGTATAACATAATAACATTCCAGCAATAATCTTTCCGAGGACAGTGGAATAACGTCCAGAACCAACTTCCCGGCTTTTTTTATATATTTATATATCTTTATTCAATATATTAAATGCTTTGGAAAACTCACTTATTTGTAAAAATAATAACCATTTATTTATACCGCAATATAGTCGAATATTTTTCGGTAAGTACTTACCGAAAATTAATATAATATAATTATACAACCTTATATATGATTTATACTTAACAAAAATCGATTGATATTTCAAATATTAAACTAATAAGTAAGAAATTTTAAAACTTTTTTTTCTTTAATGAAACAAGTTAAATAAAAACTAATTATATTCTTTTTATTTTGAAAATGTTTAAAAAAAAATCCTTTGTACTAATCACTCACAGTATAAATATACACACGACATCTTTTATCGATTATTGTTACTTAACTGCAGTGAGTCACTTTCGTTACATGATGTGATTACTACTATAAATTATTAATATCGGAAAAAGTATCCGTGTCGATAACGAATGATTTATTTTAAAATAATTCAACTTTAGAATAATACAATTTCTCCCCTACGTAGTATAACGTGTACAACATAACCAATATAACGTATACTATCATACAATAACAAAAATGTAAAAAAGATAACAAATAAATAAGTTCAAAATAACTTTGGAAGCGAATAGTCCGTATAGAAGATAACGTGTAGTTATACAACAGAATATAGTGATTTCAAATATAAAAATATAAATTCGGGTAATATTGTCGAGTGTCAGATTAACTGGATCATTGATAAATGTCAAAAGCAGTTGATGTCTTTGAGAAATAATAAACACGAAATTTTTTATTTATATATTTATTAAAACACTATTAAATATGATTCAACTTAACAATAATTTATTTAATAACATAAATAACGTGAAGATGCTTAAAGATAAACTAACTCTCTGTTCAATTATCGATTTTAAGCTTTTAGTGTTGTTATTCGATATATGATCATCAATAATTCTTAATATATTAAATAATAGGTTAAATTATGCCTAATTTATGGATACGATATATATAATGTTTATAAATGATGTCCCCAAAATTCGATATTTTTATATACTTAAACGTTAAACCTGTAGCCTATACATAATGTACTCGTTTGTAATGTTTAAACTATATCTGTTTATACTTTATTTTTATTTTTGTTTAACTTTTATTTTTACTTATTTTTACCTTTTACCTAACCTTACTATATTAATCCTTGTTATTATGTAATAAACTGATAATCTATATTTAATATATAATTTTAGAGTCCATAACAATATATAATTCAAATTTAAATAATGTATAACAATATGTATTTCTTTGTTCAAAAAATGACGTTCAGAGGTTCCTTTTAAAAATATCTTATTATAAGAATAATTGATAATAGAATATGCTTTACTTGTTAAATCTTAATTCTGAATTTTTTTTTAATTGAACAAAATACAATAATTTATAGTTTTTTTCATACCTGTATTTTATAGAACCTACCTAGAAAAATACGCGTGACGTCATATTATCGTTGTCATCGTGTGACCTATATACATTATTAATACGTGAATATTACAACTCTCACTATGTAAATGCTTACAGTTAACTCAGCTAATATTAAATTTATAATTTGAACTTCGATAATAATTCTAGTTTAGAAATGTAGATATAATTAATTATTGTCGAATATCATTTTATAGAAAAATCAATGATCATTTAATTTAATTGTTTTATTTTGCAATATAAGGCGGCTCTCGCATTGGAGCAACAGGCAATGAATGACTAACAATTGACAATGTTCAATAATAATAATGTCATTTGATTGTTTACATAGAACATAGGCGTAACTAAGAGAATTTTCTGGGGGGGGGCTACAGGCTCAATACTTAAATCTTAAATCTAACAAAACATTTACATGCTCATATATATATATAAATCTTATATTTATTAACAATTTGTTGAACTAATTAACTTAATAAATTCAATATTTGCTGTCATTTTTTATATATATTAATATTTAAATAGAAAAATCGTATATTAATCGTATATAAAATATGCATAAAAAATATTGAACATTAGTTACAATACTTTCCTTATATGTTTATGAAATAAAAATTATATTTATTGTTAAAGTGGATTGTATATATTTTATATATAGTTCTTGTTATAATTTTTTACTTTTATGTTATCTTCTCTACAAATCATTGATTAAGTCTTAAACTTAGAGCTAAGACTTAAATTTTAAAGAACAGTGTCACGCGGAATCAATACGATATTACCTGTTGCAAACTTGTATGCAATATGTATTAACGCCATTGCAATTTACATAATATTTAGCTTGTAAATGATAGGTATTTATTGTCGGTGTTGAACAACAATTTTTTACGGCGGTTAATTTTATTAGACATTTTATAAATTGTTCATTACAAATCGAATGTTGTCGTTCTCCTCAGACGATAACGCAACTAAAACTATGTAATCTCTGTCTGATAAAAGAACAGTACATTATTGTCTGCATAGATAATTCAATTTATTATTTTTAATACAAAATAAAAATGAATAATATCATATATTTTATATTTAATTATATGTGGTTGTGTGCGTTACATATTGCCAGTTAACAGTTATTACTAATTATTATTGCTCCGGTGCGAGAAACGCATAAGATAAAATTATTTTGCTAAAAACGTATAGGTATTAGTTGTATACATATTTTATACCTACTAAATTCAATGATATTACACTAACTCTAACATTATTATCCACATAATAATCTACATTATTATTTATTATTTGAGCTAGGAATTTGTAATGTTTGCATTTTTTTCATAGTACACCAGTATGCATGACTTATCAACAACAAAATACGATTCATATAATATCACAGAGTTTAAGTCTTGTATGGTACTTGAGTAAAAGTATTAAAATACTTTTAAGTAATTAAATACTTCTACCTAATAAAAGTATTTGGATGAAATATATTTAGTATTATTTTAGAGTATCTGTATTTTAAAACCAAATACTTTATTTTTATATAATATTGCTATACATTTTCTTACGATTTTCTTGAATGAATACATTTTTAATCGTAATACATTGACTAAATAATATGTATATCCATTTTTAATCAAATAATTTATTTTGATATCATTTTCGTTACCTTCGTAAATTAAAATAAAGATTTCATCATTTAGGGTATGATTATTTTGGTGATTTTAGTGATCCTATCTATTTAATTAAAATAAAATATATCTATACGTATTATTTCTATGGCTAAATTGTTTTGACATATAAAAGAGTTAACTAAATACATATAATAATTGTATTGAACGACTAAAATTTTGATAATTTGTATTTATATATTATTTAACAAAATAATTTACTGATATAGGTAATATTATACTACATATATGTACAAAATAAATAGATAATAAATGATAATAGGTATAAAAGTTAAATTTTCTCTAAATATAAGTACCTAGTACTACCTACAATTATTTAATTATTTGCCTTAGATTATATTATCGATAAATAGTTCGAAAAAATTGATTTTTATTTAGGTTTGCGCATGAAAGTTTGGTATAGCAACGATTCTGTCCACTGTGCGATATTGCAAAACGATATTGTTTGTAAAAAAATAATTAAGTAAACATAAACTTAGTTTGTATTACCAATATACTATATTTGTGTATTCATAAAAACATGATAAATAAGTTCAATTTAATTAAAAATTGTTTTTTACACTACTTAACCATTGCCTAAGTAATAATTTTAAAAATACTTTATTTAAAAATCTTAATTTGTCACGGAGGTACTATAATTAGTAAATAGATCTGAGACAGGCGCATACATAGGTGCAAATAATGGGGGGGCTTAGCCCCCCCTAATTTAATCATAGCCCCCCCCCCAAAAAAAAATAAAATTGAGCATAAATACAAATCAATCAATGCGTAAAGAATTCAAATATAATAAAAATAATTTTTTTAAATTGATCATCTACTCCTGTAGTTATATATTAGTATATAATAATACTGTAATATACTATCTAATATATGAAATGCGAAATGAAGGTGGCAAAAAATTGTCTATTAAGACTAAACCAGGAGAATGAAATTAATCTAGATGATCTGAAAGAAGTTGTTAACCGTGAGGTTTATCCAAATTTATTTAAACTAATTAAATTAGCACTCACAATACCAGTAAGTTCTGCTAATTGTGAGAGATCATTTTCTACGATGCGCAGAATAGAAAATTGGCTGCGTAATTCAATGGCACAAGAAAGATTCACTGAGTTATCAATAATTCAAATTGAAAGAAGCATATCTAATAAAATAAATTCAGAAGAAATTTTAAAAGAATATGTTAATAGTGACCGTAAATTGCAATTATAAATTTGTTACAAATAAAAGAAATATATTATATTTATTAATTTTTTTATTAAATAAGTGTGTTCTTATTGTTTGTTGAAAATAGTTGTATACACATCAATAATATATATATTTATTTAAGAATTTTGTTTAAGTAGTGTTAAGGCCTGTTTATTATGAATTTTTCCAGCCCTCCCAAAATAAAACTTGAAATTGCGCCTATGGGCGCATATTATAATTAATATTTTATAGCTTAAAAATTATGTTTATCACATAGTTAGGTTAGTTTAATTAGTTAAACTATATTTAACATAGTTATATTAAATATTAAAACTGTTAAAATAGAATCTAAAATATAACTGTAAGTTATAAAACTAATAAAAACTAATTTTTATTTATTTAATTACAGGTGCATTCAATTTTAAATTAATATTTACAAGTTTTATTTAACAACTATATATTATTGCAATTTTTTTTTAGTATTTTCATAAAAAAAATGAAGTTATTGGATGCCTAAATTTGAGAGGCCCCTGGGCTGTAGTCCACTCAGCCCACCCCTAAATCCAGTTCTGGGTACAATAATATTTTATAGGAACAATGCAGTACTATTTCTGTATACACATACGTTTCCACAATACCTACCTTGTCAATTGTCTATCGACATCTTACGTTTACTTTATTTAAATTTGGTCGCAAAATGGCATTACAACTATACAGTTTTAAACAAACTGTCAACAATAAAACTGGATAGTAGCAAGGGGCGACGTGTCAATCGTCTCCCTGGATTTAAAAAAAAAATCATTATATAATTAATAATAAATAATTTTTTTTGAATTTTTTTATAAAAAAAACATAAATTTTATACTGATAATCAATTTCTTTTAAAATCGCCTCCCTTCTCCTAAATCAAGTACCAGGGATGCCACTGGATAGTATATTATTACACTATTTACTATATACGAATTCGTACGATAGGTAGGTATACTGTAATCAATTATTTTACTATCTAATATAATATCAGAACTTATATTTTGATACACTCGTTTGTTGAATATTTTTATTAATTATTAGTAAATTTTCTTTATCCCACGAGTAAATTAGAAAACGTCGAGCGTCAAGAAACGTGTAAAAAATTCAAAACAATACATTATCTTATATCAAGGCTAATAATACGAATGACGCGGAATGATCGACAAAGTAGGTACACGCGGTCTTATTATACGATAAACATTACTATAAATTCTAAGCGTGCAATTATTGAACCTATTAAAAGAATACGATCAGAATGCGATTGTAGATCGCATTGAATCGTTGTAGACACAAATGTTCGTAAATATGTTCAAATGTTCACGAAACCGTAGAAATCAATTTGTATTTTTACTTTAATTAATATTATATTGTATAGAACTTTATAAAATCAAATACAAAATTATGAACTTTGAATTAATACAATGACCAAATTTAAACAATTTAATATTTATGTCTCGAGTATAACAAGTATAATATAATATTATTATGCACTTAAACAGCGAGAGTCGTAGGTACACAGCGGCAACCAAATTATGACGTCATGTGTATATTTCATATGCCCGAAGTTGACTGTCCACTATTAATGGTCATAGATAGTTTTTAATGATATCATTGTTTTTATCTCAATGAATACTAAATTTTAAGATACTTTTTTTTTTGAGGAGTTGATGATCCTTTAAAAATTTTCTCAGAAAACATCAACATTCAGGTCTCATAGATGAAAAAAATATAATTAAACATTTAAAAGATAATTATAACGGCATGTATTATGTATATTTATCGTTTATACTATAGTTTCGCTTTTTCTGTTTGTGTAGATTGAAAATTTAAAAATATGATTTCAGTCCCTGAGGATATATTTTATACTTAATTTTAACATTTTACAATATCGTTGTTAAAATATTATTATAATCGTCATTATAGATACATGTTACATTCGCGTAAGCTTCAATAATATAATAATATTATTATTATTATTATCATGTATAGAATACATTAATGCATATAGTTACGGGACACGATAATAATAATTGCGCGTTCGTGACAATTTGATGTTTGTTTCGTACCTCTAGTCAAAACACAATAAGTAAAAACCATGAAATCATTCCGTCCGAGACGCGAACGGCCGGTTATTATAATCATTATGCATAATATGGGAATAATGTGTGTATAATAATAATTATATTTTATTATTATTTTGCTCGGTGCCAAATTCCATTTAAAATTTAAATTTCCGTTAATGTAAAATAAAATATTGAAGAACACAATAATATATATTTTTATGCTCCCCGATATCGTTTTTGTTCTTTTTCCACGCATGTTTTGTCGGACGCGTTAAATCGTAATAACAATATAAAATACACTGAGTGGACCAGAATATTACAGTTTAACCTTTATCTATATCCTATCATATTGAATTAATATTATTGTTAACAATAACATAATATATGTCCTAGATGGCAAGCTCCTAAAGTCCATATTATAAAAATAATATTTTTTTTACCTACGCTCGTATGTTATAATCGAATATATGTTTCGATTTTCATACGACCGCAACGTATCAGCTTACATCAGTTACGTTATATCTTACATGTCCACATAAAACTTTAAAAAATTTATAAAGTATTTGAAAAAAAAAGTGGAAATGTCGATTTTGGACGTTCCTCCGTTGTCCCTTCGATCCTTGGAGAAATTAGTGGTTTATTATAATTAAGATTTGAAAACAACTATATTTCATTAGAAAATACGATTATGAGTGAAACTCAATATATTACACTAATAATCTACTCCAACATTTTACTACGTGTGTAAATTACCTATTTAAATACTAAAACAAAAATTTCAAGTCCCTACGATCAAAACTCAAGGAGGTATCATGAAATCAAAAAATTCAAAATCAAAGAAACCGTAATTTTGCCGATTTTTCGCCATTTTTTTGTAATTTTTCTACTCTTAAAGAAAAACTTTTCTGAAATTCAAAAAAAAATTTAATAAAGTATCAACTAGATGAAGTTTGGTACGGAAAGAGTATCTTATTTATAGTAACCAGACCATTATTTCTACGAAAAAAAATGTTTTCATACATGAAAAAAAAAAAAAAATTCTGTAAAACAAATATATTCTGAGCGAAGCTCAGAATATAAAAACATTATTTATTTCTATTCGATAATGGTATATTATTATGCACTGTGAAAAGTTTTATAAAAAAAACTATTTCGCACAAAGGCAGTTTATAATCCAATATATTTATGTTAAAAAACATTATTGTTATTATTTTAATTATTGTGCGCAGGAAGCCCAAAATTGATTTACAAAATATGTCTGATGGGTTGTAAACTAGTTGCATAGATTACCTACATAAAATCTCAATAATTAAAAAAATTTATAATACAAAAATGATTAATTATAATCAACAGTATCAAGTATTCAGTATTAAATTACGTTAAATGATTGAAAACAATTATTTAAAAACTGGTTTTTTTTTTAAAATTTTTTTTTGTATGGCTCGTCATAATAAAAATATTCCTAACCACATATATTATACGATTACGTGTACCAAGAATTTGGTTATTATTATCGCAGTAATTCCGGTAGGTTCCATCATCTGTAAAACAGGATTAATGATATTATTCTAAATATGAGCCGAAAACAATTTATCTACAGTTGTCTAGACACCTACTATAGTCAGTCATAAATATGATATAAAAAATATTTTATCATGTTTTATCATATTGAAGAAGAGATAATGGGTGTAAAAAAAATTATGTACTCAAAGATGTGTATATGCCAGGAACAATAACAATAGCGAATTCTGCTCAAATATTTCTATTCTGATTATTTTAATAAACTTATAAGAAATGAATAATAACACAAAATATCTTAAATTGACCGATTGATTTTTGTTTTTTTCAAACCGATGACGTTTGAAAATTATCGTAGTTAAATCAACCGAATATTGTCAATATTGTCTGACAACCAACACAATGAACATTTCGTTTTTATATTTAAAATATTAATTTTAGTAAAACTAAAACCTAATTTACTGCTTATATTCGGTCAGTACTTATTATTTTAATATTTTATTAAAATATTTTGTTTTTCATGTAATTTTTTCCCCAAAGGTTTAATTTCAAAATATTACTTTGAAATTCAAACAAAATAAGTAGATACGAGTTATTCTTAAATGACTGTTAAAACGTAAATCTTAATATGATAAAATTCATTATTATTTGACTTTATCTCTATTACGAGTGTATATATATATACGAATATACGTTATTATCTACTAACAATTATTGACATTTTTATAATTCCCGCAAAATAGGTACTAAACAAAATAACAGTCTACTTTTATTGAAATTCAAATTAATTATGAATTTTCCGGTTAAAATAAAAATAATCTTGTAACATGTTTCAAATAATTACTCAAAAATAAATTGACCTTATAATTGAGTAATAATTATACTAATAATATTATATATTATAATAATTTAACCGCAAAAGTACATATATATTTATATTCTAATAAAAATATCTAATATAGGTACTATTGACTTTAAAACTAGACAACATATACAACAGGAACTCAGGAAATTTTAATCCTTACACAATACTTTTTAATTAATTTGCCAAACATTAATTTGTTCCTATGAATATTTTATTATCAATACTTTTCTAACTTGAATAATGTCCAAGCCTCCCCGTAAATGTGACTAATTATGACCGTCCATTGTGAAAATATATTTCAACATAACTAACTAGTTTAACTTGCATACTAGGAACTCGTAAGCAAATAATTATGGTTTTCGTTTATTTTCAATAAGAAATATAATTGTTTTTTACATTTTAATCAGAAAATATTTTATTGACTTATTGATGATAAATAACTGATCATCACGGGGATAAAAGAAAACATTTGTAAATGTATGAATTTTCGAAATAACAAAAAAACATATCTACCTTGGATAGTATTGTTATATTTGTTAATTTCTTTTAAATAGTACCTCAATGATGATCAAATATTTGTCTGTATTATGGAGTAGTATGGATTAAAATATCCATTAGTCGTATTTTCATATTTCGTTGATAATATTTCATATTATATACAAAATATTTCATACTATTGATTACCTATAGAATTTATTTAGAAATTATTTCCATTCTATATAATCAATACTCAATAATACTAATATAATATAATTGAGATCTATGTAATATTTCATAACAATAGTAGAATTCCATCAATTTATTATCACAAATTTACAATTACTTGTAAGTATGCCATAAAGTATAAAGTTATTAGAATAACCACACACCCGTAAGTTTGTTATGTTTTTTTCACAAATTAAGATGGTGTAGATACCCAAACATACACTTAGACCAAATAAGGAAAAAAAATAGAAGAAATTGATTTAGCAGAAAAAGTGGTTGGAAAATTTGGAAAGAAAATTTTAATCCATGTTTAATTAATTAAATATAAAATGTAATATTATAATATATCTTTACAATTTGATTATAATATTATTTTTTTGAAAATAAACATTGCATTCATAATAGTGTTTTTGAATTATTATCTGAGAGATCGCTCTTTTTCAATAACAAACAATAATAATTATTATTATAATTCGTTCACGAAGTAATAAAGGGTAGATAAAGTTAGAAAATCTTAATAAATAAAGAAACGGAACAAGAAGTCCGTATTTTAATACTTCTCCAATAAACCCATAGTCAATAAAATTATATTTAAGTTACAAGTGGAACACGAGTCCACGCTATGTATAATTTTAGTGGGCTAAATTGGCGAAGATAAAATTAAGTAATTAAAATAAAAATACGGAACAAAAAGTCCGTATTTTAATATAATTTAAATAAATAAATTTATAAAAAAAATATTTCAAATTTCAAGCGGAACACGAAGTCCGTATACAGGTATAGATTCTGGATACTCTCGAACCTATTACCCCGAACCCCTTCTTATATAAGAAGGAAGGTAAAAACACCATCCTACAAACAACACAACTCCTCACTCTATTCTCTACTTCACTCTCCCCACCTTTCCATTACTCTTTTTGCCGCTTACGTTTTTTTTTATTATTTTTCATTTTGTTTTTGTTTGTAATTTTCGTGTTATAACAGTACCTATATAGTTATTTTAATTGTGTATAAACATGATGCAAAGTAAAAAATTACATTTTTAACAATATTAATTTATTTATTTGATTTAAGTTTATTTTTATGATATGTAAAAACAATTTTAGTGGAAACTTGTTATTAGGCTTAAAAAAAGTAATAATACTAATAATATAATTAAATTCATAGAAATTACATTAATTTTTGTATATTATATTTCCATCCATCTTTTTAGGCAGCTTATGTTTTTATTACTATAATTACAAATCGATATTTATTTATTTTTTACACATATTAGGATTAGATATAATAGATACTCAGTAACACAAATGAATACAGAAATATATAATAATAATTAATATTCTTCATTAGG
Organism: Eriosoma lanigerum; assembly: GCA_013282895.1. Classification (NCBI taxonomy): domain Eukaryota; kingdom Metazoa; phylum Arthropoda; class Insecta; order Hemiptera; family Aphididae; genus Eriosoma; species Eriosoma lanigerum. The sequence continues at coordinate 7,372,630 of CM023362.1, forward strand.
TTTTGTTAAAATCATTTTTATTATTGTTAAAATAACGTGATACCTATTTATTGACATACCATAGTGTTCCCATAGGGTATACTCCATTTACTCTCAAAATATCTAGCAAATCGCATAGCGAAAAGAAATATTTATGTATATTGTGTTAATTGACAGTTGAGATGTAGAATCGGAACAATGATAAGGAAAAATTTAATTTATTTTCCTTAACTATAGTCATTATACTAAATTTTAAACTACTTAAAAGTGAAAAAATGGGTACACATAAAGTCACAAAGTGACCATGACACCATGTATCCGCGGAATTCTGATTTTTATTTATTTTCTATTTTTGTGACAACATTTAAGATTATGTGGTAATTGAAAAAAAATATTGTCAACTAAGAAAAATCTTACGTTTTATGCATTATAAAATTGCGAATTTATTATTTAAACCTACTAAAATATAACTGACACATGAAGGTTTCTCTTATTATAAATTATGTGGAAATATAAATCAAATATATATTTTTCTTTGTAAGTTGTATTGGAAGACTTCCATAGTTTTATAGGGGTTTTTCATTAATAACAGTCATTATGTCAAATAAAATAACAAAATAGGCGGCTTCTTATATTTACGTAAAAATAAGTTTTCTAATACAAAAAAAATCTTGTCTTTATAGTCTTTATGCATATGCTTCAACCTAAGTAATTGCAGTGTTAATTATTTTAATTGCCATCTATTCGTCAAAAATATGTAAACATATAACAAAACTTTTGAATACTTACATTTTATTAAGTATTGCAATCATCTTTACGAACAAATGGTATTCCAGTCTGAATTTGCCACCTCTTTTTTGTGGGTCTTTGAAATTCTACATTAATCGATCTATTTGAATACGGGCACTTAATTGTTTTCGTACTGTAAATAGATTAATTTAATTAGTAATTAAATTAGTTATCGATGAATAGCTATAAAATATAAACATATTGTTTATTTTAATAAAAAATAATATAAATATGAAAAATATGAAATTATAAATAGAAAATAACACATTTCAAAAATCCCAACTGACCCAAAATTGTATCAATGAACATCGATAGATAAAATTAATTATTTGAGTTTTGTAACTCTACAAAAATCTATTATTATCTGATTTAAATAAAGTTTTGTGAGACTACTCAACCTTTTTTGTTTGATTTCGACTCTGACGTTTTGTTGTAAACGACTTGCTCTGTGTCTGTTCGCGTTATCAGCCTGTAAAGAATAATTTATTTACATATTTACTGTCCGAAAGTCTTGTAATAGTATATAATTATTAGGATGTCCCCAGGGTTATCCTAAACAAGGGGGAACTAAATAGTGTACTATCTTTTTATTTATAATTCTATATTATATTATTATTATTATTATTATTTGATTGCATAAATTGTATGCTTTTTTAAAAAAATATTTTTAATTGATAAACATCGTTATTTATCTATCTTCGATTTTTAGTTTTGTTGATCGTCTATCTTTTGATTGATACATATGTTTACTTTAAAAATATTAAGCTCGTTCATTGTTTCTGGAATTTTTTATGTTTTGTAAATGTGTAAATTAAAACGCCGTTTTTATCAATAATTTAAAAAAATCCATTACCTTCATAATAATTTAAAAACTTGAAATAAGTAAGTACTTACATTAAATGTATACAATATTAGAATTTATAGTATAAATTTTGTAAAATAACTTAAAATTCGTTAGGTATATAATTTAAAATACTCTTTATTTTATATAGGTAACCTATCTACCTAATGTAATAACATTTATAATAATTTAATTACTTAAAATACATTTTCTTTGTTTTTTTAATGACATTGAATTATATGCATTCTCAGTTTTTCACGGTGGGGGTGAGAGTGTAAAGATGATAGAAGATCTCTTAGCCATTATTTTTTTTTAAAATGTCAACAAAAGAAAAAAGTTTAAGGTAAATGTTTTTCAACTTCATTATCATTTTCCAAATATTAACAATAAAAATTTTTCTTTATCACATACTTTGTTTTATAATTATTTGTTATTAATTTGAGCCCTCACAAATTACTTTTCAAAAAAGAAAAAAATATCCCCCTCCATTAAAAATTCGTAAGAATGTTACTGCATTAAATTTTTAAATTTATTTTGTTGTGTTTATAATAGATTTACTAATTTTAAATATATAGGTATAATTTTTTTTTATTGAATTATAGTATGCGCAATTGATTAAATGATTTATATATTGACGCAGTTGCGTACATATTACAAGGGTAATGGATGAAATTAAATAATATTATGCGGTGTTTCTTTCAGAATAACAGTGTACATATTATATATTATTATCGTATATTATATCGTTCCTTCAGTCCTCGGAGAATTTAATGGTGGAATGTAAATATCTATTACCCTATACCTATTATCAGAGCCGGATTGAGTAAATTTGGTCCAACGAGATATCAATATTTTACCGGCCCATATTTTATAATTTTTTCTTTTAAACGTTTATTATATATATATAGCTAAATTTTTTAGAATAGTGTATTTCTATCAAATTTTAATTTATAATACAATATAATTTATTTCATTTCATAAAATTGATATGTTTAGTTTAAAGTTTTATAAAAAAAATAAAAACATATAGGAATATTATACATTTAATTTTTAAAAATCGTATAATTGAACTAATTATAATTTACGTACAATTATTTTTTTAAAAATAAATAATGTAGTATTTAAACAGGAAGAAAAAATTTGATTTCTGAATTTTAATTTTTCACAACCTTTACGTAATACTTAATATGTGATGTAGTTATAAATACATTTTATGAGACTTTATAATTACCAATTAATTTAATTAAAGATTCATTGATTTAATGTATGCTCATAAATTACTTATAATATGTAATAACATGTTTTATTTAATATAAAGCCTTTTTGGATAAGTATTATGAATCTAAATATCGATAGTTTGCGCAGAACTAGTGTTGCTTCAATCATTCTCGTTCTTTTATATACACCTTTTACGGAAATTTTTTCATTAAAATCAACTAAATAATAACAATAAAACATTGTACCTATTTATTATTATTACTTTTAACAATGTTAAAATTATTTCGATTTTCGTTGGTATTTTTAAACAGTCTATACGTTATTAACGGACTTAGTAGTGTCCTGTTCCAAAATAATGATGATATTAATAACTGCGATTCGAAAAGTGTAAACCTTTCGAATGACAATACTAATTGCAAATATTTTAACAAATCATATCATAATACGACGAATCGACAAGAAGAAAATATTTTATTTTCCTTACAGAATGGTATGTATAATATAAGCATGTTATAATATATCGAAAAGTGTATGTATTATTAATTGAATTTAATAATTTTTAATTAAAACACTTTATTTATGAAATATCTATGTATTATAGTCACCTTTTCTAGTCGGTTGTTAGAATTACCTTTGTTATTATTCACAAATATCAATCACCAAACATCAAAGTATATGACAAAATACATTATTGTACCTAAATTAATAACTAATTAAATGGATATAAATAATTAAAATTCACTAATAAAATGTTCATTCTTACTATGTAATTTACTCGAAAAAATGTTTTCATGCATAAAAAAAAATAATAAAAAAAAACATTATTGTAAAACCAATAATATTGTTCATTGGTAAGTACTTTTTTTTAAATTTAATTATTTTTAATTTACTTTATATTTACAGAATATATAGGTAATTTGTAATAATCAAAGTAACTGAATATTACCAAATTAGTACTATACATAAAAAACTCAACATATTTTAATATATGAACGTAGAATGTCACGGTCAAAAATTAACTGTTATTAGTTTAATATCACACAATTTTAAATATCCGGACTATCGAAAAACTAAAATTATTTTTATAATAATATGTAAACACAATTGTATAGAAATGATATTTATAAACAAATATAACTAGAAATGTGAAATATCACAGTATGAATAATTAAAAAATGACTAATTGATTATTGACTATTAATTTAGAGAAAGCCATATAAAAGGGTAAATTTGACCAGTCCTACAGCTGTCTCAAAGTAACTTTCACGCTTTTACTCTGTTATTCTGCAGTCTTAAGAAGTTATATTCTATAACTTAAATTTACAATAAATCAAATATTTAAAATAAAAGTGAAATTCTTAAATATATTCACACTGTAGTATTTTATATTTTGTGATAGTTACTCAGCAAATAAATCAAAAATGGTATTTATTTAATTCGTTTTGAATATATAATATTAATAACTTTATCATTTATATCAAGAATTATAAATAAATTTGTCTAATAGGCATCACTATATCTATAAATGAGTTAATTGTTTTATCGTTAAATCTCCGTGAAGATGTATACCTACATTTAGTAATAATGCACTGTGACAATATTTGTAGGGGTAAAGGCGTATTTAGTAATTTATTAAGGTTCGGATATTTTTTAAAAGATTTTATTAAGCCTGCCCTCACTAATAATACAAAAAATAAATTGAAAAAAAAAGAAAACAAACGTGATCTCTATCTGTATTACATATATAATGCAAAAACTAAAAAAAGGTGCCAAAATCAAAATAATCACCCACCCCATTAAATATGTGTCTTTATGTGGGTTTATATAGTACCACAGTGTGATAATACTTGATATCACCTAAACTACTGTGTGGCGGTTTCACAGCTATTATCATGTAGCGTTTAAGCGTTCATCAATAAGAAATGGGGAATAACAAATATTAATAAAAATACAAATCGATTATAAAACCCTGGATATAAAATAATTCAAATTTTAATAATAACTTTGAGCGTTTTAATAATTGTCACGGTCGTCAATTAAAATATTATTAAAAATTGATAATCTGTAACCCAGAATTTGATTCATACTTTATAGATTGGAATTGGAAAACATTTGATTGTTTTATAAACGCTGAAATCTGAATTCACCTTTATACTATGTATTTAATTATTTAATTATTTTATGTTATTCCTTATCGTGTTCTCACTACACGAATACCAAAGCTATAGACTGATATACTGTATGTATAAATTATTAGATTGTGAGCGAAGCGAAGAGTGTATTGGTTTTACAAATGTGTTTTTTTTTTTATGTTTGAAGAAACTTTTACGAGTAGAAATAATGGTCCCATTACCACAAGTAGAGTATGTTTTCGGTAGAAAATTGCATCTAGTTGGTACTTAATTCAGCTCATTTTTCGAATTTCTCAAATGTTTTACCTTGGGAAGGGAAAATCTACCAAAAAATGACGGAAAATCGGCAAAATTACGGTTTCTGTTATTTTAAATTTTAAATTTCGTGATAACTAATTGAGTTTTGATCGTAGGGACTTGAAATTTATTTTTAGTATTAAAATATGTAGTAAACAAATGAGCTAAAACTTTGAAATTAATTATTAGTATAGTGTATTGTAATATATTGAGTTCACTCAGAATCGTATTTTCTAATGCAATATAATTGCATTCAAATTTTAATTATAATAAACCACTACTTTTTCCGAGGACCGAAGGGACGGAGGAGGAACGCTTAAAATTGACATTTCTACTTTTATAATATTGAATTTCATCGATATCTAAGGGTATTCCAACGGTGCCAGAGTTGTTTATTATTTTAATAAAACATCATATAAATATTTTGCTTTTAAAATAAATAGATAGTTTTTAATTTTTTATAATGATTGTGAAAATTATTGAAATAAAATAGATATATTATAATTAAAATTTGAGCGCAATAATATTGCATTCTAAATACGTTTCTGAACAAAATTCAGTCAGGTTGTGATATACAGTTAATACGTTACAAAATTATACCGCGTGTGTAAAATACCTATGGATTATGAGATTACTCAAAACAATTGCAAGTATTTACGTTCAAAATCGTATTAGTTTTAATGGAAAATCTAAAATTAATTTCGTCAAAATTGAAATTTCTATGAACTTTGCCGTTTTTCTGTCATTTATTAGTAATTTTACATCTTTCGAGGACCAACTAAATACAATATTCTATTGAAAGCATAGACTGTATTCAAGATAATTAGAACATTATTTCTATTCGAAATATTTTCTACGGACATAAAAATATCATATTTTTTTTTTGATTTTACATAAACACCAATTTTAAATATGTATTAAATAAAATATTGAATGTCGATTTATGAAGTTGCTTAAACTGAGTATAGTTTTATATTATTATATACTTCTATTCAATTTTCAAACTGTAATACCCAAAATTACAAATTATATGAAACATTATTGAGAAACAAATATATATTGAGAAAAATTTTATAATTTTTTTATAATAATTCTTTATCTAGACATATATTAAATTTAACAATTCTAATATTGTCTATAATAGGTATATAGAATATCTATACTTTCATTCAATAAAGGAGATAAGTCCCTATGTTCAAAATTTCATAACCTAGTTATAATAGCATATTTAAAACCTAGTTTATTAAAATTACTATCAAAATAAACTGTGAATAAAATACGATAACGCAGAAATTTATATTTTGTTTTCTTCAAAATATCCATCGAAGACTATGAACGCGTAAGCACGACAAAGTAGGATGAAGTAACCAAGTACAAAATTGACAGGTATTGTACAAGTCAACGTCAGAGTAAATTATTTATATATAATTAATATCTTACAAACCTAAGATATACTACAAGGTCTTAAACAATTTTATACTTTATACTTTCCAATACATGACTTATATTATCATTTTATAAAAGTAAATGTCTATAATATAATAGATATAAAAATTATGCCATTATTTGTGTTTTAGCTATTAAACAAAAAGGAATGTTTGAAAAAATGTATTTTTTAAACTATCCAATGGATTTTTCAAACAGTTCAAACAAATTATGTAGGACGCACAGTCAAATTTATTTAAATGAACTTGAAAAACTAACTCCATGGGCATTAAAAAGTGAGTAAATTTTTATATTGATAGTATTAATTTAATGTATGGTTTAATGAGATAGTAATAAGAAATTAATTTACAGTATATTTGTGAAGTTTGCCTATAGAAATTTAAATTACCAAATATTCTATAGATAGATATTTTGAAAAACATAAAATAAGTACCTACCTACGTACAGTGTTGTACAAAGATAACCCATAATTTATCTAGATAAGATGACAGATAATTGATTTTAAATTTATCTAGATAAAATAGATAACACCTAATTTTTTATCTAGATAAAAAAGAGATAATTAATATTTAATATTGTAGATTTAACGTTCGTACTCGGCATAACCCTTAGTTGTTATTATCATGATTAGTTTGTAAATATTATTATTTATGATAAACTATCTGATGCTCCAGTTAAATCTATAAATAGTGTTTACAGAGTGCAGTTTAAAATAATTATCAATATTGTATCAATATTTTTTAAATCATTGATTGAATAATTATCTAGATAAGATAAAAAGATACTTAAAATAATTTTTATCTAGATGCTCAACACTGCCTACGTAGTAAATACTGATATTTACTGAAATAGAATTTTACAGTATTCTGATTGTCTAAAGAGTATAGTTTAACATATAATTACAAATTATAAGTAACATAATATATTTATAAAGAAAGAAACTATAAACAATGATTAATGATAACTCTATAAAATCAAATTCGTATTAAAAAATTAATAGGTACGGAGTGATTATTTTATTTATTACTAATTATATATGATACACAAAAATTATTATATTAAAATTACTAAAAATTGTATTATTATATTTGACCAGCAAAGATAATAAGATAATAAGCAGGAATGGAAACCATTTTTTAAAAAACCCGTAAAAACCGTGATTAAATCCCAAAACTATAATAGTGTCAATCAAAACCGAAACCGCTTTTTATTATAGTTCGTTGATTGGTTTTTATAAAAAAAAATTTAATTTTTATGTTTCGTTATAAATAATAATTGTTTTATAGATAAAAATGTATTATTAAACCAATTATTATGATGTTACATTTAGAATGATTTTATTTTTAGGAATCATGTTTTAATAATTAATAATTTTCTTAATAAAATCTATAATAATAAAAGTAATAAAAATAAAACTATGTTTTAATTAATGACTATTGACTAATGTTACTCTGGTATTATTTAATTATTGATTACCATTAAATGGACTTCCTAAATCCCCATTCTATCTGAACCTGCTCCCAAAGCTGGGCAAGTAAGTTATTTTTTTCAACTAGTTAATGTTGAGTTACAATAATTTAAAAATTAATTTAATTTGAATTAAGGTTAGTTTTTGAAAATATTAACTTAAATTAGAGTAGAATTTAGAAATTGGTTTATTTTTTAGTTAAAAATATAAGTTTACAATCTGTGTGTTCAAATGTATTGAATATTAATTATTAGGTACCGAGTTTAAATGATTGATGATTGAATATAAGAATTATACAAACGGTATGACAATATATTTGTCTATATTGGCATATTTGACATAATATAAATTATAAATATAATGATATATATTTAAAGCCTATAATGCTTATATAGCCTACATAGCCTATATTACCTATAATAGCCCTACATTTATAGTTTTGTTATAAAAGTAAAGTAATAATATTATTATTTCATTCAAAACATAACTAATTCATACATAGAATTAAAGCAAAATTAATGAGAAATAATACCTATGTCAAGAAAAGTATTTATTAACAATTAATAAATGATTATCACTAATAGTCAGCACTCAACAGTTTTAAAGAACATTTAAATTTCTCCAACGAACAAAAACAAGTTTCTTTTTTAACGAGTTGAATTACATTATTTTACACAATTAATTCAACACGTTAAGATAAGAAGTTATTATATATAAACTAAAATTAACTATTAAGTTACTTGTTAGAGGAACATTTAATTTTTTAACTATTAAGTTCTCAGCTTTGCAGTTACTCCTAAAAGAACAATTTTAGTAACCTAATAACTATTTGGAGAATTTATTTGTATTGAAATATATTTAAATTATACATTTGCGAATTTTTGATTTTTTCAAGAAAAGGGACTATAAGTGCAATTTGAGGTTAATTTTTTTTTTGGGGGGGGGGGGAAGGGGGGGCTTAAATAAAATTTAATGTAAAAAACCTCAAAATGAACGGTTAACAATTAAACGTAATTATTCAAAACTGGTTTCAAAAATCAAACCAAAAACTTATTAATTACGATATTGGTTTTAAAACCGTTTATCAAAACCCATTATAAATAAAAGCCGTTCTTAAAAATCAAAACAAAAACCGTAAAAAAATATTTTGGTTTCTATCCCTGCTAATAAGCGTAATGGAAAAAAAAAATTCTTCTCTATAAGCAGAAACATTTTATTATTATTATTATTTTTAATTCCAGTGTACGATTCATCAGCAAAAATGCCATCAAGTATTTTAAATGGAAATATAAATCAACTCGGAGACTTTGACCAGTGTCTTGATGTAAATGTAAAAGATGAAAATATAAAAGGCCAATACTGTTTGACTAATGTTGAACTGACTTTATCTTCAAATACGGACAAGAAATTAAAATATATTTTAGATCATCTGCTTTCTTATTCGATTTTGCGGAGTACGATAGATGATGTAAGAAAAACAAATAAATTGTTATTCAATTTCAATAATTAAACTAGTTTTTAGTTTATAATTATTACTGGAGCGTAATCAAAAGTGTGTCGTGATTGTAAAATCCCTCCTCATCAAATACGGTGTTCATATAAAATAAACAAATGGGAACAAAATTAAAATACGTCTTTTTTATCTAGATTTTAAAATCCACTTTCAAATATTATTCTGGATACAATTCTGGTTTATTTGGATTTTTATGTGTTACAATTAATTTCAAATTTCATATTTTTCTTAAAAAATCATTTGACATATTTATTTATAAATATTAATTATATAAGGTTTTAGAAGAATTAAAAAAATTCAGGTTATAAATTGTCAATTACTCCATATCAGAGCTTAAAAATATGGTTAATTGCTATAATAATAAAAATACGAACTATTATCCTCAATGTTTAAGATCAAATTATTTATCATATCCGTAAATGATCAAAAAATAAACATTTTACGAAATTTAAACTCTCCATTATTACAAAACTAAATTCAATTAAATTAGTTTTAATAGATACTACGACATTAACTTAATATCAAATAGTACCTTTTTTTAATTCTATAACAATAAATTATTATCTAAGTATTAAATTAATTTTTATACCATCTATAAATATATTTGTACAAACATGTTTTTAAATATTAATTTAATATTAAATATTTAACACGAAAATTAAAAAAGAAAAGAACAAGAAAAGTAAAGAAAAGAGAAAAAGGTTTAAAGGATATGGAATAAATGAATTAAAATAATGTGGGATTAATAATTTTAAAAATTTGAATGGAAAAGAATAAAAAAAAAAAGAATAAAAGGAATAAGAATAGGAATTAGGGAAAAAAACTAGAGGAGAGAAATTTGGGGAACGAATAATGTAAAGATGTATTGATTGCGGAGATGATCGGTTTGGTCGTACCTTTCTCCTTGTATAAGATGTGTTTCAGGGTAATAGGTACGAGAGTTTGCAAGTTCTATACCTGTGTACGGACTTCGTATTCCGCTTATGATTTCATATATTTTCATTAATTTAATTTGTTAGATTTATATTGACGTACAACAGTATAAAATTCGATTTTTATTTTAAAAGTACTTCTTTTTATTTTGATTTATTTTACGAATTAATGTTAACTTCCCGAATTCAAAAATCGTATTTTGTAAAGCATAAAATGTAATTCTTACCTTTTGGAACGACTCTGTCATAAGTACCATAATAAGGATTGATAGTAAGAAAAAACAACTATGAATATTTCTTTACTTGGAATGCTCTGGTTATCGTCGGAATATCGTCTAGCTTTTAAGTGAGTGTTGTTCGTCCGTAAGTATGTATACACACTCGTCACGCGATCTGACTAGACGGGGCAATTTGTGCGATCTGTGCCAGAGTGTACCCTAATGGGTCCTATTTATGCCCTCGTGGAGCGGTTTTGATGGTCTAGAATCTAAATCAAAAGATTTCTTCGGAAAATGTGAAATTACTTATGATCTAGAGGGATCGATCGAAAATATCTACGTAATAAAGTTAATGCATAAGATTCGGCGACAATATAGTAGGCAAGGCCTACTAGTATCTTTGCTTTTGTCTTTTTAATAATCATATTGTTTTTTTGTTTAAGTGTGTTATTTATTTTTTGATGCATTTTTTCTAGATTTTCTTAACAATAATAAAGTAACTTGGTACTTTATTTATTATTATACCCCCTGGCACCTATTAATATACCAGTATATACATGTTTTTTAATATTTTAACTTGTATAATATATTAAAATAGGTTATTGTAATAATAAGTAATATTACGATAACCATCTCATTAAATGATTTTGATTATTAACAAATTTTTTTTTATTAAAAGAAACTAATTTAATAAAATATTTTTATAAAATATCATGTCAATATACATAATTTACAAGCACAATTGACCTATTTTATAAAAAAAATTGTATGATAATCTAAAATAATTTTAAGAAATTTAATTTTTAAAGAAAATAATTAAAAATAATTGATTTGTATGGTCAATTTACAGCCAATCGGTACTATATTTGCAAGGTTTACCATAATCAATTGGGGCGTTTGTACACCGGCTAGCTGTTTACCAGTTGACATCGAACGTGAATTAAATTCTTTGTTTTCGAAACATGTAAATATCCAAGACGTAAATTTTCGGCTGAAAGTAGATCCGAAAATGTGTCAAACAATTAGATCATCTTATATTCCTACAAAAGGTTTATTGGTTGCTGTGTAAGTTCAATATTAAATAAATTCAATATAAAATTGTATAATACTATTAATAATGTTAAATTGTATTTTATTTAAAAAAATTAATGTTTTGTTAGTACTAATTAATAATTATTTCAAAACGAATATGACTAACAATTAAAAGTTTTATACGATATCGTAATATATACAGAGTGTCCCATATCCATTAACTAATTGGAATAAATTCTAGGAAAATGTTTAAAATTTTTAATGCGGTTCTTTTTTCAAATAGACAACGGACTATAATATTTTCTTTATTACTTATAAAGTTGTATATAAAATTTCTTGTCATAAACAAAGAAAAAATATAGAGAATATATAAAGAATATATATAAATAAATATCTCTAAAATAAAGAGTTTATATTTAATGTTATCTAAAATTTGACGATAGCTACTTTAAACAGTAAATTTATATATGAATTTTAACGTGGCAATCTCTTAATTTAATTTTGATTTTGATTTTTAGTATTTTTTTTAAACATTGGAAAAATCATATTTCTGACGTCATTATTATGGCGCAGTAGTGGTATATTGTGATAATGTAATACAATTATAATCTTATTGTGATATTTTTGCAGCCATAATAGATAATAAAAATATAACTATCTTTGATAAATTTATAAAATTTTGTAAGCACTGAGAGCATTCATGAGAATATTGATAAAACAAATTTTATATACCATGATATTAAAATATTTAATTACTAAAAATAATGACGTCGGATATATATTTTTTCCAACAATTGAAAAAAATTCCTAAAAATCAATATCTTGATTGAATAAAGAGACTATATAATTATCATATAAAAATATTTCTTAAAATAGCTACCTTCAAATTTTAAATAACTTAAAAAATAAAGAGTTTATTTTATGTCATAAAGGTTATATTATAGTCCGTTGACTAAATAATAATTTGAAAAGAATAACATTCAAACATTTTAATTTATGAAGAAAATAATCCAATAAGTAACTAGATATGAGACATTCTGCATACTGTATTAAATTTATAATTCAATGATTTTAATTTGCTAACAATTTCTTTATTATACATCAAATATTCATGCTTATGGCCACGTGGCTAATTCGGAGTTCACGAATCGGCGACACGGATGTAGGTAATTTATATTTCAATTTACTCAAATTACCCTAGTCACCCTGGTGGTAGTGTCGGTAGGAGGGGGAAATGTTTAGTTAATCGAACCCCCTAAATTGTATTTTTAATTTATAAAAAATGATGTACTGTGTTTTTAACTAATTAATTAATTAACCATCGCCGTTCGTGGTTATTACTTATTTTGTTTTTTGTTTTCGTTTGACGTTTTTGTCCGTTTTATTCACTGCATCCGTGCTTGAAGCAACACGGCCGTCGCAAGTCTTAAACAATGAACAGTTTTTCGTGACCCCGCTCGTGTTGTTCTGACGACATATTTACGTTTTGTCTTTTTAGGTAAACGTGGGTGATATTTATACATTTTACCAATTATTCCGTTGTTTTGCGTACGCATTCTATATACCGTCCCTATACTGTCTTTTTTGCGTCACATAATCGTGTCGCTTTTTTTTTTACCCGTTTCTCACTCGTTAGTATGTCATCTTACATTACCCGTCCTGCTACGTTATATACCACCCGACGCGCTATACGTGTTTATCAGCCATACTATTGAATCTTGACGATCGACTACAAGTGGTCCACTATAGGCAAGGCCTTTTTTTTATGTTTTATCACATTAACTACAACAACATACTATATCACTTAGTTTACGACCCTTCCCTCGCCCAATTAATATTGTTATTATAACAAAAGAATATTTGCAATTATATATTTTATGTTACTCTTCACACATATTTCGTATGTTACTCTATTTTTATACGGTGCACCATTTCCTTTAATCTTTCCGGCGTGTTTTAGTAACACGACACCAATCCTGTTTTTCCTACCATCATCCTTTTAGTTTTTGGGTAATTTGACTTACGCGGGCGTGTCGTCTATACATTGATAGATTAAAAATAAAATGAAAACAGATTTTTTAATAGACCTAATTGGTTCCTAGAAAATTTTTTTGTACTATCCTAAAATATAATTTCATATTTAAAATAGTATATAATTTAAAATAATACCTACACTATATTGGATAGGTACTGAATCTTTTTAGGGAAATTAATTTTTTTAGCGATTAAATGAAAGAATTATATATGACTAAAGTGTGTATGAAATAATGGAATTATTTAACAATTATAATACTATACAATTTTTCAGGTTGATTTTCACAATTTTATTTGCTGTCATAATCTTGTCTACTTTGATGGATTCGTATAAATTATTTGAAAATTTAGAAAGTGAGTAACCAATATATTGAAGCCAATAAAAAGGGAATCCCTCTAAAAATGACTTTAAATAAAAAATCTGTGGGAAATAATACACAGCTCTGCTGCCTGCAGACATTGTTTGTCGTAATAAGAATTAAAGCAGAATATAAGTTTTCATATACTGACAAATTTAAGGAAACATAAATTTTTTACGTTATAATATTTCTAAGATTATTATTTTCTACTTATAAATTATTCATTGTATATCGAGAACATTCTTGATTCAGAATACTCGAAATAATAATAAATTATCAAACATTAAATATTATTGATGTTAAATACATAATTATCTAAACGAATCGATGTATGAAATTGTAAAATGTTTTTCTTTTTTTGATTTCAAAAAAATTGTTATGTAGAACATACATTATAATATGTTGTACCTAATTAATTAAAATAAAACAAATTTAATTAATCAACTATTGTGTACGATATAGTATAATATTTTTTAAAAATTTTTATGACATAAAAAATATAATTTTAAAATCATATTCATTGTTCTTACCTCGTTAATTAATGCTTTTGTAACGTTTAATATTAATTAATTGATAATATTTGAGTTTTACTATTTTTATAAAAATAGTGGCCTAATATTTAATTGACATAACATTTATGTAAACGTATTTACTACTATTTTCGGTGGTTCAGTGATAACACTTGATAATTAAATAATAAAGTCATACTTCAAAGACTTTTATATTATTTGTATTGTTTTTATCTTTTTACAGGTACTTTTACTTCAAAAATATTAATATCGTTTTCACTAAAAAGAAACGTTAGAAACTTAATAAACGTTTCTGAATCATCGAATGATATCAAATCGGTTAATGCTGTTCGCGTACTGAACGCTGTATATATTATGTTGCTTCACATGACAATGATGATGTTATTTAATGCTTATTCAAATCGAAATTTATTTGTGGAAGTACGTGAAATGTTAAAAGATTTAAAATAATGTCAATTTAAAACGAAATTATTGATTTTTTCTATTTTAAAACTTTCGTAATTCAATTCATTATATTTGAAATGAATTTATAATTTGACATTTTTAAATTTGTTTAGGAATTAAACAGCTTTATTAAATAATTTTGTTATACTAAAGTGATTCGTTATTTGTATAATTTAATATTAAATTAATATTAAGATTATTCATTCAAGAAATAAATAAATAAATAATTAATTAATATCACAATTTTTAATTACAAATCAAATGTCGTTATTATTCTAGGATAATAAATATTATATACCATATAAAATACAAATTGTAATTACTTGATAACAATTATTATCCAATTACAATCACGTCTCTGTCCCGAAATTAATTTAGTAACTTATATTCAGTGTTGGGACTTTTTTATATAAGTATTTTTTTATCTTTTATCATTTTTTAGAGAACATGTGGTTCGATTTTTATCAGTATATATTTAGACAATAGTTCGTTCAATTTCAAAAGATTAAATATAAAATCACTCTGATGATATGATGATTCATGAACAATTAATATAGAATTGAATATGTTTACTTATAGACAGATTATTGACTATGATCAATTAGTTCGTTAGGGGAAAGACTTAGCTATTAATTTTTTTGAAATCATCGGTATTTTTCTAAATATTGATTATCTTCAACAACAATATTTTTACAATATAATGTTAAAATATAACATTCATAATTAATTATAGCCAATTTTTTAGTTTCTTTCAAAACCGTGGACAGTCTTTATTCGATCTGGGGCTATTTTTACGGATTCGTTTCTATTTTTAAGTGCTTTATTGAGTACAACTATATTATTAAAGAAATTAGATAAAACTGGAAAAATTGATTGGTTCAATTTATTATTGAAGAGATATATCAGGTATGTTAAAATTATTTACAATTAATAGTTTAATAATAAATATTAAATAATATATATTTAAATATATATATAAATATATTCTGTACCTGTAAATAAAATACTGTAATTTAATATATATATTTAATTTTACTAAAGAAATTTTTAAAATTGTATAATCATATTAATTCTAATAAATTCGTTGTTTTTTTATTATTGCAT
Source organism: Eriosoma lanigerum (assembly GCA_013282895.1). Taxonomy (NCBI): domain Eukaryota; kingdom Metazoa; phylum Arthropoda; class Insecta; order Hemiptera; family Aphididae; genus Eriosoma; species Eriosoma lanigerum. The sequence goes on from CM023362.1 coordinate 7,388,966, forward strand.
TATTTTATTTTCTATTAAAGTATGTTAATTCATTTTTGGTATAACTTAATACCAAGAAATTTTAATTAATAAAAAAAAATT
>CM023362.1:7404046-7423822 GCA_013282895.1 Eriosoma lanigerum
TTTAATTTAATTATTAACTTAACTAAGATAATAAAATGTTTTATTAACTATAAATTGCGATTTTTTTTTCCAATATATGTCAAGTAACTTAACTCAGCTCAATTAAAAAATTGTATTAACAAGCCCAGTCTTGAATATTTTTATCAATAACATCATCCATTTTTTAGGTTAGTTTTTAAAACTTTCTTTACGGTTATAATCAAAACCACTTTGATGGATACCTATAAAATGTTAGAAAATTTAGAAAATGCTTAGGTTTCTTGATTAAATAGAGAGCTAATATATTTTAATGAATTTTGTCAGATAATGATTCTAGAATTAAAATATATAATTATAAGAAATCGTTTGAAATATCCATTATTCTATAACTTAATTGAAATTATTAACATGTTGATTTTTGAAAATCTAGCTATATTAATCACCAATTTTAATAATAATTATATAACATTACATTATATAACGATTTAAAGTATCTATAAGTATAATTATAGTAAAAACAACTAAATAATATAATAGTATAAAAATTGAATATTTATTTATTATAATATTGTTTTAGATTTTGACGAACATTAGTTATCTAACCTTATATTAATATAATTATATATTTATAAACAAGATATTATTATGCTTTTTAATAGTTTTAAATACGTAATAATTAAACCTTAAAATAATCTAATTTAGAAATATTAAAATCATCGATAACCCGTCTTATTTGCATACCTAGTAATGATATGATTTTGTAATATATTAGAGTATTGGTATTTGTAATAATAAATGAGACAGAAGAAGAAGAGAAAATAACGTTTCCTCGGATTTAACTGATATTATAATTTCAATTTTTTTGATTACCTAAATATATAAACAACTTTATTAATTAAAAATATATTCCTTTGATTATTAATTAAAATAGTGTCTGTAGATAATAGTATATTATAATTTCAGTTAAAAGCTTAAAAATTTTACATTTTAGAATTGCTTGAAACACGTTCTATATCTTAAATTATTTAAGAATATGTGTAAAATAAATTAGGACTATTGTACTTAATGGTTCTGATCCTTCAAGAAAATTTAAATCTGTAGTAGTCACAATTCCAATCATAACTATCAGTTACAGACAAAATTACATATGTATAACATCGAGCCTAAACTATTCTATTCTAACATATATGAAACAAACATTTTATAACGCATTGATTTTTAAATTTATTTAATTAAATACATATTTCATTTACCAATAAATTGGAAGATAAGTCGATAGGATCGCATATAAATGTATTTTTATAATTTTAAATCTTAAGTACTTCACTTGTTTGGTAGGCAGGCAAACAGTTGTGATGTATTATTCCAATTCCGCCACAAAGCTAAAAATTATATGAAATATAATCAATTCTATAATAATATTATTATGATATTTAAATTAACAATAATTTAAATTTTATCAACATGTTAGAGAAAAAAGTTATTATTAGTCACTGATTTTTTATCACCTTATTATTCGTATACCCTACTCGAGATAATGTACAGTATACAACATTGATTCATTTCTAACTTTTATAATATCTTATCGTTATATTACTTTTTAGATACCTACTCTAATACTGATAGTGATATATTATAAAACTGTGTTTTATTATAAGTGATATGGCGATACAATTTTCATAAATATTGGTGAGATAATAATAAACCAGTAGGTACTAATTATTATAAAATTAAATTATACGGACAGCCATTGCTATTGCCATTTCTGATTTGGTAACTGTATCCACGAGTGATGATACTAATGGCGCTTGTAGAATAATATTTTTAGTTAAATGAGATGATAAATCCTGAAATAAAAAACATTAGTATTTATCATTTTCATCAAACATTTCAAATAATTTTTAAAAATAGATATAATAACATTAAACTAAAACAAATATTTTAAAACATTGATTATTTTAGTTTATTATGGATAATATCTATAGAAAGAGTAAATGAAATATGAAATGGTATTTTATTTGACTTAAAGAAAAATAAATAAAACATAAATAAGACGTCTATATCTTATTTATGTTTACATTTAAACAATAATTACAAAATTCAATGAGAGGAAAATGTTCAAATATAAAAATATATGTAGGTACAAACTACAAGTAAAGTAGCATTTGCATATTTTTACATAATGCCCGAAAAATTTTCTAAATAAAAGCCTAATGTATATCATGACATAATACATTTATAAACAAAATTAGGTTTTGATTTTTGCATTTTTTGTCATATTGTAAGCAAATTGCATAGTTTAAGATGAATTGTTAGAATTTTAGTGAAATTTCCTCATTTTTTTATATTATAAACATACTATTGTTGGTAATTATTGTAATTATTTTGATGTAATGTTTAAATTATTATTAATTAAATTTAATTATTAAATAATTTATTATTTCTTAGTTTTTAGATTATACTAGATTATTATAATAAAAATTGTTTAGTATGCTTATATATAGCGGAAATTGGTACTTACTCGAAATAATTTATATTGTTATTGTTCCGACGTCAGGTAACTTACTTCTTTACAGTTTACTTACATAATTGAGGGATTTTTTTTAAAAAATACGTTGTTTTATTTGTTGGTTTTAAAAATTCCAAAAATGTTAAATTATAATCGTATTAATCAATACATAGCTGAAGTTAGAAAAAATATATTGTATAATTACAAATATTACTATATAATATTAAAATTATAAATTTATTATTGAGAATTTTTTTTTATTAAATTATTATTATTCATTTTATATTTTCGCATATTTATATTATTTTAACTGCATGTTTCGATCATTTTGAATGTAATAAGTCTTAAACTATGCACATAAAAATGAAGTTATGCATATTTGAAATGTTTTAAGTTTTAAATAGCTAATTAATTAATTTAATAAATATTATGTATATTATTTTTTATACGTACAACATCATCTGCTACAAAATCAATAAACCCAGGTAATAGTACAATATCACTGAAACATAAAATAATCATTATATAAAAACCACATTTTTCTTAACAAAAATATAATATAGTAGATTTTATAGATATAAAAATTTTAAAAATGTCTAATATTTTATAATGATTAAATTAATTATATTATTACCTAATGAATGATATTTGTTTAAATATAATTTTTAAATTAAATATAATTAGTACTTAATTTATTTTATTATATTAAAGAATAAAGATATAAAATAGAATAGAAAGAATAGATTAAAGAATATCATTTTTTCATTACCAAGTAATAAAGTTATTTTTGACAATTAATTCTTAAAATAAATTGAAATGCGCAATTACTAAATTACAACCAGCAATTTATATTTTTTATTGTGTAGAAACACGTCTAAACGAATTTTAAGAATCAATTATTAATTTAAATAGATATTCTAAAAGTGCATGTTTTAAATTGGTTCATAAATAGAAATATTAATTTAAAAATGTATAATAACTTTAATTATCTTAACTTAATTTATTGTTTATTTAATTAAATATTGGTATGGTACCAGAAATGTATAATCACAAAATGTCAATGAATTGTTTTTATTTTATACTTTTGAGAGGTTTTTAAAAAAAATACCGAACTTCAATGAATTTTTATAAATAATATATAATATGTACAATTATCGTACATACATGGTATTTTTTCATACGTAAAACGTATTTTCATTATTTGTATTTGCTTAGATTTCTCTAGAAGCCTATTAAAATATTAATTTTAAATACATTTTTTTATGAGAGTTTGATATAGGTCATGATCAGTCTTATAAATAATACTTTTGAAAAAGTATTTTAATACTAATATTTAAATTTGAATAAATTTGTATTCTAAATACTTTTAAAATACTTAAAAAAAAGTATTTTATAAATACTTTCAAAATGTTTAAGTATTTGAATAAAAATACTCTTTCATTAATATTAAATATGTTAACTAGTGTTCAGAAAAATAAAAAATATCTACTAAGTTTACCCAATTGAATATAACTAATAGTTACTTTATATGAAAAATATTTGTTATTTTCATAACCTTCAGTCCTGATGTACAATGTACATTGCTAAAAAATGGCAAGAAAATGTGTAAAAATTATGAATTTTTTATTGTAGCTTAATTTTATGACCTATAAAAATAAAATACAAAGAAAAAAATTTTATCGGTGCTTATTTTAATACAAGTATTTTTTTTTCGTATAAAATACTTTTAAAATGTATTAAAAATACTAAAAAAATACTTTTAAAAAAATGTATTTAAATTACCGAAAAATACTTCAAAATGTATTTAAATACTAGTATTCAAATACTTTTATTCGAATACTTTACAAGACTGGTCATGATATATCTATAAAGTATAATATTGATTAATATCGTAAGTAATTATATCATTTGTATTCTACAATATTTTTCATAATAAAAACACATGTCAACTGGGATAACGGATGATGGTGGTTGGTTGCTGCCTGGAGATGCAAAGAGCTTAAAGGTTTTGCCTACTGCAGTGGTGAATTGTTAAAACTTAAGTTGGGTTTGCATTTCTTTTTTAGCCTACATAAGCACAATTTTGGAGCTTATCAACAAATATTAGATTCAAATAATTACATGTCTGTAATGATTTTTCTAATGAAAATTAGTGTATCTATCATTATTTTTAATATAAATACATTGATTACATTAGAAAAATTGTAAGTACACGCCTATAGTAAAACATAGCTATTATGTTTAACCTTATCTGATATAACTATTAAAACTACAGGCTGAATAACTTCATTCACCTAATCACCTTTGATTTTTTAGTAATTAGCCAAAGTATATGGAAATTGTAATTAAATATCTCAAAAAGAGTAATATTATCGTACAGACATTTGATGTTAAAACAATTAAATATCTACATTAGATATAAATATAATAATACAAAGTATATAATCTATGTATTCTTATTGTTTACATTAACGATTAAAATAAAGTAAAATTAGTTTACTTTTAAAATTTGTGTTGTCCTTATAAGGACATGATAAATTATAGACATACATATTAAAGTAATATTTATAAATAACATCGACATATTTTTACTTGGAAAAATATAAAAGAGGTTAGGTTAAAATATTTTCAGTCGTAGTTATATTCATAAAATAAATTAGTAGGTATTCTAACTTCTAAGTATACATACAAATTCTAAAATGTTTTTATTAATATACCAACTATATAATATATCCACGAGTACCCCAATACACTACTATAGTTATAATTGGTCACGGTTTTATATCGTTCTCATATGGAAAATAGTCATAATTATAAGACTAACTACCTAGTTATGGAAATTTAAACATTATAAAGGTATATATTGTCAAAACTTAAGAAAATTTTAGAAAATACTTGCATAATAGTATTACACTTAATAATAATCTAAATCATAATTTAAAAATATTTATCATGTATCGTAATTCAACAAGTTACATACAGGTAGTAAAATAATATAGAATACGAAAAGAAAATTTTGCACCTAGTTTGGTTTTAATAAATAATATTAAATATAAAATACCCACTTAAAAAATTTATAAAAATATTTACTTTAATCTTTGGCATAATAATTTTAAAAAAAGACATGATTATAAATCAATGATCTTCTTCGCACGCTTTACTGTTTCTGTCTGCCTAATATGCAGTATAGAAAAATAACCACGAGCAAAATAAAAATTGTGACGTTTGAGATAAATTTATAGTTTAAACATTCATTATTAAATTTAATATGAAGAATAGTTTTGAACGTTGGCATATCCACAATGTAAAAAAATTTTATATATTGAAAAATAAATTTGGTAAATAAAGTGGTTTGATTTTTTAAACCACTGTAAATTCTCTGTCGGCAATATTTTATATAGGTACCTAGTATATTACGTCAATTTCGCACATTTCAATTGAATGTGTTTAATTTTGGTAATAATCATACAAGTTCTAAATTTAACCATATGTTTCGTTCTGCGTAGAATATATTTTTGTTCATCATCGTCTTAAGGGTTATGAAAATTTTAATTTTCAGTAAACCCGTCATAACTCGTAAGTATTCGTAATTCGTAAATTATACGTACTCGTAAGACAGCACTTCGCCTTTACTAAACAGCTTTTGAGCCGATAACCCTTCTGCGAACAAGTTTGGCCATTTTTTTTTTCTCGATTGTGTCGATTTTTAGACCGAAACAGCAGTGCGGCACACAATAACACCGTCAGAATGTATAAATTCGCGAGTATTGACTACGACGATCGGAGTGTCGGCAAAACGCGAGTGGCGCTCCCGGTAGTTGGCGTATAACTTTAGTCCTAAGAATACAATATGAACAAGCATAACAATAATATAATCATTATGTTTTATCTAAGGTGTATTTGGGATACGGACCGAATCCAATGGGCCGACATACTAAAATACCGAAGTTCATAATAATTTAGAAATACTTAAAGGCCGATAATGTCATATTACTAATAACTTAATAATGGGCGAATAATAATAATGATGCAAGAAATAAAAATTTCTGTGTAATAGATACAGTTTTATATTCGTATTGTACAGTACACTCGAATGAGAATTATAGATAGATACACATAGATAGTATTATACGAATATTGTGTAACAAATATGAAAACTATCAACCTAATAATATACACGGTGACAGTGATAAAGTAATCAAAGTAATAAGATACGCATCACAGGAAAAATATATTTCAACAAAAAAAAAATCAATATTTTAGAACATTGAGATTCCATTAGGTACCGATAAAAAAAAACATCGTTTATCTCTCCACAAATAGATAATATCGTGCTTATTTATAAATCTAATACTAATTAATTAAAAACATACATTATATAATATTTCAAAACCATGCCATAATAAATAGATCATAGGCGTAGCCATGGGCGAATTGTAGCATGGGCATCCGCAGGGGGAAAAAAACAATTCCCCCCTCCCCATCAACGTTGGCTTCTTTGGGTCAATGATTATAATCACTATGTCATACAAAATAAAAAATTTTTAATAACTATTTGGTTACTAAAATACCTAGATCTATGAAAGAAAACATTTCAAAAACCATTATTTAGCACTACTCGGATAGTGAAACTAAAAATTGCAAAATAAAAGTATTTTGCTTCAACATTAAAAAATTTATACGAACGTCCTTGGCCGCAGAGTATGCCACTGCATACCATGCACGCACAAGATAAAAAAAATAAAATATAAAATATCGTCAAAACCTTGGCTTAATTATATAATTAAAAAAATTCTATAATATAAATGTCAAATACTGACAACATGATATTATGTGGTTACAGCGGTTAAATATGTTCAACAGAAATGTTTTATTTAAAAATTTTAGCATTATTTAGAAAAAATTATCAGTTATCCCAGTAAATGTGAGAAATAATTTTCACAATTATCCAAAGTAAAATCAAAATTAAGAACGTGAATGTTCCAAGAACAACAGATTAGTTTAATGTTTGTTACAATTGAACAAGAAATCTCAATACATATTAATGTCGATGATATTATAGATGACTTCAAAAACAAAGTTGATTTTATAATTAATTTATAATTTATAAAACTTGGTCATATATCATTAATCATTTTTACGCTGTCGTCAGTTGTCATAGTTATTTTAAGAACCCCGTCAGCAAAACACAAGTAGTTTTTGATATTAGTTATGACATAATCATTAAATTTAGAAAAGTTAAATATAAATATTACCTATTCTAGACGTTTTATGTGTGTAATAAATACGTATATTTAAAATGAAAAATAATGTCATGCATCACACTGCAGGTTATATTTTATAATATATTGTGATTTATATAATAAAATTATTATTATTGTTAAAATAATAATTTTTTTATTTAATAAAAACTAAAAATATACATGACGTCATAACATTTTACTGACTTAATTTCTTTTGATTGTTTTATTGAATGTATTTTTTACACATGACCATATTATGTTATTAAGCAAACAAGTATATTGTATAATATATACGTATAGGTATCTAATAATTATAATAAATTTTAATACTTTAATGGAATTTTGTTTATAAAAAAAAATAGGTTTATAAATGTGTACCTATTATATATATATATATATATATTAGACTATTTTTGTAAACAAGTTCGATTTTTAAATATTTTCTCTATCTTAAAAATAATCTGGTTTTGGAGAAAGAGAGTTAAAGTTTCGAATTAACAATTCGTAGGTATTATTTTATATTTACTTCATTTATTATAAAATCTACCTTCCATTTTACATACTATTTTCATATGAATTCGCATAGTTTGTTTAAACATAAGTGTATTGTTATGAGTACATCATATTTTTTACATTATTTTTGCCATGTTATTAATTTAAATTACTCCTATAAATTAATTTCTGTTAAATATAGACTATAGCCTATAACTATACAAATCGAAAAGATTTATTATAATAATAACATTTTTATTAATTTTTAATTATAAATCTGTAATCTTTATTTTATTATTTAATTTACATATACGGCGTATATTCTCAAAACTTTTATTAAAAAATCATGGTTATACACGTATACGTTCTCTAAGTCTCAAGCAAATCGCATAACGAAAATTAACATTTTTGTTAGATTTATTTGTAATTAAACATGGAATTTTACACTTTTTTATTTTATATAGTAATTTATGTTTGGTGACTTGTACGTTGTACCTATAACATATATATTACGTACAAGTGTCTATTATAGTTGTCATTCACAGAAATTTGATGTAGATGGGTAATATAATATTGACAATACTCTAGATATATGTAAATTAAATATTTGTAACTTAATTTGTTATTATTGAATAACACCCTCCGACCATCATTATTGTATTGTATATTACACTTATTACATCACTTGTTGACTTAGTATATTCGTATAAAAATTAATGGGAACATCTCTGCATATAAAACATGCTAATTATAACAAATAAAATGTGCATTTTGATAGGGATAATGACATTTTTTTATTTATACATGTCATTCATAATTTAAATAGATAACATTATTGCATCTTATTCATGAATAGAAAAAATAATGTAGGTAAATAAGCAGTAAATATATACCTAGATGTTATTTAAATAATTTATGTATTAAAAAATTTAAAAAAGAACTAAACTTCCAAGTACATATTAAGATATAAATTTAAATTAAATAATCACGTATAAAATAAATATAATTTTCATATTATTCATTTCTCTTTATCTCAAATATTTTAAGGTGAAAAATTCACTGCACTTAATGTGCAATTTTTATCACTCCGTATAATTCAGTGATTTTAAAATGAAGAATTTACCGCAGAAATATGTTTAGACATCAAAAATATCCCAAAAATTGTATTCAACATTTAATAACAATTTAACCATTCGATAATAAAATTATTGGCGTCTAACCTATGGTAGTCGTGTTAAAGTTAAATTCACTCAGAATTTATCGTAATTTCAAATCTAAAATTAAAATATGACACTATCTCTTAAGACTTACACCGAAGATATCATTCCTAGACATCTATGACTATAACCACATCCTTTAACTGGTGTTTCCAATAAAAAATGATAAGATGAATATTTTTTACGTTATATTACGATTAGTATTAATAATAATTAATACAAATATTTTCAAACGTTTATGATTATTTTTACATTTAAAATGGAACTTTGAAATTTTGGAAATTTGTTATTTTATCCTCGTTAATGATTAATATAATTTACTATTTTGTGTTATAAGAAAATTCAATACAAGATAAACCCTATATTTAATTTAAATCATAATTTTTTTCACGGAATCTCTCAAAAATCGTAGGTTATTACTTTTTGTAAGTTTTTCAAGTTTGAATTTTGAATAAAATTATCAAAATGAGAAATAATCGCTGCTTTTTATTATATAATTATGCGTAAAAATTTTAATTTTAAATACGCTGAGCTAAAAATTAAATATGAGTTCTATAAAATATTTTTTCATATACATTTAAAATTAAAAATTGTATACATGTTTAAAATATTATTTATTAAACTATAAATATACCAATTATCTTGAAATTTGTAAAATATGATTTTTTTAATACGATTTTAAAATTTTATGATTTGATGAAAATTTGATTTATTAATTTATTATAAATTGAATTGTAAGTATTTTTAATAAAAATTACAAACAAATTGTAAAAGACACTTGAAATTTGTATACTTCTTATATACTGATATTTTACTGATATAATAAAACAATTTTAAATAATTTATTTAATTTATATAAAATATACTATTTTACCAATTATTAGATATATCAAAATTTTTCTTTTTTTCTTATAATCTGTAACGTATTGAATATTATCTTAACACTAATATAAGCACTTTTTTATGCAAAATAATTGTTTTTCTTTTAATTCAATATTTCATGAAATATAAAGATATTACTACAGTTTGATCGGCATTCTTCTGGCACAACAAAATATAAATTGTAATTATTATAATTGGAGTTATAATTATTTTTTAAATAATGCTCAATATAATTTTCAATTTTGGGTTTTAATGTTTGACAATTTAATATAACAATAACTATATATTACTTAACTCAGTTTTAATAAATTTCGTAAATTGATAATCCCAAATTTTTAATATATATTTGAAATTAAAATTTTAAGTAATATCGAAGAAATATGATATTTTTATAAATAATTTTTTATCTAACACCTTACTATTTTTATTTTAAATAAAATTTTAATGATGAAAATTTGAAATGTATTTTATAACATACTTTTCAATTTGTTTATAGAAAATTTTGAAAACCGTAACTTACAATTTTTTTTTGCAATCGCCTTCAAAATTTATTATTTCACATTGATGTTTAATTTTAGTGTTTTTAAAAGTCTAAAAGAATTTTTTAGAGTAGTAGATATGCTTTGATTTTCAAAAGTAACATATGCTTTGGGAAAATAATTTTATCTAGGTGATACTTTTTTGAAATTTTAAATTCTCAATAGATTTCTAATGCAAACGAATAATTAACTAAAAACTGCAAAAAATGGCAAAATTTGCAAAATCTACATTATTGTCGAACTTGAATTTAATTATTTTAATATAACTAATTTTTTAATTGCACATTATCAGAATTATAAAAAAAATTTATAAAAAAGAAATATTATCAGTATATTGTATACCAGATTGAGTTAAACTATGTTACTTCTGTCTGAGACAGTACAATATTGTCTGCATAGATAATACAATTTTATTATTTATAATAAAAAATAAAAATGAATAATATTATATATTTTATATTTAATTATATGTGATTATCTGCTTTACATATTGCCAGTTGACAGTTATTACTAATTAATATTGCTCCGGTGCGAGAAACGCATAAGAAACTTATTTTGCTAAAAACGTATAGGTATTAGTGGTATACATTTTATACCACTTTTTTATTTTATTTTATACCTACTAAAATCAATGGTATTACACTAACTCTAACATTATTATCTACATAATATTCTAAATTATTATTTATTACTTGAGCTAGGAATTTGTAATGTTTGCATTTTTTTTCATAGTACACCAGCATGCTTGACTTATCAATAACAAAATACGATTCATATAATACACAGAGTTTAAGTCTTATATGGTACTTGAGTAAAAGTATTAAAATACTTTTAAGTAATTAAATACTTCTACCTAATAAAAGTATTTGGATGAAATATATTAAGTATTATTTTAGAGTATCTGTATTTTAAAACCAAATACTTTATTTTCATATAATATTCGTTACCTACGTAAATTAAAATAAAGATTTTATCATTTCTGGTATAATTATTTTGGTGTACCTAATTAATTAAAACAAAATAAATACCTCTACTTATTATTTCTATGGCTTATACATGTTTTGACATAAAAAGAGTATATAAGTATAGGTGAAACGTTATTTAAATGAATGACAAAAAATAGTATTTGAAAGTATTAAAAAATACATTCGATATGTCTTTGTATATTTCATATTCGAATATTTTTATTATTAAATATTTAAATACGTATATTAAATATTTTAAAAAATGTGTGTTTTTATTTGTATTTGATTACTTTTAAAAATTACTTTTACAAAACTTTGCAAAGTTTAAATATACAATTTTATGTAACATTGCTATACATTTTCTTACGATTTTCTTGAATGAATACATTTTTAATCGTAATATATTGACTAAATAATATGTATATCCATTTTTATTCAAATACTTTATTTTTATATCATTTTCGTTACCTTCGTAAATTAAAATAAAGATTTCATCATTTAGGGTATGATTATTTTGGTAATTTTAGTGTTCCTATCTAATTAATTAAAATAAAATATATCTATTATATATTATATATATATATAAATATATATATATATATATATATATATATACGTATTATTTCTATGGCTAAATTGTTTTGATACATAAAAAAGTTAACTAAATATACTAATTACTAGTAATATTTATGCATATTCAAAATTTTTAACGTAAATACATATAATAATTGTATTGAACGACTAAAATTTTGATAATTTGTATTTATATATTATTTAACAAAATAATTTACTGATATAGGTAATATTATACTACATATATGTACAAAATGAATAGGTAATAAATGATAATAGGTATAAAAGTTAAATGTTCTCTAAATATAAGTACCTAGTACTACCTACAATTATTTAATTATTTGCCTTAGATTATATTATCGATAAATAGTTCGAAAAAATTGATTTTTAGTTAGGTTTGCGCATTAGAGTTTGGTATAGCAACGATTCTGTCCACTGTGCGATATTGCAAAACGATATTGTTTGTAAAAAAATAATTAAGTAAACATAAACTTAGTTTGTATTACCAATATAGTATATTTGTGTATTCATAAAAACATGATAAATAAGTTCAATTTAATTAAAAATTGTTTTTTACACTACTTAACCATTGCCTAAGTAATAATTTTAAAAATACTTTATTTAAAAATCTTAATTTGTCACGGAGGTACTATAATTAGTAAATAGATCTGAGACAGGCGCATACATAGGTGCAAATAAGGGGGGGGGACTTAGCCCCCCCCCAAAAAAAAATAAAATTGAGCATAAATACAAATCAATCAATGCGTAAAGAATTCAAATATAATAAAAATAATTTTTTAAATTGATCATCTACTCCTGTAGTTATATATTAGTATATAATAATACTGTAATATACTATCTAATATATGAAATGCGAAATGAAGGTGGCAAAAAATTGTCTATTAAGACTAAACCAGGAGAATGAAATTAATCTAGATGATCTGAAAGAAGTTGTTAACCGTGAGGTTTATCCAAATTTATTTAAACTTATTAAATTAGCACTCACAATACCAGTAAGTTCTGCTAATTGTGAGAGATCATTTTCTACGATGCGCAGAATAGAAAATTGGCTGCGTAATTCAATGGCACAAGAAAGATTCACTGAGTTATCAATAATTCAAATTGAAAGAAGCATATCTAATAAAATAAATTCAGAAGAAATTTTAAAAGAATATGTTAATAGTGACCGTAAATTGCAATTATAAATTTGTTACAAATAAAAGAAATATATTATATTTATTAATTTTTTTATTAAATAAGTGTGTTTTTATTGTTTGTTGAAAATAGTTGTATACACATCAATAATATATATATTTATTTAAGAATTTTGTTTAAGTAGTGTTAAGGCCTGTTTATTATGAATTTTTCCAGCCCTCCCAAAATAAAACTTGAAATTGCGCCTATGGGCGCATATTATAATTAATATTTTATAGCTTAAAAATTATGTTTATCACATAGTTAGGTTAGTTTAATTAGTTAAACTATATTTAACATAGTTATATTAAATATTAAAACTGTTAAAATAGAATCTAAAATATAACTGTAAGTTATAAAACTAATAAAAACTAATTTTTATTTATTTAATTACAGGTGCATTCAATTTTAAATTAATATTTACAAGTTTTATTTAACAACTATATATTATTGCAATTTTTTTTTAGTATTTTCATAAAAAAAATGAAGTTATTGGATGCCTAAATTTGAGAGGCCCCTGGGCTGTAGTCCACTCAGCCCACCCCTAAATCCAGTTCTGGGTACGATAATATTTTATAGGAACAATGCAGTACTATTTCTGTATACACATACGTTTCCACAATACCTACCTTGTCAATTGTCTATCGACATCTTACGTTTACTTTATTTAAATTTGGTCGCAAAATGGCATTACAACTATACAGTTTTAAACAAACTGTCAACAATAAAACTGGATAGTAACAAGGGGCGACGTGTCAATCGTCTCCCTGGATTTAAAAAAAAAATCATTATATAATTAATAATAAATAATTTTTTTTGAATTTTTTTATAAAAAAAACATAAATTTTATACTGATAATCAATTTCTTTTAAAATCGCCTCCCTTCTCCTAAATCAAGTACCAGGGATGCCACTGGATAGTATATTATTACACTATTTACTATATACGAATTCGTACGATAGGTAGGTATACTCTAATCAATTATTTTACTATCTAATATAATATCAGAATTTATATTTTGATACACTCGTTTGTTGAATATTTTTATTAATTATTAGTAAATTTTCCTTATCCCACGAGTAAATTAGAAAACGTCGAGCGTCAAGAAACGTCGTGTAAAAAATTCAAAACAATACATTATCTTATATCAAGGCTAACAATACGAATGACGCGGAACGATCGACAAAGTAAGTACACGCGGTCTTATTGTACGATAAACATTACTATAAATTATATCTAAGCGTGCAATAATTGAACCTATTAAAAGAATACGATCAGAATGCGATTGTAGATCGCATTGAATCGTTGTAGATACAAATGTTCGTAAATATGTTCAAATGTTCACAAAACCGTACAAATCAATTATGCAGTGAAAGTGGATATATTTTATATTTAATTTTTAACATTTTACAATATCGTTGTTAAAATTTTATTATAATCGTCATTATAGATACATGTTACATTCGCGTAAGTTTCAATAATATAATAATATTATTATTATTATTATTATCATGTATAGAATACATTAATGTACATAGTTACGGGACACGATAGTAATAATTGCGCGTTCGTGACAATTTAATGTTTGTTTCGTACCTCTAGTCAAAACACAATAAGTAAAAACCATGAAATCATTCCGTCCGAGACGCGAACGACTGGTTATTATAATCATTATGCATAATATGGGAATAATGTGTATAATAATAATTTTATTATATAATTATTTTGCTCGTTGCCAAATTCCATTTAAAATTTAAATTTCCGTTAAAATATAATAAAATATTGAAAAACACAATAATATATATTTTTATGCTCCCCGATATCATTTTTGTTCTTTTTCCACGCATGTTTTGTCGGACGCGTTAAATCGTAATAACAATATAAAATACACTGAGTGGACCAGAATATTACAGTTTAACCTTTATCTATATCCTATAATATTGAATTAATATTATTGTTTACAATAACATAATATATGTCCTAGACGGCAAGCTCCTAAAGTCCATATTATAAAAATAATATTTTTTTTACCTACGCTCGTATATTATAATCGAGTATATGTTTCGAATTTCATACGACCGCAACGTATCAGCTTACATCAGTTACGTTATATCTTACATGTCCACATAAACCTTTAAAAAATGTATAAAGTATTTGAAAAAAAAAAAGCGGAAAGGTTGATTTTGGACGTTCCTCCTTTGTCCCTTCGGTCCTCGGAGAAATTAGTGGTTTATTATAATTAAGATTTGAATGCAATTATATTTCATTAGAAAATACGATTATGAGTGAAACTCAATATGATAATTTAATTTAAATCACTGATAATCTATTCCAACATTTTAATACGTGTGTAAATTACCTATTTAAATACTGAAACAAAAATTTCAAGTCCCTACGATCAAAACTCAAGGAGGTATCATGAAATCAAAAAATTCAAAATAAAAAAAACCGTAATTTTTCCTCGCTTCGCTCAGAATATATAAACAATATTTATTTTTATTCGATAATAGTATATTATTATGCACTGTGAAAAGTTTTGTAAAAAAAACTATTTCGCACAAAGGCGGTTTATAATCCAATATATTTATGTTAAAAAACATTATTGTTATTATTATTATTATTAAATGACGCGTAATGCAAATATATTTTAAATTTTTATGCACTATAGCACACATTTTATTTCCATAAGCACTATTATTTTGTTAATAATTAAGTTAAAACATGTTATCATCATTATTGTCTTATATAATATGTTATTGCATTGTATTATATTGTAAAATAGCAGATTGGCATAATTTCTTATTAATACAATTTAATACCTAAAATAATATTTAAACAAATAAAAGTAAATTTACTGTTTTGAAATTGAATGTAAAATAACTCGTTTATTCGTTTATAACTCGTTTTTACCAACTTGTATATTATATTCCCATCCATCTTTTTAAGCAGCTTATGTTTTATTGCTAAAATTACAAATCGATATTTATTTATTTTTTACACATATTAGGATTAGATATAATAGATACTCAGTAACACAAATGAATAGAAAAATACTTACAGAAATATATAATAATAATTAATATTCTTCATTAGGTTTTATTAAAATCATTTTTATTACTGTTAAAACAACGTGGTACCTCCTATTTATTGACATACAATAGTGTTCCCATAGGGTATACTCCATATACTCTCAAAATATCTAACAAATCGCATAGCGAAAAGAAATATTTATATATTGTAATATATAATCACACGTGTAATTGTAATTACATGTGATATTCTACACTATTATATTTTTTTATAGTAATTAATAGTGTCTGGTGACTTGTACTAGTATATTACGATTGCCTATTATAGTTGTCATTTACAGAATGTGGGTAGATAATAGGAGATAGGAAATATTCTAGAAAAATATGAATAAAATATTTGTAATTTAATTTGTTATTATTGAATATTTGTATAATATAGTATTCGTTGACTCTCATAGAAATTAATGGGAACATCTCTACTTACATAGATAAGTACATAAGAATGTATACTAAACGAAAAACTAGTACACAAAATTTAGAACTATATATAACTAAATACCCATTTAAAAAAGAAACCATCCAAAAAACATGTGATATTTTCTTACCCAATATGCGTATTACGTCTTGTTATTTTGTTAAATATCAATTGGATATGTTTTGATATTTCAAATTTCAAATTAATTGGAAAAAATTGTTCCGTTTTTCTTCTGTGACTTCACGAAGGTAATAATTATTGAGTCTTATCTTCACCATTTCTTCTGATAAAGTAAGTATAAAAATCGGCTTAAATATTGTAGCTTAGTTATAACTTACAGACAGTGATGAAGTCCAAAAAAATGTACGCGTACACGCCCAAATGTCAATATTTTAGAAAAATTCAACCCTCTACTCCTATCCTACATAAAAAAAATTATCTTTGATTTACTAGTTTACTAAAAAAAAAATCATAGAAAATGTATATTTTGCACACATTAATAGTATAATGGTCATTATCGACGTTTTATTTCGTATAACATAATAAGTATTTACTATACAATAATAATTGAAAGATAATACGTGTCGACCGTGTATATTGTGTTAATTGACAGTTGAGATGTAGAATCGGAACAATGATAAGGAAAAATTTAATTTATTTTCTTTAATTATAGTCATTATACTAAATTTTAAACTGCTTAAAAGTGAAAAAATGGGTACACATAAAGTCACAAAGTGACCATGACACCATGTATCCGCAGAATTCTGATTTTTATTTATTTTCTATTTTTGTGACAACATTTAAGATTATATGGTAATTGAAAAAAAATATTGTCAACTAAGAAAAATCGTACGTTTTATGCATTATAAAATTGCGAATTTATTATTTAAACCTACTAAAATATAACTGACACATGAAAGTTTATCTTATTATAAATTATGTGGAAATATAAATCAAATGTATATTTTTCTTTGTAAGTTGTATTAGAAGACTTCCATAGTTTTATAGGGGTTTTTTATTAATAACAGTCATTATGTTAAATAAAATAACAAAATAGGCGGCTTCTTATATTTACGTAAAAATAAGTTTTCTAATACAAAAAAAATCTTGTCTTTATAGTCTTTATGCATATGCTTCAACCTAAGTAATTGCAGTGTTAATTATTTTAATTGCCATCTATTCGTCAAAAATATGTAAACATATGTATAACAAAACTTTTGAATACTTACATTTTATTAAGTATTGCAATCATCTTTACGAACAAATGGTATTCCAGTCTGAATTTGCCACCTCTTTATTGTGGGTCGTTCTGTGAGTAGCATTTACAGCAGTCTACCTGTGTTTTGTTTTCTATATTATTACAACAAAAACAAGGACACAACAAAAGAAAATATCGCATTATGGGACTTATATTTGAGTCAGTACACTTGTCACTCTGACGTTTCGTTGTAAACGACTTACTACTGTGTCTGTTCGCGTTATCAGCCTGTAAAGAATAAATTATTCACAAATTTACTGTCCGAAAGTCTTGTAATATAATTATTACGATGTCCCCAGGGTTATCCCAAACAAGGGGGAACTAAATAGTGTACTATCATTTTATTTATAATTCTCAACGCGTAAATCTTATTTGTTTTATTATTATTATTATTATTATTATTATTATTATAACTATTTCTTATTTGATTGCGTAAATTTTATGCTTTTTTTAAAAAATATTTTTAATTGATAAGCATCATTATTTATCTATCTTCGATTTTTAGTTTTGTTGATCGTCTATCTTTTGATTGATACATATGTTTACTATAAAAATATTAAGCTCATTCATTGTTTCTGGAATTTTTTATGTTTTGTAAATGTGTAACTGAAAACGCCGTTTTTATCAATAATTTAAAAAAATCCATTACCTTCATAATAATTTAAAAACTTGAAATAAGTAAGTACTTACATTAAATATATACAATATTAGAATTTATAGTATAAATATTGTATAATAACTTAAAATTCGTTAGGTATATAATTTAAAATACTCTTTATTTTATATAGGTAACCTACCTACCTAATGTAATAACATTTATAATAATTTAATAACTTAAAATACATTTTGTTTGTTTTTTTAATTACATTGAATCATATGCATTCTCAGTTTTACACGGTGGGGGGGGGGGGAGAATGATAGAAGATCTCTTAGCCATTATTTTTTTTTAAAATGTCAATAAAAGAAAAAAGTTTAAGGTAAATGTTTTTCAAGTTCATTATCATTTTCCAAATATTAACGATAATAATTTTTCTTTATCACATACTTTGTTTTATAATTATTTGTTATTAATTTGTGCCCTCACAAATTACTTTTCAAAAAAGAAAAAATTATCTCCCTCCATTAAAAATTCGTGAGAATGTTACTGCATTGAATTTTTAAATTTATTTTGTTGTGTTTATAATAGATTTACTAATTTTAAATATATAGGTATAATTTTTTTTTATTGAATTATAGTATGCGCAATTGATTAAATGATTTATATATTGACGCAGTAGCGTACATATTACAAGGGTAATGGATGAAATTAAATAAAACTATATTAGCACAACTACACTATTACTATACCTATTGTCCGTGGACAATAGGTATAACATTATACCTACAATTATATTACAATATTATACCCATAATTGAAAAAA